>OY720028.1:1960098-2393412 GCA_963082485.1 Eudonia mercurella | reverse complement strand
AGCACATACGCATCTCCACCACCACCACGCATGCCAGGGTGAGTACCCACCACAGCGACCACCACCAGCACATACGCATCTCCACCACCACCACGCATGCCAGGGTGAGAGTAACCCACCACAGCGACCACCACCAGCACATACGCATCTCCACCACCACCACGCATGCCAGGGTGAGTACCCACCACAGCGACCACCACCAGCACATACGCATCTCCACCACCACCACGCATGCCAGGGTGAGTACCCACCACAGCGAACACCACCCAGCACATACGCATCTCCACCACCACTACGCATGCCAGGGTGAGTACCCACCACAGCGACCACCACCAGCACATACGCATCTCCACCACCACCACGCATGCCAGGGTGAGTACCCACCACAGCGACCACCACTAGCACATACGCATCTCCACCACCACCACGCATGCCAGGGTGAGTACCCACCACAGCGACCACCACCAGCACATACGCATCTCCACCACCACCACGCATGCCAGGGTGAGTACCCACCACAGCGACCACCACCAGCACATACGCATCTCCACCACCACCACGCATGCCAGGGTGAGTACCCACCACAGCGACCACCACCAGCACATACGCATCTCCACCACCACCACGCATGCCAGGGTGAGTACCCACCACAGCGACCACCACCAGCACATACGCATCTCCACCACCACCACGCATGCCAGGGTGAGTACCCACCACAGCGACCACCACCAGCACATACGCATCTCCACCACCACCACGCATGCCAGGGTGAGTACCCACCACAGCGACCACCACCAGCACATACGCATCTCCACCACCACCACGCATGCCAGGGTGAGTACCCACCACAGCGAACACCACCAGCACATACGCATCTCCACCACCACTACGCATGCCAGGGTGAGTACCCACCACAGCGACCACCACCAGCACATACGCATCTCCACCACCACCACGCATGCCAGGGTGAGTAGTGAGTACCCACCACAGCGACCACCACCAGCACATACGCATCTCCACCACCACCACGCATGCCAGGGTGAGTACCCACCACAGCGACCACCACCAGCACATACGCATCTCCACCACCACCACGCATGCCAGGGTGAGTACCCACCACAGCGACCACCACCAGCACATACGCATCTCCACCACCACCACGCATGCCAGGGTGAGTACCCACCACAGCGACACCACCAGCACATACGCATCTCCACCCACCACCACGCATGCCAGGGTGAGTACCCACCACAGCGACCACCACCAGCACATACGCATCTCCACCACCACTACGCATGCCAGGGTGAGTACCCACCACAGCGACCACCACCAGCACATACGCATCTCCACCACCACCACGCATGCCAGGGTGAGTACCCACCACAGCGACCACCACCAGCACATACGCATCTCCACCACCACCACGCATGCCAGGGTGAGTACCCACCACAGCGACCACCACCAGCACATACGCATCTCCACCACCACCACGCATGCCAGGGTGAGTACCCACCACAGCGACCACCACCAGCACATACGCATCTCCACCACCACCACGCATGCCAGGGTGAGTACCCACCACAGCGACCACCACCAGCACATACGCATCTCCACCACCACCACGCATGCCAGGGTGAGTACCCACCACAGCGCCACCACTAGCACATACGCATCTCCACCACCACCACGCATGCCAGGGTGAGTACCCACCACAGCGACCACCACCAGCACATACGCATCTCCACCACCACCACGCATGCCAGGGTGAGTACCCACCACAGCGACCACCACTAGCACATACGCATCTCCACCACCACCACGCATGCCAGGGTGAGTACCCACCACAGCGACCACCACCAGCACATACGCATCTCCACCACCACCACGCATGCCAGGGTGAGTACCCACCACAGCGACCACCACCAGCACATACGCATCTCCACCACCACCACGCATGCCAGGGTGAGTACCCACCACAGCGACCACCACCAGCACATACGCATCTCCACCACCACCACGCATGCCAGGGTGAGTACCCACCACAGCGACCACCACCAGCACATACGCATCTCCACCACCACCACGCATGCCAGGGTGAGTACCCACCACAGCGACCACCACCAGCACATACGCATCTCCACCACCACCACGCATGCCAGGGTGAGTACCCACCACAGCGAACACCACCAGCACATACGCATCTCCACCACCACTACGCATGCCAGGGTGAGTACCCACCACAGCGACCACCACCAGCACATACGCATCTCCACCACCACCACGCATGCCAGGGTGAGTAGTGAGTACCCACCACAGCGACCACCACCAGCACATACGCATCTCCACCACCACCACGCATGCCAGGGTGAGTACCCACCACAGCGACCACCACCAGCACATACGCATCTCCACCACCACCACGCATGCCAGGGTGAGTACCCACCACAGCGACCACCACCAGCACATACGCATCTCCACCACCACCACGCATGCCAGGGTGAGTACCCACCACAGCGACCACCACCAGCACATACGCATCTCCACCACCACCACGCATGCCAGGGTGAGTACCCACCACAGCGACCACCACCAGCACATACGCATCTCCACCACCACCACGCATGCCAGGGTGAGTACCCACCACAGCGACCACCACCAGCACATACGCATCTCCACCACCACCACGCATGCCAGGGTGAGTACCCACCACAGCGACCACCACCAGCACATACGCATCTCCACCACCACCACGCATGCCAGGGTGAGTACCCACCACAGCGACCACCACCAGCACATACGCATCTCCACCACCACCACGCATGCCAGGGTGAGTACCCACCACAGCGACCACCACCAGCACATACGCATCTCCACCACCACCACGCATGCCAGGGTGAGTACCCACCACAGCGACCACCACCAGCACATACGCATCTCCACCACCACCACGCATGCCAGGGTGAGTAGTGAGTACCCACCACAGCGACCACCACCAGCACATACGCATCTCCACCACCACCACGCATGCCAGGGTGAGTACCCACCATAGCGACCACCACCAGCACATACGCATCTCCACCACCACCACGCATGCCAGGGTGAGTAGTGAGTACCCACCACAGCGACCACCACCAGCACATACGCATCTCCACCACCACCACGCATGCCAGGGTGAGTACCCACCACAGCGACCACCACCAGCACATACGCATCTCCACCACCACCACGCATGCCAGGGTGAGTACCCACCACAGCGACCACCACCAGCACATACGCATCTCCACCACCACCACGCATGCCAGGGTGAGTACCCACCACAGCGACCACCACCAGCACATACGCATCTCCACCACCACCACGCATGCCAGGGTGAGTACCCACCACAGCGACCACCACCAGCACATACGCATCTCCACCACCACCACGCATGCCAGGGTGAGTACCCACCACAGCGACCACCACCAGCACATACGCATCTCCACCACCACCACGCATGCCAGGGTGAGTACCCACCACAGCGAACACCACCAGCACATACGCATCTCCACCACCACTACGCATGCCAGGGTGAGTACCCACCACAGCGACCACCACCAGCACATACGCATCTCCACCACCACCACGCATGCCAGGGTGAGTACCCACCACAGCGACCACCACCAGCACATACGCATCTCCACCACCACCACGCATGCCAGGGTGAGTACCCACCACAGCGACCACCACCAGCACATACGCATCTCCACCACCACCACGCATGCCAGGGTGAGTACCCACCACAGCGACCACCACCAGCACATACGCATCTCCACCACCACCACGCATGCCAGGGTGAGTACCCACCACAGCGACCACCACCAGCACATACGCATCTCCACCACCACCACGCATGCCAGGGTGAGTACCCACCACCACCACGCATGCCAGGGTGAGTACCCACCACCACCACGCATGCCAGGGTGAGTACCCACCACAGCGACCACCACCAGCACATACGCATCTCCACTACCACCACGCATGCCAGGGTGAATGCTCCCGATGCTCAAAATGTCACTACACATTTACATTATATTAAACCTCACTGTCACATACTATTAAACACTTCGATAATGCCCGAACCCGCTTGTTGGCAACCTTCCACCAACAAGACGGTACATTCTTGGCTTTGCCTGACTACTCTCAAGACAAGAAGACAAAGAGGCAGCTTGATTTCTCACTGGACATTATGATGTATCTGGTTTACAAGAGCTCTTCATTCGAAATGAGAACAAGCGTCTCCGTGGTCATCAGCTGAAGCTATGCCGATCAATGGCAAATCGAGAGCCCAAGAAATATTTCTTACTAATAAATATAAAAAAATATAGATGTATGTATTACAAATAGTTTTTATTTTATAAATCTTACAATAGCGGCAAAAGTTGCCGGCGTACCAGAAAAGGCGCGCTTTAAAATAGTCGGCTGTTAAAGTGTTATAAATGGTCGCGGTTATGACTATCACTTAAAGATCGGTAATAAGCCTGCAAGTCGTTGCGGAGAACCATAGGGTAAGCTTTTGTCCGTATGATGAATAAGATGAGACATAGTAAGCAGAGGGGGCGGCTATAAATGCTCGCTTATCTAAGTAGCGTACACCAGTCGGCTTCGTTTTGACGTGACTGAAGCACACACAAGAAAAACACTTCGCATCGCATTTACATAATACTCTTTCAGAATTCATCCCTTGAGTGTGTGTTTATTTATTTATTTATTTATTTATACATATGGTGTACACAACAGGTAACAATCGTAGCTTATGCTAAATAGTAGCCTATACAATTATCTAATCTAGATCGAAACCCTAAAGCGTGTTCACACAGCATGACAAGCATTAGCACGTCAATAAATTAAGATACAGTTGAAACAGGTGACAGACATGACTGGACATCAACTGGACATCTCAGTTTAAGATATTTTTTACCTTATATCTAAACGCGATGTGATTACTTGTACAAATATCCAGCTCGTCGTGTTCCTGCGACAGTTCGTTGTATAAGCGACACATCCGAACTACGGGGTTATAGTATGAGGTATTGTTTCTATATGTTTGCAGTATAAAAAGCTTCTGTCTATTTCGCAAGAAAGATCTAGTGTTGAAATTAACTATTTTAAGAAGGTTGGGGGAATCAAATTCAGAATGAACAATTTTGTGTAAGTGAAGGAGGTCTTGCTGCTTGCGGCGTGTTTCTAGAGATGTAACTTTGAAATGACTACGCCTCTCTGAGTAGGAAAATAGTCTACGACCTACGCCTGAGCGAAACGCTGCTATTTTGAGACATTTATTCTGAATTTTTTCTATATTATCGGAGTGAATTGTGTAATTAGGAGACCATATAACACTGCCATACTCGAGGCGGCTTCTAACCAGACTATTAAATAGGTAAATTAAACTGTCAGGATTCCTGAAGTGCACAGTTGCTCTAGCTATAAAGCCCAAAGTTTTTAAACTTTTCATTGTGATATCCTCATAATGCTCTCTAAAAGATAATTGCTCATCAAATGTGATACCCAGATCCCTGACAGCTGTAGTTCGTTCAAGAGTCTGGCCGCTCAGTTTATTTAGTCAGCTCAGTTCTTAGTAAAAGATATTGACTGACATTTTTTAGGGTTCAAGTACATGTGATTACGCAGACACCAGGCTGATAGCAAGTTTAAATCATGTTGAAGCATTCATTTTCGTTACCAATTTTATTAAATATTTTTAAGTCGTCCGCGTATAGTTTATTTGCTATGGATCATCAAATTATACGCCGCAGTGTGACTGAATGAATCCATGTCATTTCGCAGGTGGGCGAATACATAATATTCCATGTGGAGAGCAACTTCTACATGGAGACGTTCAACTACGTGGTGATGTCCAAGGGCATCATATTGACGACCGCGCAAGAGAACATGCAGGCAAGTAGACTATTGTTGTATTTATCTGACTGCTAAAGTTTTCTTAAGGTCACATCGAAAATATAAAATCAATGAAGACAGGGAAAATAATATAATAATTATGAAAAATACATTCATAATCAATAGTTATGCTTGCTAAGATAGTTATTCATTGAAGATGCTGCGTGTCATAAATAACAGTGGTAATGGTCACTGTAGTGTACTTTATGTTATATACTACTCAAAACAAAATAAGGGCCACGAGGTATTTTTTCATTTTGGTGTAAATTATTAAACATTTACATATTGAAAGTAGTAAAATATTGAGTATACAAACTCTTTGATACCTAAACTTTTTAATATTGTAGTATTCATCTAATGCTGGCAACAATTTTAAATAAAATTTGATTTAAAATTATTTTTGAAAATTTTGATTGCATTTTCTTTGACGTTTTGCTTTCCTTAGCTTCTTGGTTTATTAGAAATTATCAGAGTTCATTGATATCTCGAGTCAGAAACATCTTTTGCAATATGCCACAAGCACGCAGGCGTCATATGGACTCGCTGACAGCAACCAGAGCCGTTACAATGATTGAAGAAGGTCATTCGCAGCGATCTGTGGGTTTGCAATTGGGATTTTCTCGAAGAGCTATTCAAAATCTATGGAATCGTTTCCAAGAGACCGGCAGTGTTAGAAGAAGACCTGGTTCGGGCAGAGTTCGCATTACAACAGCTCAAGAGGATCGTTACATTCGATTAAGTGCGCGCCGAGATCGCACAACGACGGCCCGCAAGCTGCAAAATCGTTTACGGCTCACAACGGGTACTCGTGTCAGTGACCAAACTATTCGTAATCGATTGCATGAAGACCAGCAGGCATCAAGAAGGCGAGTTGTCCGTATTCCATTAACCAGAAATCATCGAGCAAATCGTTTAAGATTTTCCCGTCAACATTTGGACTGGGACATAAACCAATGGGGCATGGTGCTCTTCACAGACGAATGCAAAGTTAAATTTTTTAACGACGATCGGCGTATTAGAGTATGGAGAAGACGCGGCGAGAGATTTTCAGAAGCCTGCATCCATGAAGTCTTGGTGGTTTTGGTGGTCCAAATGTAATGATTTGGGGCGGGATAAGCTTACACGGCAAAACTGAGCTCGCATTAGTTTTCGTTATGGAGACAAAAAAATTAATATTGGTTTTATTATTTTCATGGTACAGACAAAATACCTCGTGGCCCTTATTTTGTTTTGAGTAGTATATTTATCTGAACAGTCAAATACAAAAGTCTATTAGATATTCTTCTTCTTCATCTTTTATTTATGGCATGTTTTGTGTCTACAGCCGAACACACAATTCCGCCAATATCATGTGGGTGGAAGGATTCGTATGAAACAAATTTTGAGTTTTTGAGCAAATTTACCAAGAACAAGTTATTTATAACTTTGATATTGTTTAGTGACAAATATGATATTAAATTTTTTTAAATAGATGAAGAATTTACCATTCTACTAGCTGACCCGGCGGATTTCGTACCACTTTGACAGTTTCTATGACAACAAAACAAACAAATCGAGAAACATTTTGTATTGGAAAATTAAATTGAAAATAAAAAATGTTTGGCGTGGACCACCCTTATCACTTAGGGGTATGAAAAATAGATTACGACCGATTGTTAGACCTACCGAATATACATATAAAATTTCATAAAAATCGATCGAGCTGTTTCGTAACATGTCATGTTAGTTGCCATACTCCTCCGAAACGGCAAATTAAAATAATAATTGAAATTGTGACACGAGAATTTTATATATAGATATATTAATTAATTTATTAACTATATACCTTTACATATTAATTATGTACATACGCTACGTCAAACATTCAGACGATCGTTGTGTGTAGCCAATTGGGTAGGTGACCGGTTAGTCAATAGAGAAACTTTTTAGCAGCTAACAATTATTTTTAATAGAAATTGTATGAAAATGGCAAAATACTACGTCACTATTTTGTACCGAGTTCATTAAAACCGTTTAGGTTACAGAAATTCAGGACAAATAAAAATTAGGTAAATTTTTTAAAGATTTGTTACTTGATGTATATGTATACGTTTAACGTTCAGGGTGCCTCGTGTGAGTTTTGTTTACTATCCGTATTCAGTAAAATACGTTTACGAAAACGAAAATTAGTATGGCATCGAAGCAGCGCCTCCTGGCGACATACGTGAAGAGTTAACATATTGCCATACAAATTCTCGTTTACGTAAACGTTAACGAATGGCGAATGAAACTCGCACTCGGCACCCTGGAATGAATAATAGTTGTTGTGGGACGTGCGTGTAATACCGCCTGCGTGCGCAGGAGGGCGTGCGCACGTTCGCGGTGACGGTGTCCGCGGAGATGGCGCCCGTGGCCACGGTGCTGGTGTGGAGCGCGGACCGGCGGCGGCAGGTCATCGCCGACTCGCTCACCTTCCCCGTCAACGGCATCTCCAGGAACAATGTGAGTTTACACTCTTTATATAGGGTGCTGGAGGAGCTCGATAGTGCAGTGGTTGACGCGTGGTGAGGTCAAGTAACTTTCGCAAAAGCTGGTCATCGGATGGGTGAAATTTATCATCTCGTGCTGCGGAAGGCACGTAAAGCCGTTGGTCCCGGCTGCATTAGCAGTCGCTAACGACCACCACCCGCACTGCGCCCACGTGATAGTTCATAAACTACCCAGACTACCCTAGAACGGGTCATAACCCGTTCTCCCTATCCATCCATAGGGAAAGCTCGTGCCCCAGTAGTGGGGACATAAAATGAGCTAGCTGATGATAAACCGATTTTTTCTATGAAATTCTATACCGGTTGACTTTTTTATGACCGTCCAAACCTTCTGAGATGACTCCCGTGATACAAACGAACCACTCTTACTATTGGACCAACTCCCTAACTCGAAAATAAAACTCAGCTGTTCCATACAAAACATCAATATTCATTCGACCAAAATGTATAGCGACGAATACTGGTGTCGAACCAATGGGCTTAAAGTGTACTACGATACCTTCGTAATTGTAAAAAAATCAATTATAATCATCTTTGTTGTGGAGTATATAACATAAAAGTATGCATTTTTCTCCATACAATAATCTCGTTTGATTTGAATAGTTTTACTTATTCATTAGGTTGTGTTTACTTATTCATGTAGTTTGTACTACAAGTAGTGCGATGTGCACTGATGATAAGTAGTTGTAAGGCCGAAGGTGAAAACGCACTTCGCCAGCAATGCTACTGATAGTGTTGTTATGGCGACAGAATCAGATGAGATGGTGGAAGCTAGCTAAGCCCTACCATCAACCAAACCAAGCACAATAAACTTTTAAAAAAAATTCTATTCCGATTTTATTAGTTATCTCTATCCGACTGGTCGTTTGGAAGAAATCGATAAGACTGCCAAATTGTAATTTATGTTTTGTTTCATTATTATTTTTTCTTCTTCTTCATGTGCCATCTCCTATCGAAGGTCGGCTGTCATTATGGCCACTTGGACCCGTGATGTTGGGACTCGGAAAGCTATTATTTTTTATTCCATGTTATTAAAATGTTCAAATAATTTTTGAAGTGAAAACTTCTTTAGCGGCGTTGTGCACTTTTTTTGGAATGGGTAAAAAATGTTAAACTCGCGTCAAGTCACGTGTCCTGATCGAAAATTCGTAAGACGGATGGAGAGTAGACAGCTGGCGCGGCGTAATATAAATTTTTAATATAACTTAATATAACTTTTTAATGTAATATAAATTGTCATCATGATAAATATTGTATTCTACCACATAAATGAGAGAGAGACTTTTATACTGATAATTAAAGCAATTCGTGCAAAATTATTCCCTAACCATTCTAAAATATCAAAAATGCACAACGTTAATATTCAAGTTTTCACTTCTGCCGGCACTCCCAGAGTGCAACCCGTCGTTTTTTTAACGCAAATTTTGTTGCGAACAAATTACAAAAACACAAAAGAAGGGTGCAGGTTCAAATATTGCTCGTGGAACTTTTTTTTAACATTTGTGTGTTTTTTTTCAATGTTTTTGTTTATGGTGTTGCAATAAAAGTATAATGTATGATGTACGTGTGTAGTTCACCGTGTTCGTGAACAACCGCAAGCACCGCACGGGCGAGCGCGTGGAGGTGGCCGTGTACGGCGAGCCCGGCGCCTACGTCGGCCTGTCCGCCATCGACGACGCCTTCTACACCATGCAGGCCGGCAACGAGCTCACCTACGCCAAGGTACTACTTGCTTTATTTTATTATGTTCTTCATTTTAATTTTAGCTACGTATTCGTAGAGGGTGCCGCGCGGACGCAAAACTGCGAGTTTCATGTGTCTTTATGATAGCGAGCGAGCGGCGCGTGGCAGTGGTGTGACAACGGCGCACGACAAGAATACGCACGCACATTAAAATCTGTACAAAGTAGGCTGGTGATTTAATTGGAGCAATGTTTACTTCCGCAAAATCATAGGCGTTTGGGTAAAAAAAAATAAAAGTCTCAATATTTTCATATTCATATTTTTTAATTGAAAAATAAGACAACAGTGGCCTGCGGAATTTCAATACAAACATTTTGATGTCGGATTTATTGTTTCATGTGCTATATTTACAAAGTTTCTGAAGAAATAAGTTTTTAGAAATCATTAATTTTACGTATTGTTCATGCAGTTTCTGGGTATTTGTTTCAAATTCCAAGACAACCATTGTGAAAGGATCAAGCTAACATACACTAGTCCTTTTAATGTATAAGACCTATTCAGCGCCTAGCACCAGTGACTTAAAAACACGTAAATTTTCGAATTTCCGCGCGGCACCCCCTTTATATGAAAGTGCTTTGAATTTTATATTTTAGAAGTGTTAATAAGTGAGCTTAAGCTACAATTTTAATAACGCAGTTTTATTTCCATATTTTGCTCGGTCAACATTGTGGCTGATTTAGTTGCCGTTGCTCATCTCGGTACACACAACACAGGGTTGAAGTGCATCCCACTACACACGACTTTAAAGTTTATACTGATACCCCCCACCAACCGTTAGGTCAAAAAGTAGGTGGCAACCCTCACCTCAGAACAGCAATTATTTATTTTTCTTACTTGTCTTGTTATTGTAAGTTATACGTGCATATTAGCGCATATCCTTTTTCTTTTCGTGTCAACGGCCTTATATCCCCCCGATCCAGAGACCGGCCACGCGCACTGCGGCGTCCGTGGTCTTCATTAAGTCTTCCCTTGTCCAGGTGGTCGGGTTGGGCACACATCACATCTGAACTATTGCCATATGTTTTCTATGGGCTGTTCCCGTACCTTATCAAATGGTTTGGAGTTGATTTGACGCTACTGTATCTTTTGCAGGTGATATCCAAGATGGCGCGCTTCGACGAGGCTACCAACGGCACGTTCGCGTACACGTGGCGCTCGCACTTCGGCGACGCGGATGACCTGGTCTACTTCCCCTCCTCCACCTTCGGTATCGACGCCAATAGGACATTTGAGTGAGTCTTTATTCAGCCTTACCACGAAAATTGGTGTAGCGCCCAGAGGCGATTTTTAAACCGGTGGCTAAATATCACGCTATGATATCAGTCACGAGTGCTCCTTTTTCTCTATTCAAGGTCTCTGGTAACTTATTTTTGATACCGATAATTCTCGAACGATTTTTATCTTAATAATGAAATGGAATGGATGGAAATAATGCAAAAAATATTATACCTATTTCACAGTGTGTGATGAAATCACTTTTAATTACGAGATCCTCGGTGAGATAAAAAAATCGCCTCCCAGTACTATTAATTGACAAATGTAGTAATATAGGTTGACGCAAATCATGTTTCTTTTGTATGTAACGATTTCCTCAATCAAACCAATCTTTATTTGTTTAAAATGCGGTTTAAAAAGTTAATGAATAGATGATTGTAGCAGCACATTTCGCTATTATTAAAAGGTACAGATTTCAATTAAATTTTTTTTGTACATATTCTCAAATTTCTTTTATATTTAAATTACATTTCGTTAATTTTGCTTTGAATCGATATCTAGTATGAGGGGTGTCATTTATAAATAAGTTTTAGGTTTTCAACACGTCTCACAATTCTTAATCGATGTCAGGTACGCTGGTCTAGTGGTATTCAGCGACGTGGCTGTACCACGGCGGCCGTCCAACTGCAACGAGACCGCGGGCTACCTCGAGTGCTTGGAGGGAGGATGCTTCCACTTCGCCTCGCGCTGCGACGGCAAATACGACTGCTCCGACAAGACTGACGAATCTAACTGTAACTCAACTCTCTACCACTGCTCAAATAACCTGTATTATCTTTTAAACTATATTTTTTAGCAGGGTATTTGATGCCTCATTTTATAATCTGTGAGCTCTATACAAAGCGTTACTTTCGCTATATGTGGTTTAAAGTTCCAAATTTTATATTCCTTATATAATTTACTTATCCTAACATTCTGTATAGTGGTAAAATGCTCGCTTTTACCGACGACTCCTAAGTTCTCGATAAGCCATTTTAAGGTTGCCAGAGTAAATCCGTCACCGACACGGCTAAGGGCTCACCTAACATTTAGGAAACGTCGGTGAATCGTTGAAATCGTGAGTCTCGATTCTGCTATTTTAAAACGGCACAAACGTGTCTCACTGGAGTGATTTCGTATATTTTCCAATAGTTCTAATTTCAAAATCAGGTTACCGACACTACTGAGACGTCACTAAATCAGCAAACTAGAAGTCCAGGATATAGCACAAAGCACACAAAAGCACTTTCGTTAAGATAATTTGAATACAATTTGACTGACCTAATAATGAATAAAATATTATTAATGTTTTTGTAACAGGCGAGCACGACGACTGGATGGAGCTGAGCCACTTCCGCAAGTTCCGGTTCAACCGCGTGCAGCGCCAGTACGACAACGCGTGGCTGTGGCGCGACATCAACATCGGCCCGCACGGCCGCTACGTCTTCACCGTCGACGTGCCGCAGGTACTGCCTCAGCAGCATCAGCGACAGCATCACCGGCTCATTCTATGTCCCCGATGCTGGAGCACGAACCTTCCTCCGATCCGATTCGAACCCTTCGGAGAATCTAATAGGGCACGGGAACGCGATGCCGTTCCCTCTAGAAACCCTCCGAAAGTGATTCGTTTCACACGGCTCGAGGAACCCTTTACGTTCATCGCCGCCCCCAAAAAAGCCCGGTGAAGCTGAAAATGCCGTCTGAGGCAATTTCAAAGCAAACTCTCTCCAAAAAACGAACCTTCCCTATGGATGGATACGAAGAACGAGCCGGCTTATGTTTGATCACGAGCTTGTTGACCGAGAATCAGTTCGACCTAGGGTTGTCATTTTACAGTTTTACTTAGTAACGAAGAACCTCAATATCTTGGCCGTGTGGTGCTTTTCAGTATGTTCATAATTTTCCAGGGTTCTATAAATGGTACCCTATCTCTCATATTCGGGATTATCATCATCATCATCATCAGCTCATTTTATGTCCCCACTGCTGGGGCACGAGCCTTCCCTATGAATGGATAGGGAGAACGGGCCATTAACCACCACGCCCAGTGCGGATTGGTGGTTGTTAACAACTGCTAATGCAGCCGGGACCAACGGCTTTACGTACCTTCCGAAGTACGGAGGAGGCGAGATGATAAATTTTTAGTCACCCATCCTATGACCGGCCTTTGCGAAAATTGCTTAACCTCAGCACTCGCAGACCGGGCGCGTTAACCACTGCGCCATCGAGCTCCTCGGGATTACACAGGTGTAATGCCTGTAAAAAAAACACCCTGTTTATCCAATTTATTACAATTGATTATGTGAACAGGTACCGGCGCACTGGACCGTGTCAGCGTTCAGTATGTCGCCTTCACTCGGTCTCGGAATGTTGCACACCCCAATACACGTAAGTAATTATTGAAAACCGATTCTAAAGTGTTTATAATTGAAGTACATGCGAAATACTTACCCAAAAACCCCAGAACGTGAACGGAATTCCATGAAAACAGGGCTCATTATACGGGTTGTCAGCAATAATTTTGCTGACAACCCCTATGCTTCATAAGAATGCTAGATTTCTCTCTCTCTTTTAACAAGTTTATTTATTATTTTCTATCCTTATACTATATATTTTACAATAATAAAAAAGAAAACATACTTACCAAGGTTCAACGTCTTAAATTATTTACATTTCAACACTTTGAGAACCATATAACATGTGCAAAATTTTACTTTTTATGTAGGAATATAACGATTTTTTTAAAATTTATTTAATACCTACAGCTGACTTGGCGGACTTCGTACCGCAGTTTTTATTTAATATATCCTGTTACTCAGCGCTAAATGTAGCATTCTAATGGAGAAAGAATTTTTTAAATCGGTTCAGTAGTTTTTGAGTTTATTCGTTGCAAACATACATCCATACAAAAATACAAAGGCTTCCTCTTTATAATATTAGTTTAAATAGCATACTGTAATTTCTACAATATAGTAATATAAGTTACACGATGATGGGTACAAAGAAAGACCTATAGTGCCAATAACGATTCAGCGATCGGTACGTGTCTATTGGCTCGTACTAAAAGAGTGATACGAGGGGAGGTCAATAAGTTCGCGGAATGGAGGGGTTGGTGGGGATAAATTTACTCGGCCAGGTAGGCACCAGTTAAGCACCTCATTAAGAGTATATATACCAAGTTTGAACCTAATCGGGTCATTAACTTTTGAGTTATCGACCTGCAAACAACTAAATCGGGAAGAAGTCAGCCAGTATGGAGAAAATTGAACACCGTGCCGTTATTAAGTTCCTTACCAAGCAAGGAAAATCCGCTCAGACGATTTTTCAAGAGCTGTTAGCGGTTTACGCCGACTCTGCCCCTGGTAAAACCATGGTTTACAAGTGGCATGGTCTTTTCAAACAAGGAAGGGAGTCCATTGAAGACGACCCCCGCTCCGGACGGCCAATTAAGGCCACCACACCGGAAATCGTCGAAAAAGTAGAAAAACTTGTATTGGAAGATGCCCGACTGAAGAAGAAGCAACTTGCAGCAATGGTTGGAGTATCCGAATCAAGTATTTTAAATATCCTACATCATCATCTTGGGATGACTAAAGTCAGTGCAAGATGGGTTCCGAGAATGCTCACGCCACTTCAAAAACGCGAGCGTGTCGAGTGCTCTCACCAGTTTCTGGAGCTCTGTGGAGAGAGAAAGGAAGAAGTTATGGCCCGGATTGTTACTGGAGATGAAACCTGGGTTCACCACTATGAACCTGAGTCGAAGCAAGAGTCGATGCAGTGGCATAAAAAAGGCACACCTCCTCCAAAGAAGTTCAAAGTGTCACAATCGGCCGGAAAGATCATGGCGACTATCTTTTGGGATACAGAAGGTATTTTACTGATCGATTATAAAGAACGTGGTGCGACTATAACGGGACAGTACTACGCTTCTTTACTGGAAAGATTGAAAGAAGCCATTAAGGAAAAAAGAAGAGGAAAACTGTCAAAAGGTGTGCTCCTTTTGCACGACAATGCACCCGTCCACACGTGCCATGTTGCGACGGCTGCTATTCACCGATGCGGCTTTGAACAATTAAACCACCCACCATACAGTCCAGACTTGGCCCCCAGTGACTATTATTTATTTCCAAAAATGAAGAAAGAGCTGCGTGGAAAGAAATTTGACGACGATGAAGAAGTCAAGTCGGCAATTTCGGCCTATTTTGACACCAAAGATAAATCATTTTTTTTCGATGGTATAAACAAGCTATTTGAGAGATCCGAAAAATGTATTAGGGTTAAAGGATAATATATTGAAAAGGAAAAATAATTTGGTGTTTAATTTCAACCTCCTTCTCTCTCATTCCGCGAACTTATTGACCTCCCCTCGTACAACGCCTTCAAATTTCTTGCATCAGATTTTGTTTCCCTATACCTCCGAGATCTCATATAACTCCATACTTGGAAAACAATAATCTCATGAATATTCATGTTCATGTTCATATTCATGTGCGTCGAGTTTCCATATGGAAACTCGACGCAGATTACATTTTGCAAGTTTGCTCTTTGGTGTTATAAAAAATAAAAATTCACCATATTTATTTGAAAAATTAAAATTTACTCAAAGCCAACGTATAAATGACCGATTAATTTGTCCAACTTATAAAACTACTGCGTTTCGTGGCAGTTTTAGATACTCGGCTTCAAAGTGTTGGAACAACATCCCTCCACCTATAAGACATAGTCCGAATACTAGCTCTTTTAAAATTAATTATAGAAAGCATTTACTAAACACTCAAAAAGCCGAATAATGTCATAAAGCGTTACTTATTGTACTTGTGTGTTTTAATTTAAATTTCGAATTTTGAACATTATGTATCCAACTAAATATTATGTACTGTGTTGTTTAAAGTTTTTTAAAATATATTTTGTTGTTAAGATTAAGTACCTAAATTCTTATTGTCATTGTTTGATATGCAGCAAAAAAAAAGCTGATTATTGATGTTTGTGCATAACCGGACCACCCGTTACGGTATCCGCAGAATACCAGCGTCGTGGCACTGTGCCTCGGCTTAAGCTGAGCGGGGACCTATTTGGCTTTGTTGTTTTTTCTTTTTAAGTTGTTGTATGTTGTATATTTATGCCAAATAAACTTTTATTCATTCATTCAGAACGTATTTAATTGAAATGTGATGGTTAGAAATATGTTTACAAACAATAAAATAGTAAGTTGTCTGCGCGCAGTACTCCGGCGTGCTCCCGTTCTTCCTGAAGGTGGAGGGGCCGGAGCAGTGCCGCCAGGGCGAGCAGGTGGGGCTGCGCGCCGTCGTGTTCAACTACCAGCCGCAGGCCATCGAGGCCGTCGTGGTGCTCGCGGCCTCCGGGGACTACAAGTTCGTGCACGTCGAGGAGAATGGCATCGTGAGTACTAACTAATGTGTCTACAACTCTGGCGTGCTTAGTCGCCGAACTCTTTAGTACCGCGTTAAAATATTTTTACTAGAAGTCGATGAGCGCCTCGAGTGTTAATGTGATTATGATAGCTTCTTTTGTTGTTGACAGTACGCAACCCCTCGGAGAATCTAGTAGGGCACGGGGACACGCACTAGTGCGCGATGCCGTTCCCTCTAGAAAACCTCCGAAGGCGATTCGTTTCACACGGCTCGAGGAACGCTTTAAATTTCTCGCCGCCCCCAAAAAAGCCCGGTGAAGCTGAAAATGTCATTTGAGGCAAACTCTCTCAAAAAAATAATAATGGTCGCATCAAAGCACTAAAATGATTAAATACTTATACTAAAATCGAAAAAAGAAATTTGATAAGTTTTCTTTACAAATCTATTTTACTAATCATAGGAGTAAAGTTATACTGGGATAGCTATTATTGGATGTTGGTGAAATCCACCCTTAGAGACACTTATAAATTAGAAATATTCACAGATTTCATGTTAGATTAGAATCGTTTTATTTTACTAAATGTTCATAAAAAGTTTTAAGCATCATTTTTTGCAATACCTATATTACCAGCTTCCGTACCAAAAAGTCCAAATCCTTTTGTAAACATGTTTGGCACCAATTAGAAAATGTATTTTAATTTATTAATTTAATGTGTACTGAAAAAAGACAAAGTGTTAAAAAAAAAAAACCACGAGCGGGATTCGACTCGTACCCCATGACGTGCCGGGCGGGTCAGGTGCACTATGCTATCGTGGCTCAATCCAACTCGCCGAAATTAATCAACACTATCTTCTCTTATGTAAGCCAAAGGAGCCCTATTCAACAACATTCACAATTAACCAATAAAAAACTGATTTTTCTTACAAGTAATATATAAATAATCAATATTTCCTTCTTATATGATGGTGATGAATGATAATAGAAATGAGAAGTGCGAAATGATATACCCCCAACCCCTCGAGTATCTCAGTAAAGATGTGGGGCTTTACTAAGTCCTCGGGCGGACTTCTTGAGAGAATTTGAAAAGTGACGTTGCACTGTTTTGTTTCATTTGCCAACACTCATGCACACTCACGAACACTTAACAGTTAATAATCCACCATTATTTCACATTAATATTCGACATAACACAAATTTCAGAAAATAAAACAAAACCGCAGACATGACGCTCACTTTCCCGCCATAAAAGTCTCCCGAGCTTTATTCAATGTCGACAACTACGTCATCAACATGAATGTGTACTGGTCTGGCTAGCCGTTGACTGTCGGTTCCGTCGTACAGGTGCGTTCGTACAACCCGCGCACGTCGTTCGGCGAGCACCAGTTCTTCGTGTGGATCGCGGCGGGCGACGCGACCACCGTACATGTGCCCGTGGTAGCCACCCGCCTCGGCAAGATGCGGGTGCATCTCCACGCCTCCACGCTCATGGGGCAGCATCACTACACCAAGGAGATACATGTCGAGGTTAGTAGCACTAGCTATGTATAGTAGTAGTGTAAATAGCCTATTCTTTGTCCTCCTCTCAGCACCAGTTCTTCGTCACTATGCGGGTGCATCTACACCCGTCCACGCTCCACGAAGCAGCACCACTACACCAAAGAGATATACGTCGAGGTTTGTCATGCTATGACCTTGACAGAAGACTTGACATGACTTAGCAGGAACTCTTTAACGGCTGCACGACAGACTAGAGGATAAGATAGTTCTTAGTGTGTCCGTGGTAAATTACATGCCTCGGTAAAATGTGGGTGCATCTACACGCATCCACGCTCCTATATGCACCCTATGAGCGTGGAGAGGAGATCAAGGAGATACACGTCGAGGTTGGTAGCAGTAGTAACTAGCCTTCTCAGCATTCTCAGGAAATGTGTCAGTTTGAGCCATTTTTTTATTTCACAGTTTTTAGTACATCCATGGGTACACATACTCCTTATCTCTGTAAGCTTGCAGTATTGCGATGTTATTACTTTTTAATTTAAATGCAATTTTACCAAAGAATCTAATTCATCACTTGACATTTTGTCATAATTCTGTCTAAATTAATCTCTCTCCCTCTCTTTCTGTGACGAATACTTTGGTTCTTTAAACATAACTCCAAGCAACCAAAACTAATCATCAATCAACTATCGCAGTTAAATTTTAAATACTATTGTCGTTTAATAACCTAATAAAAAACTATAATAAATTTAAAATTTTATTTTCTTAATTTATTGTTTTTCTATGAACAGGCGGACGGCCTACCGCAATACCGCCACCAATCGATCCTGCTCGACCTGTCCAACCGCGCCTACGTGTTCCAATACATGCACGTCAACGTGACGGAGACGCCCGTCATCCCGTACGAGGTCGACCGCTACTACGTGTTCGGCTCCAACCGCGCGCGCGTCTCCATCGTGGGCGATGTCGTGGGCCCGCTGTTTCCTACGATGCCTGTCAACGCGTCGAGTCTCTTGGATCTACCAATGGTAAGGGATTTACACAACGTTTCAAATTGAAGGCCGGAAAGGTATGCAACTATATAACTATTTTAACATACTTCTCTTGCGTTATAAACGCCATTTAATCTGTAAAATATGTAACGAGTAAGTTACATAAAAAAAAAGCATGTTTGAGTCATAACCTCTGGTCAAAAGTCAAAATCCTCGTCTAGCCAAAACAATCTAATGTTAAAAATTGGCACTCGTCTGCCGTCATATTATCGTCGCTTTACCAAGTGCAATGAAGTTTGACACTATGTTTGCCAATTCACAGTTTTCATTCCAGAATACGTTTAACTCAATGGTCATCGGTCCATCGATTATTATAACCAGACCACCGCCACTCCGACATGCTAATTACATACACTATCTACTTTCATGTCTCTTACAATGCCTCGTATTTCCCAGGACTCCGCTGAACAGAACATGTTCGGCTTCGCGGCGAACATGTACCTCACCCTGTACATGCGGTTGATTAACCAGCGCAACCGCACGCTAGAGCGCGACGCGTTCTACCACATGAACGTGCTCTACCAGCGGCAGCTGTCCTTCATGAAGCCCGACGGCTCCTTCAGCCTGTTCCGCAGCGACTGGTGAGTGTCAGAGTCTAGGACCGTCTCTAATATCATTCAAACATAGATCAGATAGCGCAAAATAAAACAGATGGAATTCCAAATATAGCTAAAGTTGTGTTGCCCATTTATATTTTACCTTGGTAAATAAAAAGAAAATACTTATCAAAATATAATGATTATCGTTAGAAACTGATATCAAAAAATAAAATGAATACATAACATAATTATAATATAAACCCAAATGATGGTTGGTTTAAAGTTACTTTTACTAAAAAATTTGTTTTGTTTGTTTGATATAGGAACCAGTCTGCTTCGAGCGTTTGGCTGACGTCGTTTTGTGCGAAGATATTCCAAGACGCCTCCTTCAACGAGTGGGAGAACTACATTTACATAGACCCTGATGTAAGTTACCGATTTTGAAGCACTCTAGCATTGTCTCATTTAATAGTTATATTCTAATGCAAAATGTTTTTTTTTTAAACAGTTTTTAGCCCACAGGCGTTTAAATCAACTTTCTATCGAGCAATATTATTATTTTAACGCAGATGTGACACACTTAAATTGTATTTTTCTGTTGTCTCTTGTGTGTGTGTTGATTTTTTTTATTATCATTATTTCATTCAATGTAAATCGTTGAGGTTAACGAGCAACGAACGAGGAGTTAAGCAACTTTCGCAAAGGTCGGGCTGGTTGACCGAAAATTGATTATCTCGAGCTCATCCGTGCTTTAAAAGGTATGTGAAGCCGTAGGTACAATTGGTAGCAGTCGTTAACAACCACCGCACCACACCTGGCTCGCGTGCTAGTTTATGGTCGGTTCTCGCTTGTCTTCCATAGGGAAGGCTCGTGTCCCAGCAGTATGAGCTGGTGATGACGGTGATGGTTGAACATTGTTATCGCTCAGGTGATATCGATGGCGGTGTCGTGGGTCCTGGAGCACCAGTTGCCGCACGGCGCGTTCTACGAGGTGACGTGGCTGCCCAACCGCAACGACAACTCCACGCTGCGGGTGCCGAGGGCCGAGCCTGCTGCGGCGCAGCTCATGGCTGATAGGGATAACCCGGCTATTTTGGTTAGTTCTCAAACAAAATACTTAATAAGTTATCCTGTTTTTAATTGTATTTCATAATTATTGTAGAATTTGTAATCTTGAATTAATGTAATTAGTTTTTTTTTCACACCGTTTTAATTAAAGTAAAATAAAATAAATAAATAAACAATATCAATGTTGTGTCCATCAACACCACCGGAGCTTCACTTAAAGGAACGCTTAACAGACGTACTAAAATTTTAACATTTTAGATCTAACAAATTTTATTTTGTATGCATTTTGCGTTTTGTATCCGTGCGGGCGCGCTTCGTTTGCGTTACGTCACAATTAAAAGTAATGTCGCAAAATACAAACAAACAATAGCGATGAATATTAAGAGCGTTTACGAAGCACACTAGCGCCGCCAGTGAAACAAAAAACATATCTAGTAGTTAGAGATAGAAAATCAAATTATGCTCAACAAACTATTTGAATGAAGTAATTTAGCATTTTTACGTCACCTAATGAACATCTGACATGCTATGGTTTAGTTAAATAAGACGTTACAGCTAAAAACGGTCACTTGCAACTGTAATGCCGTATTTAACTATACTATAACATGTCAGATGTTCATTAGATGACGTAAAAATGCTAAATTACTTCATTCAAATAGTTTGTTGTGCATAATTTGATTTTCTATCTCTAATTACAAGATATGTTTTTTTATTGGCGGCTCTAGTGTGCGGCGTAAACGCTCTTAATAAAAATGTTTTCAACAGGTGAACGATACTGTAATATCGCAACGAAACATAACGCTGACAGCCCAAGTCGTGATCACGCTGGAAACGGTGAAAAACCTCAAGGATATCGGTGTACGCGAGGTAAGTGAGAATAGTGTTTAAACTAGTAAAATATAATTTTAGAGCATGCTTAATTTGTTGTCCCTATAGAATTCTAATGTTTTTTTCTAAAAGAACTCTTAGTTGACGTCGATAGCGGGCACTCGCGGGTAGGCAAGGTGAGGACGGCTCGTGAGGCAGAATCCTGCTTCACTAGCTGTTCTCTTATCTGGACTTCATTTGCCTAACTATCTATAAAAGAATGAATCGATGATAAGGCCCAAGTTTGAAGCGTACTTCACCCGGAATCCTCAACTAACGAGGCACTGGCTATCTCTTCTGCTGCCAGAACACAACAGTAGCTAATAATGGTTGATGTAAGAATGATGTGACCTGAGTAAGGAAGTGAGTGGTTGTCGGTAGGGCCTGAGCGCGCGCGTGGTGCAGGCGCAGCAGCTGGGTATCTCGTGGCTGGAGAAGCAGCTGCGGCTGCTGGACGACTACGGCGAGCCGTACGCGCTCGCGCTCGTCGCGTACGCGCTCACCTTCTCCAAGGCGCCGAGCTCCGAGCACGCGTTTAGGTTGCTGAGGAAACGGCAGCGGTCGGAAGGTAACCTTTGTTTATTTATCTTTATATTGTATTCTATTGGTGAATAAACGATCTGCCCGAACTGAAGAAACGAGATACCTAAATAGATATGTTGTCGATGACGTTTAACTTAGAAGATCAAACCCGACCGTATTGGGTTAGGGAGGCGATATGTGAACCATATAACTTTTTTCATAAACTATCATGGTTTCATCCATGTATCCTGGTATTGAAACATGGTAATAATCCCGTTAATAATATTTATTCTAAGATATGTGAACCGGTTACTAATTCGCACTCTATGATGTCGATTACGATTGTCCTTTTTTTCTTATTGAAGGTCAGTGGTAACTTATTTTTGACATTTAAAATTCTCGAACGGTATGTATCATAATAATTAAATTGTAAATAATGCCAAAAACATTACAATTCATAGTGTATTCATGTCATTACATTCATGTTACTTTTAATTTCGATATCACCGATGAGATTCTAAAGTCGCCTCCAGAGTGGCTTCAGTTCATTTATTCCCTATATAATAATAAAATATATATAAATAATTGAAAAAATAATTTGCAAAATATTATAGCCTAGCTCATTTACTTAATTCATTGTTGCTATATACTGTATCACGCAATAACGCCATAATCTGCCACCAGGCGGGCTGGTGTACTGGGGCCGGGAGCGAGTACCGCCGCCGCCATACAAGATGGAGAACCAGAAGCCGTTCCTGCTGCCCCGCCTGCCGTACCGCTATGATTCGAACAACATCGCGGCTACGGCTTACGCGCTGCTCACCTGCATGGATCACCAGGACAACAACGAGCAGATAGTCATGTGGCTCAATGCGCAGCGGCTGAAGGACGGCGGCTGGGCTTCTACGCAGGTCGGTGCATTTTTAAATCTACCTGTTTTTAATTGACCCGTGGTGTTATAGTTTTGCTAAGTAATGTCATAATCCGGTGATAAGTGTTCGGTTCAAACATCTTAGATACCACAAGTCTACTATATTATTGCAAATCAAAACTTTTATATTACTAAACTAAACTTTAATATACTTTAATCATTTTGAAAACCGGAATTCAAAATGATTTATTCAGCTTAGGGCGGATTTCACCAAGGTAGTATATTATTCCGAGAGTAAATCGCTATTTTGCAACAAAATTTGCGTAAAAAATTATTTGAACATTTTGTAAATCGCTAATTAATTACTCGAGAGTAAACGAACTTTTCATTTCACCAACGTTTAACCCAAGGATAAATTTACTATACTAGAGTAACTTCGTTGCCGCCGATTTCGGCCGAGTAAGCTGTTATTCGTAGATTAAGTTGCGTCACAATAACTATCACGGACAAATTTTATAGATAACTTATAAAATGTCGTTACGTTTGAAACAATTTATTGTCTAATGACGATGAAGATTATTTTGGCCCTCGTCCAACATGGTTTTAAAGAAAGGACATAGTACTTTGAAGATAATGACGACTACGACTTCGCCATATAAGATTTGTCAAAAGCGTCTGTGTATAATTTGCTGACAAAAATTGAGCATCGTCTGGAGTATGCAACAAATAGGTAGGCGAGATGTAAGCGCTCGTTGTATTTACGTGCTGGTACGTATTAAAGAATTACGCTATTCATGACTTCTTATTGCTTTACAATATTCTCTGTCAGTAAACAATCAACACAACAGAATATTTGAAGTTAACGTCAAGCAGACATTACCCTGGTTAATTAAAAATACGCAGCGCCATCGCTCAGGCATGGTATGTATGTACTTTTATGCTTGGTGGTTAATATATTCGTTCTTTTCACTCGTTCATCATCACGGAGTAACTATGCGAGAGTAACTTACTCATAGGTTAATCTGGTGAAATTAAACCAAAGTTAGCCATAGATTGAATCATAAGAGTAAAGTTATACTGGGATAGCTATTCTCGTATAAATTGGATGTTGGCTTATTAGTCTACAAAAATTTACTCCTAGGAATGTCACTGTTAAGTATGAGGACACGGGGCGAGTGAAACACTAGACGGCTGTCAACGCACTGGCGTTTATTGGCATCAAAGACACGGACGCAGCCGCGTAGCTATAGGTAGGTACTTAACTATACAACACTTCTTCCCCCTTATTGTAGTAAAAGTAGGGGTTACATAAATTGTTTATAATTAACTAGGGGGCGAGCACGCTTAGACCTGCCTACATTAACAGTTCTATTCACATCTTCCGTTGCTTCCGTCTCCTCAACGTCATGAAAAACGTCGTCATCATCCGATGAGGGCAGCCGACGAACGCCTCTTGTCATCGTCACCTTGCATGGCGACAAGTCTTCTTGTGGTAGATCGTGGTCGACGTCTAAAGATGCAGTCGCAGCCGGAGACACAGTCCCTTCTGGTGAACAAAGCGTCTCTTGCGGGGAAGATGTGGGGGAAGGCGCATACTGCTGTCCACTAATTAAAGTTTCTTCTGATTGTGTAGACGGCGGCGGCGTTTCATTACTTTTGTAGGTATAAACGGCTCTGTCCCCCGATGATGGATTACTGACATTAATATTACTACCTGCTCCTTTATTAAAAAGTATAAGTTGATCTTTATGCTTTTTGACACAATTTAATGAATTTAAGTCTTTAACTAAATACAACATTTGTCCCAATTTTTTGTGTATTATTCCCTTTAACCATATATACTTATTATTGTTCATGTACTTTTTATAAAAAACATTTTGTCCTACATGTAATGTTCTAAAAGTACCACCACGCTGCTTAGTTTGCAAACACTGTTGGGAACGCACGCGCATGTGAAGTGAGGCAGGCGAGGCCGAGGCGGGGCGGCGGGGATTCATTAGGTCGAGCCGCGATCTCAGCTGACGACCGAACACTAGCTGAGCCGGTGATTCACTCGTTGTTGAATGAATAGAATTACGGTAGTCAAATATGTACTTTAACAATTTTAGTCTACTTTCTCTGACAGTACTACTACTTTGTAATATAGATTTAATGCCACGTTTTACTATTTTTACGTGTGATTCCGCTTGTCCATTGCTAGCCGGGTGGTAAGGAGGTGACGTCATGTGAGAAATTCCGTTCAATTTACAAAAAGATACAAAATCTTGTGAACTAAAAGACGTACCGTTGTCTGTCACTATTGTGTGCGGTAACCCAAACCTGGACATGAAATCGTACATTTTATCGATTACAGCTGGTGTAGTACAGGTACTCATTTCGTAAACTTCTAACCATTTTGTATAAGCATCCACTATTACAAGGTACATCCGTCCATTAATCGGTCCTAAAAAATCGAGGTGTACCCGGTAAAAGGGGCGCGGGGGATATGGCCACGGCGACACGGGTGCGCGTGGTGGTGAAGGTCGCAGCTGAACGCAGACCTCGCAAAGGCCTATCATGCGCTCTAAAGCAGCATCAATACCTGGAAACCAGAGCCGCGAGCGAGCCTCGGCTTTGGTTTTAACAATACCTAAATGAGATGTATGCAGTTCTGCTAAAACCGGATCGCGGAGTGCCTCCGGCACAACTACCTTATGCCCCCGCATGAGACACCCGTTTTCATACGACAGTTCTAATCTACACATATGATAAGGTTTTAACTCAGCATTTTTAACGGCTCGCGGCCAGCCATTCAGCACATAATTAATAACTTTTTTCAATGTACAATCTTTTCTTGTAGCATCTTGTAAGGTCTCTAGCGTTATCGGCGACGATCCGTCTATGACGAAACAAACGTATGCAGCTCGGTCACAAAAATCACGGCCCCCCTGATCCTCACGGCCCGCAGCCTCCGCGGCTGGGTTGCCAGCCACGTCTGAAGAAGCAGGCAAACTAGCCCGCGACAAATAATCTGCACTGTTATTCACACTTTTTACGTATTCAATGCAGTAATTGTAGCCGGCCAAAAACAATGCGTAACGTTGCAGTCGATTTGCGGATACTTCGGGTATACCCTTTTGCGATCCGAAAATCGATAAGAGGGGCTTGTGGTCTGTACGTAAGATGAACGGTACGGACCTACCATATAAGTATTGGTGAAACCGCCTAATACCGAATATAATTGCCGTGGCCTCTTTTTGGATCTGTGAATATCGACGCTCGGCATTATTTAATGTACGCGACGCAAAAGATATAGGTCTTTCCGAACCATCTTTCTCTATTTGTGACAATATTGCTCCTAACCCCGTAGGTGAGGCGTCAACCGTTAGAATTATCTTTGCACTTGGGTTAAAATGTGTCAGAACTTGCTCGGACGCTAGGATCTTTTTAATGCTACAAAACGCCTTGTCCTCTCTGTCAGACCAAACCCACTTGCAGCCTTTTTTTAGAAGTTCGTATAATGGACTTAAAATGCTAGAAGCGCCTGGAACGAATGCCCTATAATAATTAACAAGGCCTAAAAATGATTGCAGCTGATTAACGTTTTTAGGAGTCGGTGCATTAATTATCGCTTTGATTTTTTCCGGTGATTTTTTCAAACCGTCCTTATTGATTATATAGCCTAGATAACTAATTTCATCACAAAAAAATACACATTTTTCTTTTTGTAGGGTTAATCCAGCATCCTGTAGACGCTTTAGTACCTGATTCAGTCTATCTAAGTGCTGAATTCGATCAGATCCTGATATCAGGACGTCGTCTAACATGACCAGGACGCCACTAATCCCAGCGAGCAAATTTTCCATTGCGCGTTGAAAAATGGCCGGCGCGCAAGCGAGGCCGAACACGAGACGCGTGTACGCAAACAACCCGCGATGCGTATTGATGCAAGTTAGCTTTTGAGAGTCATTATCTAAACACCATTGATTGTAGGCCATAGAAAGATCTAATTTAGTAAATTGTTTCCCCCCATATAATTTAGAAAATAATTCGTTAACTGTAGGTAACGGATACTGATCGATGACTAACTGTTTATTAATACTGACCGAGTAATCTGCGCAAATTCGTAAAGATCCATCTCGTTTCAAAACCGGTACAATGGGTGACGCGAAATCAGAATGATCAACTGGACAAAGTACCCCTAAATCGACCAGCCTGTTTATTTCACTTTCCACCTTATCTTTCAACGCGAAAGCCACCGGGCGCGCTTTACGAAATACGGGTTTAGAACCTTCTTTCAAGGTTAATTTCACTTCATATTTATTAAATTTACCTAATTTGCCTGAGAACAAATCAGGATACTGCGCATGCAATGTTTTGATAACATCGTCATCCTGACAATACTGAACCGGGCAGAGCTGCAATTCAAATTGAGCAATGAAATCGCGACCGAGCAGAGACGGGCCGTCGCCGCGGACAACAAACACATTGATAACGCGCGTGCGGTCGCTCCACTGCACTGATAACGCTACAAACCCTATACAACCTAGCACTTCACCAGTGTAACTTATAAGTTTTTTGCTAGTAGCCTGTAAAGGCAGGTTTTTAAAATGTGATTTGAATGTTTTCTCAGATATGACGGTTACCGCCGACCCGCTATCAATTTCAAAACGAAATTTTTGACCGTTTATGAATACCGTTTCAACCAGTGGTTCCCCTTTTAATGTACGTATATTAAACAACATACCGTCGTCGCCGTCGTCCTCGACCGCCTCACATGTCACCGTGGAAACATAATTCACATTTTTACACATACGGCTCAAATGACCCTTCCTATTGCATTTCCGGCACGTATAATTAACAAAACGACACGACTCCACTTTATGGTTAGTATAACCGCACACGGCACACTTCACTTTATCACTACGACGGCCTTCGATGCTTCGTGGCTGAGTGATCTTAAACAGCTGGTCGTGCTCGGGTGCGGCGGCCAGCGGCGCCGGCGTCGGCGCCTCCGCGGCGCTGATGGCGGCAGCGCGCGCGCCTCGCAGCGTTTCGGCCATGTCCACGGCCTTGGAGAGTGTAAGGCCTACTAGGTCCTGGACGTACATCTTCTCCTTTTCAGCCCCTGGCAACATTCCCATAATAAAGCGATCCCTCAATGCTTCCTCCACGTTAGAAAAGTTGCATTGAGCGGTCAGGCCGCGTAGCCTAGCGGCCCATTGTGAGGGAGACTCCATTTGTTGTTGGGTGGCCGCGTAAAACTTATGACGTTCACTGAATCCAACCTGCTTCGGAGTGAAATGCGAATCTAGGAGTGACACGATGTCTTCGAAAGGCACATCCTGGAGCTCCTTGGGTAATGCGAGGTCCGAAGCGAGCTTGTAGGTACCCTCGCAGAGTGCGCTGATTAAAACTGCACGCCTTTTCACCCCGGCCGGGTCGTTCACCTTATTCACGTCGTTTGCAATAAACCACTGCTCTAACCTACATTTATAGGTCTTCCAGGTGTGTAAATTGTGATCGAAATTCGATAAATTCCCGAAATTAACAAACGACATTTTTTTTTTCTCTATTCGTGGGTACTCGTCGCCAATGTTAAGTATGAGGACACGGGGCGAGTGAAACACTAGACGGCTGTCAACGCACTGGCGTTTATTGGCATCAAAGACACGGACGCAGCCGCGTAGCTATAGGTAGGTACTTAACTATACAACATATAGAAACTAATTCTTTAAGTCGTACTCTTGGCAGGCACAATGGGCTTGCCTCTCTAGCGATAGATAATGCAGGTACTTCAAAAAACATCCGTTTACTGACAGCACCTGCACCAAACGAAATGTTAGCGCTCCATGTTTGCGTCAGTCCAGGAGTTAAGGACGCACCGCGTCCAATTCTATATTAGTATCTTCTTACGTTTTTTTTTTATAAAAGAAGGAGGCAAATGAGCAGGCGGGTCACCTGATGGAAAGTAATCACCGCTGCTCACGGACACCCGGAAAACGACATTCGTTTTCCACATATTTTAGTTTTGTATTTTACTTCAATAATCTATGTTACAAAGTTTCTCTATTTTGGTAGAAAAATTATGTTAACACTCGGCTTATGCCAAAATAGTTGTTCATGGGAAATGCACCCTTTTCTCAATACGTTAACCACCAGCGCGAATGTTTGCCCCTGAGATTTATAAATTTAAAAATAGAAAAAAAGAGATATTTAAGGATATGCGTTGACCAGCTTTTGATAAGATTAGAATGATCGCTACGATTAAATTGTCTCGCAATATAACATGTTATTTTTCTTTGGCGTTTTCATCTTTTAAATATTGAACAATATTCTAATAAAAATTTATTTTTATTATTTAGTTTTGTACCATTACCTACAGATACAAAAAAGTAGCACTATATGCTGTCCCTATATGCTGCTTGGCTAAGGTCTCCATTATTGAAATCAAAGCATCGCTACTACTGATTGGTATTGGCTTCATAATAAAGCTTCCGAAATGGGGGTGGTGATCTGAAGCTTCCGACAAACGCTTCCGACAAACGGAACTTTCAATCGCGTCTGTGGTCTAATGTGGGTTTGATTCCCAGCGGGAGGTACATGTTTGTGTACTCGGTTAGGTTGGTGGTAGGGTTTGTTTATCCGTCTGGCCAGCTAACACCATCTAGCCTATGTTACCCGCAAGGTATGTAGCATTATATCAGTGAAAGAATTTTTGGAATTGAACCGGTAGTTCTAGAGATTAGCCCTGACAAACAAACAAACAAACATTATCACAAACTTTACCAGTGTCAGATGTTACGTTACTATTTTAGGAGGATTATGTATTAGCTTTTAACTCTTTAATTAAAAATACTAAGTCTAAGTCAGCGCGTTGGTTTCTGGTTAGTCCTAACATAATGCATTACGCAAGCTCCGGTAACTAAAAGTCAATTTTGTTGTTAAGTATTAGACGTTTCATTATTATTTTAAAAGGAAATTTGTATTAGTTTTTTAATGTATATAACAAAATGTACCTACCCGCTGCTAGGGCACGAGTTTTCTATATGAATGGATAGTGGGACCGGGCCAATAACCACCACCCGAGCGCAGCGCGGATTGGTGGTTTTCAACAACTGCTACAGCCGGTATTAACAACATAACGTGCCTTCCGAAGCATAGAGGAGCTCAAGATGATACATTTTTGGTCACCCATCCGATGACCGGCCTTTGCGAAAATTGCTTAGACTTAGTAATCGCAGACCGGGGAGCTTCTTAGCATTAGCATTATAATTTATATAAATATAAAGCCTCGACTCATTTGGATTTTCTAAGTCACTGCACTGGTTAGTCCCAACATTATGCATTACGCGAGCTTCAGTAAGGAAATGTTTATTTTGTTGTTTAGTGTTAGACGGCACGTTTTTTCTTCTTCTTTAGTTGGTGGCTTCGTGCGGTTAGCACATTTAGCCAGTGTCAAAGTAATTTTTCTTACAAGTAATAAACAATATTTCCTTCCCGTATGATGATGATGAATGATAATAGAAATGAGAAGTGAGAAATGTTATATCCCCTAACCTCTCGAGTATCTCAGTAAAGATGTGGGGCTTTACTAAGTCACGCGGACTTCTTGAGAGAATTTGAAAAGTGACGTTGTACTGTTTTGTTTCATTTGCCAACACTCATGCACACTCACGTACACTTAACGGTTAATGATATATCATTATTTCACATTAATATTCTTCATAACACTAATTCTATAAAAAAATAACAAAACCACACATATGATTTTTCGGAGGAGCTCGATGGCGCAGTGGTTAACGCGCCCGGTCTGCGAGTGCTGAGGTTAAGCAACTTTCCTAAAGGCCGGTCATCGGATGGGTGACCAAAAATTTATCATGTCGAGCTCCTCCGTGCTTCGGAAGGCACGTTAAGTCGCTGGTCCCGGCTGCATTAGCAGTCGTTAACAACCTCCAATCCGCACTGGGCCCGCGTGGTGGTTCATGGCCCGTTCTCCCTATCCATCCATAGGGAAGGCTCGTGCCCCAGCAGTGGGGACATAAAATGAGCTGATGATGATGATGATGATGATTCTTCACTTTCCCGCCAAGAAGTACCGTCACATTATTAACCAAGGATTTAGTTTCATCTTTTTAATTTATATATAAAAAGTCTTTACTTATTTTCATATTAATTTACATGAAGAGCGATAGACCTGTGATCCACCCACACGCTTAAATAAGATATCGTGAAACATACTTTGTTTTATGTGGTTTCATCAGAGTTCATTCAACTCAGGTACTCAATAATTAATCAGGTAATTCAACCGATATGTACATTCCGAGCCCTATTTGTAGTACCTATATATTTCGAGCTTTGGTGTCACAAAATGGCCTTGGCGTATTTTGTTACAAAGTTAAACACCTGAAGCTTATTTAGAAATATAAGAGTTATTAAAAAGTTACGAACAAAGCTTAGTTATTATTTAAGTTCTAAAATACACAGACAATTATGAATAATTTAGATCTCCAGCACTGAGAAAAATGTCATTTTGGCTTAATCTTAAAATATCGTGACGTTGGTTTAAAATAGATGCGTTGTCCTAAAATACCTATGTAAATAATAAGTCACTATTACGCTAGAACTGAAATGTGTTAAGATGGAATCGAATTGTTTGGGTAAATAATGCAATATTATAAAAATTTGTTATATAAAGTAACATTGTCTTGTTCAAATAATAACACTACGTAATAGAAAATGGTCCACTGTTCCATAAATTAATATAATAATTATAAATGAGATTCTAATTATAAAACACAATGACAGTGTCACCGTTTATAGGTAAATAGATTTCATAGTTTATTATGAAGAAGTATATTTAAAAATAGGATGACCTCCCCCTAATATAGTATGATTAAATTATATGCTATACACGTCATCTTAAATGCCGTTATCATCAACATCAGTATTGTCATCGTTCTTTTTGGTGAATCACTTTGCTCCGTCCTTGGAGTGAATTCATCTTTCTTTAACGCGAAGGGTAAGGCACACTAGCACCGCTAATGGATTTAATTTGATAACTGCTAAACTGGTTTTTTTTTTTCAAACATTGCGGACCTTCCGTCATTAGGCAAACATCTATTGGTACAAACAGTGGCCATTGTTTGTGAATAAATGCGATAGCCCGTTTTGTGAATAAACCACGCAACAAAAAGTAGTGTACAACTATTAAATAAATATATGTTTAAAAAAGATCCGGTCCATTAGTAATTGTCAAATTATCAATTGGTGGCGCTAGTGTGCCTTACCCTTCGCCTTAAGCTGAAGTCACGTCTTTTATGATTGCCAGTTTTCGCAGTGAGATCTGGGCAATGAACCCTGTTGCAGTTCACTTCAGAATTCTACAAAAGTAAAAAGTATATAGCCTATGACAGTGGCACAGCTGGGCAAAGGCCTCCATTGAAATCAAGTCATCGCTGCAATTGAGCATCATCAACATCATTTAGCGCTATCTTCATACTGAAGTTTGGAGATCAGTTCACAAAATTTTCTGCGATCTCCTATAGCTTGTTTTAACTGGCGATAACTAAGCCCAGTCCACTTTTTTTTGTCGTCCAGCCATTTGCTACCATTGATGGGTAATTACAATTCTTATTGCATAAAGTTGTTTAGAATCTTAAATGAAAGGAAAACTTCGTTGTCTTTTGTCAACTGTACAAATGTTCAGAGACGTTTTGTAAAAGAACTTGGTCATTGGTCAGGGCAAAGCCGCTCTCAAAACGATGGGTACTTTACCACAAAAATCCGCGTGGGGAAAGCGGGCTGGAACCTGCACACAACTCCCTGCAAAGCACTTCTGAACTAATCCTCCTTACGACGTCTTAGGAATAGCTTTGAAGAAGTACCGCGTTTAAAAAGAATATGGAAAATTCTTTGTTCAATTTAGGCACATAGAGTGCTTTTGTACTCTTAAATTCTGACAGGATCGATTCGTTTCGTTTGTATACGAGTATGACGTTTAATTGTTTAACTAAACACCTAAAGCAGTTTTACATCTACATATATTCCGTGCTTCGGTAGCACGTAAAGCCGTTGGTCCCGGCTGCATTAGCAGTCGTTAATAACCACCAATCCGCACTGGAACCGCGTGGTGGTTTATGTCCCATTCTCCCTATCCATCCATAGGCGAGGCTCGTGCCCCAGCAGTGGAGACATAAAATGAGCTGATGATGATGATGATGATGATATACTTTTAAACAAATTATTACATTTCTTTGCTTGTGACAAAGAGAAATAATAAGAACAGAGATTAGACTTATTTAACCTACTGACCCAATGTGGGTCGGTGGGCAATAACGACTGCAATATCACAACATGATGATACCGGCAAGCTCCTTGCAAACCTTCTAGGTTTGTTTGGTCACTATGGCTATGTGAACATTAAGTTTGTGACTACTAATAAATAAAAGCCATTGATGGCTCGCAACTAATTCTTCACTGTTGTAATCACAGACCAACCAAGAAGCTGTAGATACAGCTTCATGAGACCAATATAGGTCTGTGGTTGTAATGTTATGTTCTTTTTAACTGTTTGTCACTATGTCAGGCATCTCTGTCCCTCAGCCGAGCCATGAGTTAGGCTTTATAAAATTTTGTTTTTGATTTTTATTCTTATTGTATTGTTTTATACGTTATTGTTTGTAACGTTGTGTTTGAATAGTTTTTATTTGTTTATTGATTTGTGTTTTTGTTGTTATGTAGTTGTGTAGTTGGCCACACTAAATGTATTACCCATCTATGTATATGTAAATTTTTAACTTTATTTTTTATTTTCTAATGTTATATACAATCAGTTTGTGGTCAATAAAACGTTATTCTATTATAACGTAACGTAACGTAGCAAGTCACTTAGCGTCGCTAACGCTAAGTGACTTGCTACGCTAATAGCGTATGATTGTTGATGGTGGTAGCTAGCTAAGTGACTTGTAAGACCTGTGAATTGTAAGACTTATTTTTCACACAACACATCTCACTCAACGTCGGTAAAAACGTTATAATACGAAAAACGTAACAAAAACGTTAACTATTTTCACTTGTTAACCTCATTAAACAAATGTCATTACTAAAATTGAGGTATTCTAAACTATTCCGTTTTTATAAACTAGCATTCCAAATGAAGATAACACTAGTATCCATAAGGGGTCGATTATCTTTACTACCTCTAAAATCTGCAGCGTAAACAGTGCATTTGCAATGCAAAACAAACATTCATAAACAAATTTAATTGACGTTAAAGAAAATTGGATTGTATCAGCAGTTGTTTAATTTATTAATAAATATATTATTGAATCTTCAATTGCAGTTTTTTAATTATTTCAAGGTAGCTAATTTATTTACCGACATACATAGGTTAAAATTAAACTATGATTGTACAACGGTTTTTGGTTTTTAAATTTCTCATACGATATTTAATATAAATAATTCCTGTTGACCAACTGGAAAGGTTGTCAATACATGCCTGTCACTGGTTGCTTGGCAACGCTTTGTTGGCAAACATTCTTTATCGAATTTGGCTTTAAAGTATCAGTTTAAATTTCCTAAAAAAAAACGTTCCAAAAAAATAATGATAATAATAACAATAATAATTTCAAAATATTATCTTCAAATGATTGGCCGCATCTAGTAAACGCGCAGTGAGCGTAGTTAGTTTGTACATCTGTGGTATCACTAACCACCTGAGAACGTGTTTGACATTTTAGTAAAATTATAACACACCTCGGACCAAATTCGGTCCGAGGTGTGGCGGTGATTTGTAACAGAACTACCGCCTATATATACTACTCAAAAGAAAATAAGGGCCACTTACATATTTCTGTTTTTGAGTTAATTTTTAGATGTAAACTAATTAATAAGTGACTAATTAATGATGTCCGGCCTCCTTCAGTATCCAACCTCTTTAATGCTGGTGTTTAAGTCTTACAGCTGGCCAGAAATTGAAGCAAATAAAAAAAAACGAGTTTCAGGTCAAATTCCTTTCAGATAGAATCACAATTTTATTCTGTTAAAAAACTTTTTCTGTCCATCTTTTGCTTCTTTTAACATCTTTTGTTAATAATGCCACGTCAACGAAGGCATATGGATACCATTACTGCCACCAGAGCCGTTACATTGATTGCTGAAGGTCATTCACAGCGGTCTGTAGCTTTTTCGTTGGGTTTCTCTCGCCGAGCCATCCAAAATGTGTGGGATCGGTTCCAAGAGACTGGCAGTGTTGCAAGAAGGCCTGGATCGGGCAGGGTGCGAGTAACTACGGCACAAGAGGATCGCTACATCCGATTGAGTGCCCGTCGAGAGCGCTCTGTGACGGCACGTAAGTTACAAAATCGCCTACGGTTGACAACTTACGGGGACTCGTGTTAGTGACCAAACGATACGTAATCGACTGCATGAAGACCAGCAAAGGTCCAGACGCCGAGTAGTACGAATTACTGTATCTAGGGTTCAACGTGGAAATCGTTTAAGTTTTTGCCGCGAACATTCAGATTGGAGCTTGAATCAATGGGGTATGGTGCTCTTCACAGATGAGTGTAAAGTGAAGCTTTGTAGTGATGATCGGTGAATTAGAGTATGGAGACCACAGGGTGAGAGATTTTCCGATGTCTGCATTAAGGAAATTGACCGCTTTGGAGGTCCTAGTGTGATGGTTTGGGCTGGGATTAGCTTACAAGGCAAAACTGAGCTGGTTTTCTTAAATCAAGGCACAGTAACTGCACAACGGTACATCGATGAAGTCATCAGGCCTCATGTGATTCCATTCTCACAGAGAGTGGGGCCAGGGTTCTGGTTAATGCATGACAATGCCCGCCCACACACAGCTCGGGCCACTCAGACTGTACTGGATGACTCCCATATTCGTGTCCTACCATGGCCAGCGTATAGTCCGGATTTAAATCCAATAGAGCATATGTGGGACCAATTAAAACGAAGGGTTAGGGAGCATGAGCAAGAGGTTCACAACCAGCAACAGCTTATGGATGCTTTGACACGTGCGTGGGAAGAGATACCTGATGAAAACATCAGAAACTTAATCGAGAGTATGCATTCAAGGCTCCAGGAGTGTGAAAACAGGAGAGGAGGACACACCCGTTACTAAACCATTAAAAAAAACAGCTTGTGTCAGTTTTTGTTTTGTTTTGCAAAGAGTTTCTGTTTAGTTTTTGCTGTTGACAATGGACTAATTTCATGTTAATTGAAATAAGTGAAACAATTGACTACACATTTAAATGGTTATTAGCATAAGTTAAAATAAAAGCTTTGTTATATGTTATTTTAATAAATATACATTACTGTTTACTATATTTTTCACGTAGCAATCAAAATACTTAGTGGCCCCTATTTTCTTTTGAGTAGTATATGTACATATTTCTCTAAAAATGTAATAATTGTGTTTTTCTCATGTAAGTGAATTTGTTTGTAATTCTTAATGAGAATAAATGTCTTAAGCCATAAACCATATTAATGTTTAGCGCTTCTTTTCGTATTTAAATAAAATATTAACATTGGCTACAAGTACTGAAGGCTTTATGACACATTAGGTATTCGATTCCCGATCCGATGCATTAAAAAAAAAAATCCTTTTTTTTTTGCATAATCCTAATAAATAATTTAGCGTATACACTAAGCACAGGAAAAGATCAAATAAGTGCCGATTAATAGATCATGCCGAAAAGTCACTTTTTGCTTTGCACACCGTCACTTTTTGCTTTGCACACCGCACGCACCCCGCGAGGCTACGCATTCATCCCCGCCTCGCGGCGCGTGCCCCGGCGCGAGCCCCGCCGCGGGCAGTCTGCGCCGTATTTTTTTATTTATTTATGTTTACCCAGGCATAAACTACTATAGGATTAAATTTGTCCCTCGTGTTAACTAACACGCTGTATATACATATAATATATATATATACGTATAATATAGTATTATATAATATACGTAAAACGTAAAAACGTTAAAAGTAAATACGAACCTAAATCATCTACCCATAAATAAGTAGGGGTGACTGTCAAACGCAACAGGCTTCCTAAATAAATACGTGTTTGCCTCTATTGCACACGCATGCCCTTTATTTCACAACACTGTGATGTATGGGAGTTGTAAGAAATAATACTTTCATCCTCGCACCTTCCTAGAGAGACGGAGTGTAATAAAAACTGTAATAGAGGAAAATAGTCGTTGCGACATTGTTGTTTTATGAGGGTTCAAAAATAAATATATTGAGGTAGAAACAAAAACACATTTTTCTCATTGATCATCATCATCGACCTATTAACGTCTCGCTTGGCCCAGACCTTCCCTATTGGTATGATCAATGAGGAGATTGGGCCAAAACCCATCACTGCGGTCTACCGCGGGTTGGAATGTTTTACACTGATTTTTATCTATTTTTAGCAATCGCTTTTAGCTATAGGTGGTATTTTATATTATTTTATAATAGCGGCCCGCCGCGGCTTCGCACGGGTGTACTTTTATTTTTAAACATTTTTTTTAGTAAGCCTTCCTCTATAAATGGACTATTCAACACAAAAATATAATTTCAATTTGAACCAGTAGTTCCTGAGATTAGCGCTTTCAACCAAATAAACTCTTCAGCTTTATAATAGTAGTATGATGATGTCTTATTTAAAGTTTAATTTAAGACAACGCAATTCAGTTTAAAATGTTTATTTGGTTTTCGGAACAGTTTCAGCGTTAATTAAACCAACTATATATTTTCCAGCCTCTTTAATTTCTGAGTTTAGCATATCTGGGGGCATGACAGTGCCCCCGACAAGTCGAGCAAAAAAGCGGCACGGCCGTACCATCCTTTTTAGCTCGAGATGACAATTTTTTATGTCATTCATCCTATTATCGGCCTTTGCGAAAGATGCTTAACCTCAGCATTTGCAGACCGGGCGCGTTAAACACTGCGCCATCGAGCTCCAAATAATCATAATGTACAATCAATGTAAATTCAGAGGCAGCTTACGGTTACAGCGCCAAATTTTCGTGAAGAGGGATTTTGTCCGGATACGGGCATTACATTGTTACCAACACACCACCAAGGAAAACCGCTTGACCTTTGTCTTATCCGATGGTAAGAACGACTTGTACAAAACTCTTGAATCTGTATTTAGCGTTAAACCTTCTTTAAGCATGTACTCTGACGTCTTTGATGTTAATGAAGACAGAAATACTTTTTAAAGCAGGAAATAAAAATTAAAGGTTTTTCTAAAAAGTAATGTTTAAGCTAAAAAGCACTCTAAAGTATGTGCGTAAACTTGGAATCCTCGATTGACTAACTTATACTGAAAACCTCGCAGCTTTGATAAATAGTATGCATGTTGTGGCTATTAACATCTTTGGTGGTCCTATTCAAATAAATACAAAAATACCACGTAAAACCACTCTAGTTGTAAGTACACAGTTGTTGTACTGGCGCACATAGATGACGGTTCTGTGATTTAATATGTATGTGGAACAACATTAAATTAATAATGTTTCTAACGTAATAACGCAGGTGTGTTTGTGTAATTTATTATTTATACAACGTGTATCAGATAGGTGTGCTCATAATGAAAAGACCTAAAGTGTATCCGATCTAGAGATCGTGTATGCAGAGTTACTAGACATAATTATTAACTTTAATTTTTCATGCAACGCAGGACTAGTGGTTCAGTAACCTCTGCGTACCTGAACTATGATCAAAGCTGCTTGCTGCGCATAAGCCTGACGCTCGTGATGTCACTAACATAAAAAAATCGGCCAAGTGCAAGACCTATCCATAGGTACCCCACACGTATGGTTTTGAGTTTCAGTTCTAAGTATGGGGAACCCCCAAAATTTATTGTGTTTTTTTCTATTTTTGTGTGAAAATCTTAATGCGGTTCACATAATACATCTACTTACTAAGTTTCAACAGTACAGTTATTATAGTTTCGGAAAAAAGTGACTGCGACATACGGACGGACAGACAGACAGACAGACAGACATGACGAATCCATAAGGGTTCCGTTTTTTGCCATTTGGCTACGGAACCCTAAAAATGTATGACTTTTAATAAATACATATTTAATTAACGATTGCATGACAACTTAAACATAGTTTATTATGTCTAAATATCTTATATACAAAATCTAGATAGGATACACTAAAATGTAGTGCAATGGAAGTACTAACGTTAGAAAACAAAGTATGGAAAGGAATTTCTTTAAATACTCATTTATTACAAGCATTTTCAAATAGTCTTAAAGTTTTTTTACCTTTGCTTCGTAATGAAATTTTCTGTCCTAAAATATATATAAGTATCAAATATACTAGTTCATATTCATTAGTATTTTAGGTTATTTACAAATACAGTTTTCATGTTTCAGCACCCATACACGGGTCTCATAAGCGGCTCTTACACACGGGTATAAGAGCCTAAATGTCTGTATAATCCAACTCATTCGTACAAGCACACGCAAACTTGAGCCAACAAACAAGAAATATAACTTGTTGACTTCATTTGTCGTTGGTAAATTAATTATACTTTATGAACAATGCTACACCGTGAAAGTGCTATATGAAACGGTACATTATTAAAGTTTCTGCTGATGAATTCCTTATGAACTGACCCAACCATGCCTAAACTCAGTCATGAAATTTAAAGGCAATCGGACCGGCTCCGTGCAACTTTGTGGTAGAGACTGACCGAAGTGTATTATCGTAACGTAACATGTTCGATGCGAGCAGTCGCATGGTCAGTACAGTGAGCTGAGCCGTTCGCCGCTCACACACGCTAATAGAATAGAAATCAAATATAATGATTATTGTACGGGATTGACATTAGTTAACGATACGTATAAATGACGTTTATATAAATCCCATACAATAATCGTTCTATTAAATAGAGCGTTTTGCCACTTGTCTAGGACGGCTGCTGTTGTCGGTCCATCAGCAATGACGTATCAAGCTCGCTGCGAATGGTACGTTACGGTTACGTTACGATGTTCGCCCCAGCCAGTCTCCACCTTTTAAGCAAACAAAAATGAACCACAATCTTTGTGAGAGGGCATGCCGTGGAATTGTCGATGGTTAAACTAGCTGCATTTTTGATTGAGAAACAGAATGGCGTCTGGAGATGAATTTGATCTTTGTAGAGGACACAGTTTTCCTGTTGGTTGGTTAAAATGTACAACGCTCTAGTTGATTTCTCAGAATGTTTAACCCTTTAAGTTATCTATCCATACAGTTTTAAACTTTTGCGTTACTTTTCTCTCCGACTATTGGAACACAACAATATTACTAACATTGCTGTTTAAGTAACAGAATATAATAAGAAGGTGGTGGTAGCTACCCAGGCGGACTTAACAAGATGTACCTGGAAACAAACCAAAGACAACAAAATAAATAAGTTGTCTAAAATAAATAAATCATCATATGGTCGAAATCTGTAATTCCTGAAATTGTAATCTGTAAATTGAGAATATGATATCAGTTTATTAAAAATAAAGCTCTAATTTACTATTAATGTAATAAATATGATGTCATATATAATCTTAATACATTCTATGTAGGTATCTCTTTTTTAAATTATACCTTATAATAAATACTTCGATTAGAATTGTTGTTTTATTTACTATAAGTACCTTATAATGCATGTATGTAATGTATGCAAGCAATATAGTATATATATATATATATATATATATATGCATGCAAGCATGCAGCAAGCAAGCAAGCAAGCAGCAGGCAAGCAAGCTAACAGCATGCAAGCAAGCAAGTAGCAGGCAAGCATGCAAGCAAGCAAGCAGCAGGCAAGCAAGCTAGCAGCATGCAAGCAAGCATGAACCAAGTAAGCAAGCATGCAACATGCAGCAGGCATGGTTTCTGTCACGGCTCTGGCGCTTCGGGGCTCCATCGGCTCCTGCTCCTCAGCTCACGTTCCCACGTGGTTTCAACGCTCGCCGACGCGGCTGAGGCTGATTTGCCGGCCAGCAAGCCAAAGCTACGGTGGAGAGCGAAAACCGCCTAAAGGGCCGCCTCGCCCCTCCGCGCCTACGCGCTTCTAAATTACACTCTAGGAGTAGGACAGACAAAACTACGTAGAGTCGGATTTGCAGCGATTCGTTTCTGTCACTGACTTTTGTAGCACAACATTACTAAAAACACAGCGTATTAACTTATTAGGATTATATTTTAAATCAAATTAAGGTTAAAATGCTATTTATATGTATAAAAAAAACATAATTTAACTTAGTTAAATTATAGCAAGTGAATAATTTACGTAATGTTGTTCTAAGATGTGTATTTATACCCAGTAAAAATTATATCCAATGAACGTTATATTCTTTGAAATTAGTTCATTTGTAATTGTTAAAAAAGAAATACACCCCTTAAAACATCTTAAGATTATGTCAAAACAAAATAATGAATGTTAACAGTTATGCATAGTAAAATTATGTGTTTTAAATAAAGTATGCTTAATAAAATTATGTCAAACAAAAGTATAGATTTTAACGATTATGACTTTTTTACATTATGCCTTTCCACAATTCTGCGTTATTATGTTGATGCATAATAAAATATACTGCCAAAAAATATTAATTATGTTTTTTTTTTTATTTTTATGCCATAATGATGTACCTATGACAATCGAAATTATGACAATAAACAGTATACGTTTTAAAGTGTCACCAGCATGCCCTCCACTCACACGAACTATAAGACAGAGCAATTTTCTCGTAAGAGTTTGTATGTGTATTAATAATACTAATGCTAATAAAGACGTATTTTTCGACAGCATCAGTAGCATAAAAAAGGCGCTTACCGTTGTTGACGACTTGTTGACGATTCAAAATTAATTTTAATATGTAAAGTTTAGTTTTACTATTAATGTAATTATATATCTTAGATGTGGTAGCTTGTCAATATTATATATTATAGATAGATTATAGGTATATATATTATAGGTAGATTATTGTCTTGTCTTATTATGTGGAATATGTTTGTATTTTTGTAATGACATTAATCTGTCAGTGTACCGTTCATAAATAAATAAATAAATAAATAATATATTCCCGCTGAAAGTCAAACTCTGGACCTCTGGATGGGAGAACGATAATCCAGTTACTAGACTACAAAGGCAGTTTATTTAAGGCGGACAGTCGACCTAAGTTGCAGCGTGTCAAATTGGTGTTTTTGTTTTCCATGCCAATATTAATAATATCAGTTACTAGCTATTTTCTAAAGTAATTGTTGTGTATTCGGTAGGCTACTCTAAACTGTAGTATTGTTTTGAGCTGACGAGTATATTCAGTATGCAAATGGAGCTTTTCGATGTTTCTCATTTACCTATTTGCCCTTACAAAAACAAAAGGGGACAGACTAATGAAATCGAATTAACAGCCTGCATGCAAACAGGAAAATTTATAGACTTAAAAATCTTCTATTGAAGCATTTGTTGCATGAACCGCATCTGTGGTCAATTGGATGAAACGCTGGACTCAGACCTAGACTCCTGATTGAGATGGTTCCATTCCCAGCAGGTGGTATACTCGTATATACTTCGTATAAGCCAAGGCAAAGGCATTACAAACATGCAGCCATTTTATATTTTTCTTAATGTATGTGTAATATTTTTTATGTATCTATTTTTCCTAATAGTATTTTATGTACGTTATTTTATTAAACCACGCCTCCGTCGCCACATCACGTCCAGGGAGATGTCTGAAAACCAGCCATCTGTGGCATTCTTGTATTTGTTTTTGGGCAAGTCAATAAATGTTTCTTATCTTATCTTATCTTATCGTATATTATTATGCTCGGTTATTTAGTGCACGTAGCCAGGTGGACTAAAAAGATAGCCAGCTTCTATCATCTTATCTAAGAATGGCACTATAAAACATCAGTAGTAAAAATACCGGACCAGGTAAAGTGAGTATCGTCATCATCATCATCATCATCAGCTCATTTTATGTCCCACTGCTGGGGCACGAGCCTTCCCTATGGATGGATAGGGAGAACGGGTCATAAACCACCACGCGGGCCAACCACTCGGGCAGGATTGGTGGTTGTAAACGACACCTAATGCAGCTGGGACCAACAGCTTTACGTGCCTTCCAAAGCTTATGCTTCCTTTATAGGAGCTCGACATGATTTATTGTCACCCATCCAATGACCGGCCTTTGAAGAAGTTGCTTAACCTCAGCACTCAGAGACCGGACGCGTTAACCACTGCGCCATTGAGCTTCTTAGTGAATATCGACCCTCGGCTTTATCGTACGTAACATACTATCAGGTAAAAAAAAAACATACCATCAGGTGCAATGGAGGTCGCAATGGAGATCGCTTGATCGACACCTAAAACTATTAAAGCTTCTTTTAATCGCCTCTGTGGTTTAGTTAATAAGACTACCGGTTTAGACCCAGAGGTCCCGGGTTCGATTCCCAGTGGGGTGTACATGTTCGTGTACTCGGTTTGGTTGGTAGTAGGGCTTGTTAGCCCGCCTGGCTAGGTACCACCATCTTGTCTAAATATGTCGCCATAACATCAATGTTTGCAGCATTGTTGTGTTCCGGCAGTTAGAGATAAGATAGCCAGTGCCTCAGTAGATGAGGATCCCGGGTTAAGTGCGCTTGCCACCATTGGTCTTCATCATTACTAAACATCAGGTGATATAAAGGTATTGTGCTTACCCGATGGAATAAGAGAAAAAGCTAACTTAAGTACTAGGTATGTAAGTTTTATTATAATATTACCCCTTTGAAGGTGTTGTTTGACAACTAATTGATAAATACAACATGTATTCGAAATCTCAATTTCTGGTTGTTACAACTTTCGCCGAAAAGGGTCGGTTGATCCCCGAATTAATCCTTACTTGGAAACGTCGGAAACTATCCTCTCCCATCAAAATTTATCAACACACCCTTAAACTTAAAAAAAAGGACTTCAAATTGGCATTCAAATGGATATCGCATGAACTGTTTTGTACGGTAAAGAGAAAAACATTTTACGCAATAATTCAAAATTATATCAAACTAATGCAATCCTTCTTTATAATATACATCTGACAATAAATTATAATAACAACAGTGCATTTAAAAATCTTAATATAATAATATGTTTCATCATCATCATCATCATCAGCCTACACTAGTCCACTGCTGGACATAATTAAATCACAACAATTATGCTTTTGCTATTTTATACACCTTTTTTATTTTAAATAGGGCTATGCCTTTATCTAAAGATGAATATCTTGATTATGTACTTACTCATAGTCTTCAATTCACATAAATATACTTATGTACAGTCATGAGCACCGATATGTATACACTTTGACTCTTATTCTATTGTATTAAGAGCTACAATTGTTTACATATTTTTGCTCGTGACTGTACAATATTTCATTGTAAATAATTTTTACTTAGGGAACCATAAACTTAGGTAAATAATAACGTTAACTGACTAAAATACTTATGAAATACAGTGAAAAAATTAAACGCCTACCTACCCAACCCAGCCAGGAATCGAACCTAGGTCTTCCGCAGAGCTTAATTTTTTTTAGTTTAATCATTCTCTTATTTTAGAAGTTACAGGGGGGTGGGCACACATTTTACCACTTAGGAAGTGTCTCTTGCATAAACTATTCAGTTTAGAAAAAAAATATATTTGAAACCTCAATATCATTTTCAAAGACCCTATCCACAGATACCCCACACGTATGGGTTTGATGAAAAAAAAATTTTTGAGTTTCAGTTCTAAGTATAGGGTACACCCAAAATTTATATATATATATATATAATAGAAAAAACAACAACATATATATATATATATAGTATCGTTAGTATAGTTCTTATAGTTTCGGAAAAAATTTACTGTGAATTACGGACGGACAGACAGACAGACAGACAGACATGACGAATCCATAAGGGTTCCGTTTTTTTGCCATTTGGCTACGGAACCCTAAAAAAGTAAAATTTACTATAGCGTTGTGTTATCAATTGTGGTATTTCATCTGTAATGACCGTTGGATAGATGACACTCTGCTGCTAAAAAAGCATTCAAAAAATTAAAAAGCAGTGACAAAATTCAGCGCTTACGTCAGCCTTCCCGGTAGTATAGCGGTCAGTGCAGCCGCCCGGATTGCGGAAGACCCAGGTTCGATTCCTAGCTGGGTCGGGTAGGCGTTTAATTTTTTTACTGTATTTTAGTTCAGCTTCAGTGCTGTAATTAGCAATTAAAATAAAAAAGTAAAAGTTAACTGACTTGTCTGAGTGCGCCAGTTTATCATCAGTTTACTTTGTTTCTCGTTACTACAAATAACGCATCTTTTTCTAATTATCATTAATCTTTTTTTGTATGCCCACTGGGAAAAAAAATCCAGACTTCAGTACGAAGATGGCACTACACGATGATGATGACTGGAAAAAGGTCTCCCTAAAATCAACTATACATCCAAATTAAAATAAAAATATACAGCGTGTTAGTTAACACGAGGGACATATTTAATCCTATGGTAGTTTATGCCTGGGTAAACATAAACAAATAAAAAATATGGCGCAGACTGCCTACGGCGGGGTACGCGCCAGAGCACGCGCCGCGAGGCGGGGATGAAGGCGTCGCCTCGCGGGGTGCGTGCGGTGTGCAAAGCAAAAAGTGACCTTTCGGCATGATCTATCGGCGGCGCCGCGCTCCGCTGGTGCAGTCAGTCGGCACATATTTGATCTTTTCCCGCGCTTAGTGTATACGCTAAATTATTTATTAGGATTATGCAAAAAATAAGAATATATTTTTTTAATGAATCGGATCGGGAATCGAATACCCAATGTCTTCCCTTAATATATCCCTTGGTTTAACTAACAAGCTGTATATGAATAAGATAAAACAATTCGATTCCCACTCGAGGTTACTGAGGCTGGTCGATTTCTTCTAGTAAAATTTTATCTTGTAACTATACAATATGTAACAAAAACCCTGTCCGATCCGTAAAGGTATCGAGATTCAGTTTTATTTACGTAATTATTTAAAGTAATAAGTGAAAAAAAATGTATAACCCGATAATATTTTCTTAAATGACTCAACTTACCTGGCCATACTTTTGTCGGCACTCGGTGGGTAGGACCTTTGGCGCCGCCGCTATTGATAGAAAGTGTGGTCATATTTATAAAATTTGCTTAATTTTGGGATAATTTGAGCAATATTGGTACAAAAACCTTTACGGATCTAACAGGGATTTTATTACACACAGTATATAGCATTGTGAATGCAAAAATCAAAATAATATAAATATATATGAAAAAAAAATATCAAGCGCTTTTATCTCCACACAGTACATAAATAGTACATATGTACGAGATATCAGTCACGCGTACCGTCGTCCGAGTCGCGCATTTCAATACCTACACACCCAAGGGATTATGATAAAACTTTAATCCGTTCCGAACGAACGCTTCACCAACTCCGTAATAGGAAAGTGCTGTATTCAAAATTGCTTTCCGTACTACAGTTGGCCAGATTTCGACGGCTTTGGTTGGGCTTGATCAGTTTGTTTTGCTCCTGCTTGATCGTATTGTGGGCTAACTCGTATTTACTAAAAGTTTTAACAGTTCACTTGAAGTTGGATTAGTCTTTAATAAAAATAGAACCCGCAAAAGTGTTTGATTTGGGAAGTTGTACTGAGATTTAGCCGTATAACAATTGCGTTTTCATCATCACCAGCTCACATACATCCCCACTGCTAAGGCAAGAACCTTCCCTATAGATGGATAGGGAGAACTGGCCATGAACCGGGTCTATATTGGGTTGCATACATTAAAGAGGCATATTTTAAGGCTGCATAACGTTTTTTGGCATTCTCTTCGTTTCGCATAATGTTCATTCAGAATAAATCATTAGGCATACTTTATTTCCCCATAACTTCTTTTATAATAACTTGTGGTGGTAGCTCCAGTGCTGTGTGATCGTCTAGTAAGTTATAAGTATATCGAGTATGTTTTGCCAGATACAGAGATTCTACATTATAGGAGAGCTGGATTATCTTGATTAAATTACTTCCAATCGTCATTACGTATATCTATACCAATACATAATCGAATGAACCAAGCACAAACATCTTTCCATTCCACCTAGCTTGCTTCAACTTATGGCGGGCCTTCAACTTTCTAGTAAGTCGAGATAGGTTTCTAATCATTAAAGCTGAAATAAGTGCATAAAATCACTCTAGTAAGTGCTTGCACAGAGTTGACTTAAAAGTTATAGACTAGTCATAGCAAGTGATAGGATCGCGTGAATCGATGTGTTGCAGCCGTGAGGGAAAAGGGCCCCCCTCCGATCAGGAACCAGTCCAGCTTGATGTCAGGGTTCCTACTTGATGACAGAGCCGCTAGCAGAGCTAGATGGGGGTAACCGACCTTATTTACCCTACACGCTGCGAAGCGTGTCATATCATTTACGTGGCGCTGCACGCTTCTTTTCTTTTGCCCCCTTATCCATTTATTGTTTATTTATTTCTATTTTCGAGTAAGTTTTTTTTATTGGAGCATAATATGTAAACAGTTGCTGCAATTGGCAACCTTTAACTAAAACTCAAAAGTTTGTATTTTCTTCAGCTAAGTTAAAAGTATCTGCAACTAAAGAGGCTCCGTCTACAGAGCGCCTAAGAGTCTCTTTTGTCGTCCAGAACATGTGTCACGTTCGAGTAGCCTAATTGTGACATTCGATTTATTAATTGAGAATTCACAAAATCAGACCACTACCGAGTCACTGACACACGATTTTGGACGTTTTAATATTATCAGAATCGATTCTCTAAAGTTGACAGTGCTTGTCAACTATTGCTACTGAGCGTGCAGAGACAATCGCACCGCTAAGATAACCAGTACTTCAGTAGTTATGGATTCTAGGGGAAGGGTGCTTTCACCTACGGCCTTATCATCACTTAACATCAGCCCCCCAACCGCCTAACACTCTCGCTTTCGATCGCCTTGAAAGCGAGGCCCTCGCCTCGCTTTCTATTATAATATCGAAATATAATATCGAATTATATCGAAAGCTATAGCCTATAGCTTTTGATATTGCTTTCACATTGCTTTCGAAATGACAAGATGACGCCTCCTCCTCGCCTCGCCTTCAATGCGATCGAAAGCGAGAGCGTTAGGCGGTCGACCCCCAGGTGAGTTGAAGGCGAAGTGCTTAACCGTAAGGAATTACAAACCACCAACACACGATTGTGGACGCTTTCATCATCATCATCATCATCATCAGCTCCTCATTTATGTCCCCACTGCTGGGGCACGAGCCTTCCCTATGGATGGATAGGGAGAATGGGCCATGAACCACCACGCGGGCCCAGTGCGGATTGGTGGTTGTTAACGACTGCTAATGCAGCCGGGACCAACGGCTTAACGTGCCTTCCGAAGCACGGAGAAGCTCGAGATGATACATTTTTGGTCTCCCATCCGATAACCGGCCTTTGCGAAAGTTGCTTAACCTCAGCACTCGCAGACCGGGCGCGTTAACCACTGCGCCATCGAGCACCTCTGGACGCTTTAACATAGCAGAATCAATTCTCGAGAGGTGCCAGTACTCGACTACTATCGATGCTGGCCGTGCCGAGACAATCGCGCCGCCAGTCGGCTCGGCTGTCTATTACAATGCAACCGGGACAGCCGTATAATTGAATTTTTCCAAGTCATCGAACAGGATTTTTTCCTTTGTCTCCGTGTGACACCTCTTTTTATAAATGTCCCTTTGCGTGATGTCGTCTGAACGAGAATTGGGTTACTCTATGGATGTATTTTTTTCTTTAAACTGTTTCTGGTATGTTCACGAGCGCTAGTGTTAACACTTTTGACGGTTGTACCTCTTTGAAATGAAATAACTTTTATGAATCTACTTGCTTTTTATTGTTACATTTGATCTTATCTTGACTTTATAGTTCGTGGTTTCAAGTGTCTTAGTATCATTTCTCTGTGGAGTATGCGCGTAAACTTAAGAAAGTATTTACTGGTTCCGATAAAAAAAAACCTACAACTCCCCGAAAATCCAAATACCCTGAAGGAGTTAATAAATATTATAATAACATAAGTACTGACACATTTGCCTAAACATCAGTAAATCTTCGTTTTGTTTCACCGGTAATCTCAAACAAAACATCAACTTGAAAGCGAGATACGGCAAAACAAAAAGGGACTTGCCCCATTCGAATTTCAAATGTTCTAAACGTGTAAGCGGCTTTGTACCAGATTAAGAAAAATAAGTGAAAATTTAGAATGCGAAAACAGAGCTGTGGCAGAGTTGATTCTCGGAGTAAGTGCCGATTCTACGAATAAAATAAGTGCCGAAAAGAAAGGCAGCAAAGTGAAGCACAGAACTTGAACGTAGCGACGATAACGATTATTACGCACATACACTTAACCACGTTCAACTATGGTACCAGAAATATCTGATATGAAGGTACCGAAATATTAAAGAAATTAAATAAAATTAATCTTTCTTAACTCTGTTTTATAAAGAAATTTTATATCACATAATGTACTGTACATCAACGGTAGGTATAAAGTGAAGTACAAGGCTTCTGAGTAGTCTGATAGTTTTTATTTTGTAGTAGTAGGTAAAAAAATGTTTGGACGATTCAAAAGCACTTATTTATAAGTTTATTTAAACAAAAAAGTACTTTAAAAATGATATTGACTTTGACTTTATTGTTTAAGTTTATATTAAACAGCTATGAAAAAAAAATCTTAAAATAACATTTAAAGTTTAACTATGTAACCATTTCTGTTACTATTGCTGGTTCAAACGAATCGTTGTAATTTTTGCAACGAGATATTTGGAGAGCCCAAGAGTGCCATAAGTAACTTTTCCCGGTTTCCCATCCTGGTATTGCGAACAATCATGACCCTCACCAGCTGTTACATAAACTTCTCGAAAACATTGATATTCTCATATAATTTATTTGCAAATTTTATGTAAATCTACTAGTAAACATTATCGAGGACTAGGTACTTGTAGCAGATTCAAATCAAGGCAATCGATATGATAATTACTTAGCAATAACGTAGTGATCGCGTGAGAGGTCAGGCATCTGCCTCCATTAAATATACACGATACAATTCGTTTGTGTTGTTAGCTGGGCTTGTAACACTGAATTAGGTTTACTGTTACCATGGCTGTTACATAAATGTCACAAAGCATGTTACATAACAAGGATTTTAGCCCCTTATTGTCATTTTCTAAAACCAGTACATTTAGTTATTATTGTTCTTATGTGTAAAGTCTGATGGCACTTTTAACACTAAACTCTTCGTACAATAGGTTGAGTCGCTGGGCCACTTATTAAGGGATGTGGTGCAGCATCGAGTGGCGCGCCAATTTAGTAAGAACTGTATATCATCATCAGCTCAAAACTCCAGCATTTGTGTAAAACGGTCCCGGATCATCCTGGCGGAACGGAGGGAAGGTGCAGGAGTCTTAAGTACTCGTAGGTATACCCTCCTACCCCCGTGAGGGGTCGGGGGAAAGTCCCACATAACCATTGACGTCTCCCCGAGCGTAGTTGTATGCGTAATGCATTTTCTACTGTATTAAAAAAGGCTTTTCCACGTTTATATTACGTTACTAACATGTAGATGGGGAGATTCGGCCATGATCAACTACATAGGTCACACTAAAAGTTTCCGGAATTGGCCACTTACATATATACATATATTTAAAAAGTTATTACTACATTTGAAAATGGAACTCTTTAGCCGTGGAATACAATTTGTTTCATCTAATTGCCAATTGTTTTCACATTGAGGCGTCATTTTAAAAATTGCGTGATTACAATAAAATTGTTCTGAAAATAAAGATATTATGAAATGGATTTAATTTGGGAAAATATTCGTTGCATGACATTTTACGATTTTATGTGTAATTTGACTGCTCAGCAGAGCCTCGTTCGGCTTCAATCTGCTTTTGGCGAAGAAGCACCATGCAAGACGACTATTTATAGCTGGTTTGTAGAATTCAAACGCCGTCGTGTCAATCTCCATGATGAAATTCGTGAAGGTCGCCCGTGCACCGCTGTTAATAACAAAAACATCGATGCTATGCGCCGTATGATCTAAACAGACAGGCATGTGACCTACCATAAGATGCGGACATCTTTGGACATAGGCATGAGTCAAATACAGTCAATCCTACACAAACATCTGGGTGTGAGAAAGCTGTGTTCTCGATGGATCCCACACAATTTGACCGATGCTCAAAAAACGGACCGCATCACTTGGTTCCATGCTATGCTTGCCAGATACAACGAAGGGGATTTAAATTTGGTGTGAGACATAGTAACAGGTGACGAAACATGGATTTACAGCTATGATCCCAAAACGAAGCAGCAATCTAGCGTATGGGTCTATAGAGATGAGCCGAAACCAACCGAAGTGGCGCGCGTCAAAGGTGCCTCGAAGCGGATGATTGCTTCTTTTATTAATAAAACTGGACACGTAACACTGTTGCTTTAGAAAATCGTCGTACAGTGAATAGTGACTGGGTATCTGGACTCTGCCTCTGCTTAGCATCAGCCAGGTGTGAAGAAGCAAATGGCGAGTCGGGAAAATAAGGACCGCTAGTGAGGCACAATTGTTCCACTAGCTGTCTACTACTACTAGTCCACGCATCTGGACTCTGTGGGCCTACCACGAACCACGTTCGACGTGTTGCCTCCCTGTCACACTTCCGCACGAATTTACAAGTGCAACAGAGAGGCAACACGCCGAACGTGGTTCGTGGTAGGCCCTCTGCTTCTGCTTATTATTAGGCAGAGCAGAGTAATTTGCCAACCCTGCTATAAAAAAGGCAGATCAGTCATTAGCTCTTCTCTTCAATTGACAAAAAAGATTTTATAAAAAAGACACCAATCTGTGAAACGTCAGTACAAAAGTTGCTTAATTTACAATTTTGTGACTGTATGTAGGACGAAGGTACTCCAATCTAATTTTATTTCGCTCAAGCTCAGCTTCCAAAATAATTGCCTACAAGAGTTTGTCGGCGATGCGATTCAATTAATAATTACATTACTCCGTAATCTCCCGTTAATTCTGTATACCTACTTACATCTTAATCCCATATAGGACAACATCAAACACTTTATAATTTCGCACACGAGTTGTTACGCGGCGACCGCTTCGCACGGTCGGCTCAATTATTAATTAAGTTATTAACCTTATCCTTTATAGCGAGAGCTTAAGATCTCAATTTGTAACGGTGTAACGACGGGTCAGCTATTTAAAAATTTTCTACAGAAAAACAGTGTTGTTAAACACAAACTAATGTAAATACGATAATAGTTAATCTGGTTAGATGTATTCAACCTTTCACTTTCAGCTTCCTATTGATATAATATATAGAAACGGAAACAGCATTTGTATTTTCGAAATTATACACTGAATAGGAAAATAAATCAGCGGTTTAACTTATGACTTTTTGTAAAGTTTTTTATTTATTTATTTATTTCCTTACATTAGATTGTAATTAGACTGTTACTTAAAATATACATTTTGTAATGTGATAAACTTAGGTTAAGCTCACTCTTAAAAGCCTCTTCTTCAAGCCTTAAATACAGGATATACTTAACTCAGACAATAGTATTAATTTTATTTTAGAATGTTATTTATTTATTGCAATACTTAACAGATAACAGCCAGTAAGTTAAATATTATTAGAGAATTTACAAACGCGTCTATTTGTGAGGACGGGTTAATCTCAGGAACGGACGGATTTTGATGCGGTTTTTTCTTATAAATAAAGTATCTTTCGAGGACAGTTTACATACACGAAACAACTTTGCCTTGGTTACAAATACAAAAACATGCGTAATACATGGATTGGAACAGAACAATACTGGGAAACGGGTATTCACTCAAGCAGACGAAGTCGCGAGGTGGCCGCTAGTTATTACTATAACTAAAAGCTTAAAAATACAAGCGCCCTTGTATTTGTCCATTCTTACTATGTTCTCCCTTCTTATTCGTTTGTGTGTACATAAATTATAAATAAAAAATAAATAAATAAAATAAACTGTATAGTTTTTAATGCAGATAAAATTAGATACTGCCGTGACCTCGTCCGCGTAAACTGTTTTTTTGCGATAGTTAATTAGTCAGTGAAGACTTCGCTTTTTAAAAATAGGTATTATATAGAATAAGTTCTAGTACGCTCTTAAACCTTCGGCAGGTGAAACTCCGTCGAAACGTTAAGTATTACAAAAAATAATTCTAAGATACACTAAAGCGTTCCACGTTAAATACTTCTTGGACATTTTAATTAGGTATAATAATAGTAAGTTTTAAAGTGTTACATAAACATTATCAAACCGGTTTCTCCTGAAAACATGATATTAGTAAAAACGTGACATTGACTGAGGAGAAGCCGTTTAGCCATTCTATTATTTGTAATTTTATAATATTTTCTTTAATGTATTTTTGAAGTGTCAAATAAACGTTTCTTTCTTTCTTTCTTTATAACCAAAATTTATGACGCAACACATTTTTGAATCAAAAGCCAACACCACTTTTCAGGGAGCGTCCTTTATTTTTCGGTTTATGCAATAAGCATGTACTCGTAGGTACCAGTTTGTAATAAGGTCAACACATTAATATTGTATGAAATTGCTCTTTACTTGACTTCGGCCCCTACCCTTCCGCTGTCTCATGACTCATTAACAAAATTTATTAATCTACTTAATATATGAATTTATTCTGCTTGAGGTTTTGCGATATTACTTTATTTAAATTATAACACAATTCTGATCGACTTTTTTGATCAATGTTCTGAAGGTCAAACTATTATACAAACGTTTACGTTTATTCTGATCTGGCACTTTAAAATTAATTGCGGTTGACTTCGTGCGTGCTTGTGTGCTTGCGTGCGTGCGTGCGTGCGTGTGTGCGCGTGTGCGTGTGTGCGTGTGTGCGTGTGTGCGTGTGTGCGTGCGTGCGTGCGTGCGTGCGTGCGTGCGTGCGTGCGTGCGTGCACGTGTGCCTTCGTGTGTAGGGGGGTGTGTGTGGGGGTGTGTGTGTGTGTGTGTGTGTATGTGTGAATAAAATAAGCTGGTGTGATGTAATATAAGACAGCAACCTAACCAAACTTCTTATAAAATCTTATTCCCATAGTAATAAAGAGAGAATAAGCTTAGAATAGTTATTACGTGATTTGTTTCTCTTGCTTTATTTTAAAATGAAGTTTACATGACGGGAACAAAACACGGAGTATCTATTCCAAACTTATACTTTGTTTTAATAAACAAACCTTACTGATGTAAGGCCTCCAATCTTTACAAGCAATCAACAAGAACACGAAGTTAATGTTTGCATAAATCAATATTAACGAAAGCGATACAAGAAAAGTTTGACGTAATTTTCTGTTGGCTTGCCGGGTATACACCTTTCCCTATATTGGCTTGATTAAAATTATTACAATGAAGATTATGTTTTGAACAATTATTTTTGCATAATTATCACGAAGCGAGTATCTCATTACAGGCCAGTCATATTGCAACAAATACCTATTACATAAAAAACGCGGTTTGTTTGGAAAAAAATATGATAATAAATAGCATAAATATTTTAGAAAAAGTTATCACGTAATTATATTTGTACATTTGTTGTAACGATTGCGTCGTATATTTTGCTTTATTCAATTTGTCACATATTTGTGACGCTGGAATTATTAGCCTATTAGTCTCAGCCAAAAGACGTCCACTGCTGAACAAAGGCCTCCCCCAAGGATCTCCACAACGACCGGTTTTGTGCTGCTCGCATCCAGCGACTTCTCGCGACTTTCACCAGATCGTCGGTCCACCTTGTTGGAGGCCTGCCCACACTGCGCCACTCGAGGACTGTTCCGCCCCAGCGGCCATCAGTCCTGCGAGCAATGTGCCCTGCCCACTGCCACTTGAGCTTAGCAACTCTTCGGGCTATGTCGGTTACCATAAAGATAACTTTATAACTATAAAGTATTTGAGAAATTTAGGTTTTGATCAATCTCTAGTTTGACAAATCAAGGATTTGACGTGTTTTTAACTTGACAAATAAAGATTTGACGAGTGTCTGCGTAATCACATAACTATGATATATGTTATATATATATATATATATATATATATAATGTTACAAAAGAAAAATTAAAAAATTATAAGGTTTTTTATTGACACTTATCATCCACACTAATAAAACATGCTACATACTACAACTACCTACTACAACTACTTATGCTATAAGAGATGTTTTGTCATATAGTCTGTAAGCACCCTAAGAATGATCATTATAATTTAAGTCGAAGTATATAATTAATGAATCCGTATCTGCACATTATAAAATATAATATTTATATTACTGACTTGTCTATAGTTATGTGTGAAGATGCTCGTGTAGACTTTAACAAAAAATATTTGAATTATAAATGTATACCACGTTGAATTATATATGTAGTGTATCATCATCATCATCATCATCAGCCTATAAACGTCCCACTGCTGGGCACAGGCCTCCCACATGATCAGTAGCACGTGGGAATATTGGGCCATAACCCACCACGCTGGCCCAATGCGGGTTGGTGGGTTTTAACGACTGCCATCTTACGACAACAACCGGGACCAACGGCTTAACGTGCCTTCCGAAGCACGGAGGAGCTTGAGATGTTTTTTAATTGGTCACCCATCAGGCGACCCGGCATTGCGAAAGTTGCTTAGCGGGCAAGATCGCAAGCCGAACGCGCTAGCCGCTGCGCCATCGAGCTCCTCATGTAGTGTATGCCACGATAGTATATTTGGTAGTGCACTACAGGTGCACCTGACCCTGCATGTCATGGGGTGCTGGTTCGAATCCCGCTAATGGAATTTTTTCAACACTTTGTCTTTTTTCAAATTGTAATTTGATCGCAACAAAATTTGCGTAAAATTTAATCTAACCATAATTATAAATGTATCGTTAGCAAACAACATTGGAAAACTTCATAGGTTCTCAACCCATAAAGTCAGAACATCTAAGAGTCAAAACATCACAAAATGAAAATTGATTTCACCTCCTCTCATTTATTCTCGATCGGTATACGTAATGCGTCATTTCAATGAAAAATAATTTTACTTTATTTTTAATAATCGTCTACAACCTCTACAGCCCGCAAAACCCTCACAAAATATTTCCCCATTGAAAAGGTATTAAAGCCTAATAAATAATATAATAAACCAGTCACGCGATTATACCATGCATAACCTTTTCGTAATTCTATATGTTATATCTTATGCCACAAGTTTTAAGGTTGAAACTCGTTTGTAGTGCGAACGAAGTTTTCGGAAGGGTTCACAAGGGAAGTAGGTAAGGCTCAGTAATTACCTGTCAAAAGTTTAAGGGCACATAGAATTATTGGGCGGTTTCACACTGTCACATGTCAAAACTCCACCGTGGCAGCCCTAACAGTTGCGTTATAATGACTGGTGTTTTCAACATGTTGTTTTTCATGAATATTGTACGCGATATTATATAATCTTTAATAATTTTGAAGCTAGTTCATTTGGAGGTCGGCTGATAGGTAAATTCAACAACAACTTAGTATTTTAATACCTGATCTACATTTATTATTAATACGTGAAGATGAAGCTTTGTTCCCGCGCTCGGAGGTGTATGACCTCAGAATAATAATGTAGGTATGTCACTTAGCATAGCCATGGAATGGCATATCGAGGAGTGCAGAAAGGTAAAATTTATTAAAAACATGAGTTTGCTTTCAATATTATCTTATTTAAAAAGGTTGTGCACCAAAGGAGATTAAGTTAACAATACAGTTATACAAACTCTTCAATAAACTCCTAGCTACAATGCTAGATGAGTTTATTTCAGGAAAGTGTTTTTTGAGAGAGTTTGCTGACTGCCTCAGATGGCATTTTCAGCTTCAGAGAGCATGTATGCAGCGTTTACAAGAGAGTGTATTATGAACCTAATCATCTTTGCCAACTCATTAAACTATTCTTTCTTTTTTTAATCATTATAAAACAATTTAGTTCGAATTGCGATAAGTTACGTTACTCACGATTGCTTCAGTTATTGAATTAAACTTACTCGTTCATAAATCTTATTATAACAAGATGGAACTTAATTTATGACTTCATGGAACACAGGGAGGAGAGGTAGTGGGGGGGAGATATTCTCTACGATTGGTCTTAAAATGAAGTTAGGTTGCTATTTAAAAAGATTTTCTAAATTAATTTTGCTGCGATTCAAAGGACGGAGAAATTCCAAGTCTTGCACAGACTTTTTACTAGATAAAATTTATTTAATTTAGTAAGGTAAATGTGAGTAGTGTACTTTATGTTATTGTGTACTGGGTGGAGCAGTTGCTAATGGCTGGTAGTTGCAAGACATTAGAATTGCTAATGTTATGAACTATGCAAGGATCATTTCACATTCAGACGTCGAATGGCCTCAACCGAGAAGGAATCTGCATCGAAACTCATGAGACCGAAAACTTTGGAAGTCAACGAAATAATAAAACTACTACTAAAAAAATGTTTAACAGATCATTAGAGTTAAATGTCTAAATTATTCATTAATCCACTTATAATTACTATTTGAATAAGCAGGAGGTACCTGACAAATTTCATTTAAAAACCGCTCTTACAACATAATTGTTAGACACTTTTTTACATTAAAATATCGTAGTCGCTAAGTAACTAATAACGTTAATAGACGTCTCTGAGTGCGGCAGTATCTAGGTTAAATTCTAGTTTCCAGGTTTAATTCCATTCTATTCTGTATCTAGGTTTAAGGGGGTTAAAGTCACTCGCGTCCGTTGTTTTACCCTTGAGACCCTACACGTGACCCCTGGGTGGTGCTAAATGAGTGACACTGACTGAGTGGTAGCCATGCTGCGTTGCAGCACGCTCGAACTAGTGTTGTGGAACCAGCTCTCGGCAGCGGTATTTCAGGACCGTTACGACCTTGGCATCATCAAGAAACGAGCGTATTCCTTCCTTAAAGGCCGGCAACGCGTCTGCGATTCCTCTGGTTTTGCGAGTGTCCATGGGCGGCGGTGATTACTCTCCATCAGGTGACCCGCCTGCTCGTTTGCATCCTTCTTTTGTAAAAAAAATAGGTGTAACATAATACTGATTTAGAACATTAACTAAATTCAAAGTATGAGTCACATAAAAACGCAACATTTTTAAACGTTAGTAATATATCGTAGTTTTATCAGTGTTCGACATTTATCTATATTTTTTTTCGTCAAAAAATAACAGAGATTTCATTTCAGGGATGACCGCTAGAAAGCTATATTCTATCAAATATTAAATTCTACGGTTCGCTGTAGAAGAATTGCTTTTATATATTGATTTGAAATCTTACATTTCACCGATACTGACGGGTTTACTTTTCTACAGAAGAAATTAGGGTTTTGTTACTATGAAGTCGAGCGTTAAGTGGGTATGCTACTAAATTAGTATACTTGACTTACAATATAGGCATGGCAGTAGATTACATTTTGACGCTTTATTAGTCATCATTTTTTTGTTTAATTTTTACTTTTTATTTTTATTTTTAATAAAATCCCTTGTTTTGTAAATTGTGGAGTGTTTGTATTATGTCCCAACAGGAGGAGTAGAGAAGTTCCACATTACAATAAGTATGAGAATTTGTTCCAGACTATTAATAATTTGTATTGTGAACTAATGTAAATCTAATAAAAATTGTATGTTAATTATCTTTATCTCTATTTGTCTTATCTATTTCTGAGGTTTTTATTATTATTTATTTGTAATATTGTTGGTCAAACGGGATTCATCCATCCATTATTTATCCGTCCATTAGAAATCCCGGGAAGATCCATATTAATATCAACATTTCGATGCAGGTACATAAATAACTATACCTAATTCCGAACTCCGATGATCATGGCGTAATAAGTAGTATGTATGTGTATTATAAATATTAAAGTAATCTTATTTTACTATTTGCAGGAGGTACACATTAATTCTACCATAATTTATAACGTTTCCTTTTGCGGGCCCGCTGAAAGATATTTCAGAACTGAAATAAGCAGCGCCCCTGTACTACATTCACCCGTACCGCTTATGTTGTTACACTTTTATGTGTGTACGTACATAAAAAAAAAATGAAAATCCCGTTAATTATTAATATCACTAGATTTAAAACCAGCATCAACGTATAAAATAATAGAGAATTTGAAGAAAAAGTGACATATTCTCAGTGACCGTGCATTAAAACCTCTGTGGACGACTATTTGCCGAACAATACCAGTGACGTATGCATTGTCCTTCTTTCATGAACCAGCGGGTGAACGTGTCTGGAGCACGAGCAGCCACACCAAAGCCGTGTCTGTCGCGGCCAAACGCATACGCCTAACCAGACTCTATTCATTAGGAGAAACGCGAACGTTTTTCACGGATAAAAGCTTTTTGTACGAATAAACTGCTAATAGACAGTATTGTATACTACTCAAAAGAAAATAAGGGCCACTTACATATTTCTGTTTTTGAGTAAATTTTTAGATGTAAACTAATTAATAAGTGACTAATTAATGATGTCCGGCCTCCTTCAGTATCCAACCTCTTTAATGCTGATGTTTAAGTCGCAGCTGGCCAGAAATTGAAGCAAATAAAAAAAAACGAGTTTCAGGTCAAATTCCTTTCAGATGGAATCACAATTTTATTCTGTTAAAAAACTATTTCTGTCCATCTTTTGCTTCTTTTAACATTTTGTTAATAATGCCACGTCAACGAAGGCATATGGATACCATTACTGCCACCAGAGCCGTTACATTGATTGCTGAAGGTCATTCACAGCGGTCTGTAGCTTTTTCGTTGGGTTTCTCTCGCCGAGCCATCCAAAATGTGTGGGATCGGTTCCAAGAGACTGGCAGTGTTGCAAGAAGGCCTGGATCGGGCAGGGTGCGAGTGACTACGGCACAAGAGGATCGCTACATCCGATTGAGTGCCCGTCGAGAGCGCTTTGTGACGGCACGTAAGTTACAAAATCGCCTACGGTTGACAACGGGGACTCGTGTTAGTGACCAAATGATACGTAATCGACTGCATGAAGACCAGCAAAGGTCCAGACGCCGAGTAGTACGAATTCCTTTATCTAGGGTTCAACGTGGAAATCGTTTAAGTTTTTGCCGCGAACATTCAGATTGGAGCATGAATCAATGGGGTATGGTGCTCTTCACAGATGAGTGTAAAGTGAAGCCTTGTAGTGATGATCGGCGGATTAGAGTATGGAGACGACAGGGTGAGAGATTTTCCGATGTCTGCATCAAGGAAATTGACCGCTTTGGAGGTCCTAGTGTGATGGTTTGGGCTGGGATTAGCTTACAAGGCAAAACTGAGCTGGTTTTCTTAAATCAAGGCACAGTAACTGCACAACGGTACATCGATGAAGTCATCAGGCCTCATGTGATTCCATTCTCACAGAGAGTGGGGCCAGGGTTCTGGTTAATGCATGACAATGCCCGCCCACACACAGCTCGGGCCACTCAGACTGTACTGGATGACTCCCATATTCGTGTCCTACCATGGCCAGCGTATAGTCCGGATTTAAATCCAATAGAGCATATGTGGGACCAATTAAAACGAAGGGTTAGGGAGCATGAGCAAGAGGTTCACAACCAGCAACAGCTTATGGATGCTCTGACACGTGCGTGGGAAGAGATACCTGATGAAAACATCAGAAACTTAATCGAGAGTATGCATTCAAGGCTCCAGGAGTGTGAAAACAGGAGAGGAGGATACACCCGTTACTAAACCATAAAAAAAACAGCTTGTGTCAGTTTTTGTTTTGTTTTGCAAAGAGTTTCTGTTTAGTTTTTGCTGTTGACAATGGACTAATTTCATGTTAATTGAAATAAGTGAAACAATTGACTACACACTTAAATGGTTATTAGCATAAGTTAAAACAAAAGCTTTGTTACATGTTATTTTAATAAATATACATTACTGTTTACTATATTTTTCACGTAGCAATGAAAATACTTAGTGGCCCCTATTTTCTTTTGAGTAGTATATGTGACTTTAGAGTGATAAAAGCAAGTTTGTTTGTGTCATAGTATATTCGTTTTGTTGTTAATATTATTCGTGTTATTTTATGTTAATGTTTTTATTTAAGTAAGTTAATTCTATATCAATTTGTTTTTTTTTCTTTTCTGTTTCGTGCCATGATGTCACTACTGTGTACAGCAGAATACCAGTGCAGCAGGCCCCGCTTGCTGCGTATACTGAGCTGTGCACAGTGTTGGCATCACATAACAGGGCACAATGTAAATTGTTACTATTTTTTATTATTTTTGTTACATGTTGTATGTTTAATTGTGTGTTTTGTTATGTGATTCCAATAAATGTCTTTTATTCTTTATTCTTTAATATAACTTGTATGAAAAAATCTTTGACAATGGCTAAATTTTAATGTGCTAGCTGCACGAAGCTAAAACTAGGGAAAAAAATGAGAAGATATCTTTATCATCACAAATCTTTGAAATAAATTCTTAAAGACGAAGAATAATTTAATGCGTTGTTGTACATCTTATAAAGCTTACGCGCTAATAGTAGGCCCACTATAAAACTTATTATTAAATAAAGACAGGTCATAAATTTTAATTAAAACACTTATTAAAGTATCTGCATATTAAGTCTGTTTAATTCCAAGTTTACCTCACTAAATATGAGTTATTACGCCATTACGGCCTAATAAAGTGAAAATTAACCATCGGCTTGGCAAAATGATCCCTAACTCCGCAAGTTAAAGTTCAGAATTGATTGTTCTTTTTTATCTATTGTCTTCTGTAAAATTGACTACTTAACTCGAATCGTGAATGTAAATCTAAATTTTTTCCCAATAAATATTTCTGGAAAATCCCTTTTGGAAGTGAGTTTGTTATTTATAAGGTGGTAACTTCTTTCGGCTTATCTTAATTTTCTTAGGTTAATGGGAAGTTTATGAGGCAAGAAGATTTTTCTACTCGGCCTTTACATAAAGTAAGTTACCAAAAGAAAAATAACTAATAGAAAAATACTATTGTATTATAATTTGCTCATCGTCTGTACTAACTAGAAAAATGAAAAAAAAATCTATATTATATTTTAAAAGACTTTGCAATTCATTTTAATATTGTGTATGTTCTGCAGAGACCCTTAAAACAGTTTGAATTATTTATGATTTATTGTAAACGCATGAAAAACTTAATATAATTTCATGTTTGTACCGAGTAAATATACTAATAATACACAAAGTTCTAAAGGTAACGCTAACGGTAACACTCTGCGCCGAAATTTGCTTTCCTCGAGCGCAAAAAAAAACCCAGTAATACATCTGTTATTGAATAATTGAATAAATCAAGGTAATGGACCGTTTTTTAGCAAATGGATTTGTTTTCAAAAAGGCTTCCGTTACCGGGTCATCTGTCAAAGTGAAGCCACGAAAATGGCGAATAGTTGTAGTTTAAAAGAATAGATTAATTTTAATTAAATTAGTTGCGATGCGACATCAACTAGAACATAGTTTTTTTACAGCTTACGAATATAAGTACTTGGATTTTAAAGTAAATTAATTAATTATAGGTACCTATTAAGTAAAACTACAATAATATTATTATTTGATCATTATGTTGTAATTTTTTGCTGATGTTTTGGAGGAATAAAATATGTCAAAATAGACACATCTATACTAATATTATAAAGAGGAAACCTTTGTATTTTTGTTTGTATGTATGTTTGCAACAAATAAACTCAAAAACTACTGGACCGATTTAAAAAAATATTTCAAATGGTGAAAGAATTCTTCGCTATATTTAAAAAAATGTCCACCCGTGCGAAGCAGGGACGGGCCGCTAGTTATTTATATTTACATAATTTCATGTCTTTAACATGAAAGTTGTAGAATATAAGTACAACATAATCGACAACGATGATAACGAAAACTTTAAATCTAACATAGAATGAATTTTATTCATTGTCAATAATTTAAATTACTCTTTTTAGTTACATAGGCGTGATAGGTACACTGTTTGTTTGTCCATGTTAGTAAATGCGCTAAATATAAAGAGACGTTAAGGCAATACGTACTGTGGTTATGGGGTATTTTGTTCTACGTCTCGTCTTAACCTGTTAGATTTAAAACATCTTATATAAATGAAATACTTTATACAAACTTACTCGTGTTCACTTTACATTATATTTATTAATTACGACGTTTTTAACCATTCGCAAAGTCCGTGGTCATACCTGAATTAATCTGGAACTTGCAAACATCAACAGTACTCAATTATGTAGTGTTTGCGTTTAAATATCACTTATTAGTTCACGGCCGTTCATTTCGTAGCCCCAAACTCAACGCCAATACAATTCCGATGTCTCTGTTATTGTTCTACGTACATTTAGTTCCCAATAAACGTCAACAATGCTGCTTCAGTGGGTTTGACAGCTGAAAAATCTTATCTGCCCCGAGCATTTCATTATACGGATTTCATTTCATTGAAATATTTCCGAATAATGAACAATGAAGGTTGGGTCCACGTATTACGCGGCCATGTTCCAAAGTATCGGTCGTTATTCATTTTTAGGAATTGGCAGTGATCGTAATTATTATTAGACTTGAGTAATTATAATTGAGTATATACATTGTATGCATATATTGATGATTTGCCTATCTGAACTTATGAAGTGTCTTGAAGTGCATTGTAATTATGTAAAAAAAATATCCAAATCCTTTATTCAGTTTAGGCTACAATTTGCTCTTATGAATGTCATTATGCCATCATTGGTTCGTAAGGACCTTGTACTGAGAATAACTGACAAGAAACTGCGCAATGGCATTTCTTTTCTTTTCTTCATCTTCTTGTAGATATACTTAAAATAGTAGACTGGACACAAACTCATCATCATCATCATCATTATCATCATTATCATCATCATCATCATCATCATCATCATCATCATCATCATCATCATCAGCTCATTTTATGTCCCCACTGCTGGGGCACGAGCCTTCCCTATGGATAGACAGGGAGGGAGGATGGGCTATAAACAATCACGCGGGCCCAGTGCGGATTGCTGGTTGTTAACGACTGCTTATGCAGCCGGAACCAACGGCTTTTCGTGCCGTCCGAAGCACGAGATGATGATAATTTTTTTGGTCACCCATCCGATGACCGGCCTTTGCAAAAGTTGCTTAACCTCAGCACTCGCAGACTGGGTGCATAAACCCCTACGCCATCGAGCTCCACAAACGCAAACTGCTTTCACCAATCCATTTTTAATTCAATAAGAAAACATTTCAAATTTTTATTTCTCAACATTCACGTATAGTTCCCCAATAAAATCGGCAGCTATTAATTTTACGGAGCCAGTATTTTTCGCAGACGTTTCGAAATTATTTCCTAGCTCCTAGTTGGATTCAGTTCACACTTTAGCCCGCTTAATAAGCAATCTAAGAAACAATTCCCTTCGACGATGGCTGTCTTTATTAGCTCTCGAGAAATGAATAGGGGGAATAATAGGGCAGGACCCAACACTAATATTATCTTCTGGTGTCCTTATAAATTAATCCCAAGCGTCAGACAATAACTGGATAGAGTGTTAAACTTGTCTGTCCCTTTCTTGTATGCGTGTAGAATAACGTGGATTTAATATTGAATAATATTAATAGTTAAAAAAATATGCAAATATTACATAAAGAGTTAAAGAGTCTAGATTATTAAATTTGTGTATTATTAAGTTAATGTTTATTTTTAATATGAACAATTTTTATTTCATTAAAATAAATAATAAAATCTTAAGTTTATGAAAACGAAATAAAATTTCAATGGTTGTTATTAAGTTTGATATCGCTTACCAGAAACTTTATTAGAGGCTAACCTACTTTTTAAGAAAAAATTAAAAGGTTTGTTTTTTATTTGAAAATTTATTTTCTTCAAAACCGAATCACAAACCTTCGTTCTTTTGAATGTGTCTTTCTATGTCAATTTGAAAAATTTCACTTATATCCTCATTACTTGTACATCACAAAGAAGGCTAATAAACTCTTGGGATTTATAATCAGATCGACTAAAGATTTTAAAAAACCTTATAGTGTATTGCGTCTTTTCTTTAGTTTAGTCAGAAGTGTACTTGAATATTGCTGTCCGATTTGGTCCCCTTACTTTAATATTCACGATGATGCGATAGAAAGAATGCAAAGATACTGCTTGAAATATGTTACGCGTAAATATATTTTGGTCGCTACTGTGACAGGCTGTCTAAATTTGGTATGATTTCATTGCGAGTGCGCCGGAAAAGATACGATCTCATTTGCCTTCACAAAATTGTGCATTCGTCCATTGATTCAGCTGGTTTTCTCTCCTTGATTCTTATTAACACGTTGTCCGAATGCGTTCTTGATTCAGGCTTAAAAAACAATCTGTCTTGTTATAATTCTATTGTAAAGATGTGCCGTACCTATAATGAATTAAGTCGTAATAGATTCTCACAGTACAAAAGGGTAATTGCAGTCATATTTAATGACGAAACGTCCTCAACCCCACTTATTACAAATATTTTTTTTAATATTAGTTATATAAGTAAAGTAAAGTTATAAATAAAAATGTTCTGTAAGTCTAACTGATTGCATGCTGTGTGCTCTAAATTTAGATTATTGTCTTGTCTTATTATGTGGAATATGTTTTTATGTTTTTATAATGACATTAATCTGACAGTGTACCGTTCATAAATAAATAAATATCGTTGAAATGTTCAAATAATTTTTAACGCAAATTTTGTTGCGAACAAATTACAAAAACACAAATGTTGAAAAAATTTCCACGAACAGGATTTGAACCTGCACCCTTCTGACATACCGGGTCAGGTGCTCTTCCAAATGAGCTATCGTTGATAAATGTATCTTTTTCTTTTGCTGTATGGATTTGTAGTCTGAAATAAATGTATTGATATATTTTATTGAATAACTATATTTAGCAGAGTACCTATTGCATAAACAATATAAATCTGGATGGCTACCAGACTACATAGAAGTTGTCGGGATAGATCGTCCTGAAACAAATTGTTATATCCCAGAATATAATACGGCATATACTTAATTGACGAAGAATACTGGTATCCGCCAAATAAACCAGTTCATAATATTTACTTTTTCCATATACTTTAATAAAAAATAAAAATAATATAACAATTGATTTAACCATTGTTATATTTTTGACAGTAAACTTGTAAAAACTTCTCTAATCTAAAGGTCATCAACGCACCAACACAAATAAATTAGTTTTACTAAGTCGCACTAAGCGCTTCATGTCACAATTTTTACTGCGCACTGGCAGGGTGTGGAATTCTCTGCCATCGTCTGTGCTCCCAAAAACTTATAACCAGAATGCCTTTAAGGCGAGAGTTAATAGGCATCTTCTGGGGCAGCTCGCTCCACCGTAGACCTCATCTACACTCACCACCAGGCGAGATCGAGGTCAAGAGCTGTCTTATAAGATATTAAAAAAACAATAAGGAGACTGCAGAAAGTAAACTTCATACATACCGCGCTCAAACAACGCACACATAGACCCTTTCACTGACACGGAATCTCAGAACAGCTCGGAGTTTCCGCGCGCAGTTGTTGCGAGATTCCGTATCCGTTAGAGATTGCACATGAGCAAGCTTGCGCTTGTAAGAATCTTACCTTACTTGTTTGCGCTTGAGCAAGCGCGTTTGTAAGAATCTTACCTTATAAGAAGACTGCTTTTTAATTTGTGGCAACAGCGTCAATAGTCTCCGCTACTCTCTAACAAAACAACATTAGGAATCGATGGCGTAGTGGTGAACGCGCCCGGTTCGCAAAGGCCGGTCATCGGATGAGTGAATGGGTGGGTGATGGGTGAAAAATGTATCATCTCGAGCTCTTCCGTGCTTCTGAAGGCACGTAAAGCCGTTGGTCCCGGCTGCATTAGCAGTCGTTAACAACCACCAATCTGTACTCGGCTCGCGTGGTAGTTTATGGCCCGTTCTCCCTATCCATCGATGGGGAAGTCTCGTGCCCCAGCAGTGGGGATATAAAATGAGCTGATGATAAAGACTAAATAAATCCATACAATTCTTTCTTCGCCGAATCCCAAGGTATCCTCTTAATTTGTTGACCGTATCCTTTAACGGCGGGCATAAACATTAAATATCTAAAGGACTGGCACGAGCCGTGAAATTAAGGCTTTACCGTCAGCCATTGTTGGCCTCGTTAACTTCTGCGGTCGATGGCGCGCGATGAGGGATGGAGGGCATAGCAAATCGAATGAAGCGTTACGATGCCGCTATCGATATATACCTCTTCCTTACAGCACTGAAATTACTAATAAAAGGAGGAAAGACATTGTTTGCACTTATCTCAAATGTACAAAATGCGCTTTCTCATCAAGGTTCTTTATATTCTTAGGACCCTTTCTGTACAACAGAATAAATGCTAAGTGTTATATTATATACAGGAAGAACTACATAATTTTCCTATGACGATACGGAGGGGTTATTGACCGTTGTTAAGTAAGGTTTTGATTTTTTATTTCTGTGTGTATTAACTTATTATTATTTTATTTATGTTTTTATATTAGATTGTAATTTAGCGTATAATGTGTAATATTCATTTATGTTTTGATAAGCCCTCATTCGCCTGAAAAACAGGGTTTACCTAGCTCAGGCAAGGCAACATCATTTAATTTATTTTGGATTATTAGAGCTCCTTGTAAACAATAGATGTAAATTTAATAATTTACAATAATAATAATTTAAAAAAATATATATTATTATTCTCTTTATTAAACATATATCTTAATTTTTTTTTACAATACATATTTTATATAAAAACATATTTACAATATAAAATATTATAAAAAACTTAACCTAGGTTGCCACCGGCGGCGAGGGTAGGTAGGTTAGGGTTGCAGAGTAAGAAAGCTCCTGACAATACGTGCCGTGTCAAGGAGTAGGTACTGCTTTTTGCTTCTTACCTTTGACCCAACCTTTCAGCGAGAGCCTCTCTAGGTATTGATCGAGGCTCTTGGCTAAAAGACCGTTTGCCGAAACGACTATCGGTACAATCATGGTCGAATCCACATCCCACATGGCGGTAACCTCGTGAGCCAAGTCAAGGTATTTCCCTTCTCGGCTTTCACGATATATTTTAATTTTTTATATTGTCACGTCATAGTGACGTAAGCAGCCGATGCAGTCCGAAATAATGAGAGCGCTCCTCACCGTGGAACAAGCACGGTAACAAGCGCACCCATGCATGACGGCCTGCATAAATGCCGTTTCACGCCCCGCTTAAAAGACCCGGGACTATAGGAGCTGGGAAACACATGCGCAGGCAAAGAATTCCAAAGCCGAATGGTCTTACAGAGGAACGACTTGCCAAATTTTTTGGTACGAGAACTGTTCTGACGTCAAGGTCGTGGTGTTACTGTTTGTTTGTTATGAACCAAGGAGCATTAGTAATTATCCTCAGCATTTTGCACCGTTATGAAATTAAGTAAGTAATTATATCATACTATACTAAAAGTTAACATTTCTTACCTAACGAACTAAGTTAACAAGCGTTAAAATTACTTGAAGCACACATTCGTTCGAGCCAAAACGTTTCCATCAAACTAGCTAAATGAAAAGAAATCTGAATGTTCTAGAAATTAATTTAGAAACTCCAACACGTTGTGAAATGTTTTCGCCAATGGGTGCTCGGCTCGCGCTCAGTGCGAAATCACATTTCACATTCAATAAATTGGAACTTTTCGAATGATTGCCAAACTTCACTCGCTGCGTTGAGAATCAAGCTTTTTTTTATTTAAAATCTTTCCCTTTTTACATATTTGATGCGAATTTCATATTTATTCAAATCGGCTCGTTAGATTTGTTGTAAAGTTTTCGTGGGCTTCAGACGTTTTATGATAATAATTTTTGTTTACAGTTTTCGTAAATGGTAATGATGCGATACGTACTTTGGTAGACGTATAGTCGTTGGTGTCAAACTAACGATTTTTAAATAGTGTCATCATCATCATCATCATCATCATCTCAAGCCTTCTTGGACCACTTTGGTGTAGGCCCCCTTCAACACACTTCTTTCTGTTTTGGGCTGTCAGTATCCAATTTTGGTCCGCTATCTTTCTGATGTCATCTTTCCATCTCATCTGGGGTCTGCCAACTGGTCATTTACGAGTATAGTCCCACGGTTTCCATTCCAACAGATCCTTGCACCACGAGTCTGATTTACGGGCTTTGAATTATGTAGTAAGTTCCCACTTAGAACGCTTGTTCCAAGTACAAAATCATTTTTTTTTTGTATTAGTATACAAACAAAGTTTATTGTTGTTATCCATATCAATGTTGTATAAGCCCAAAGTACCTACTGAACAACGTTATAGTGTTGTATATGTTCTAACAAAATAGCTTTATAGAAGTTGCTTTTACAGTGTAAGTGAATCGTAGAAAATGTAGTTTTACAAATCATCCTTTTCTTTATCATCAAGACATATGTACACCTTTTTGCTGCTATTATTAATTGCTGGTATTTACCTGCAGAATCTACCGTACTAATAAATACAACTATTTCAAGTTTATTCCATTGTTAACTGTATTATATTAGCGATATTTTATATTCCCTTAATAATTCAAACTGTAGCTTTGAGACACATTCCTCTTTTCCTAGCAAAACAGATTTTAATCAACCTGTGATATTTTACAGACACAAATAACTTTTCGTAAAATTGAATCTGTGAATGCCATTAAACGCTACAATTTAGTAGGGGTAGTGGCGAAGGCAGCCATAAATTTGAGTCCTTAATTGGCTTCACCAAGTTGCATCGCCGTAAACTCTTTTACAACCCAACTGTGCACTTAATAAACGTCAGTGTTACAACTTGCTCCCATTTTGCTAATACCTATTATGAGTTGGGAGTTATTTAATTTAATTTCAGTAAACCTATTTTAAGAGGAGCTCGATGGCGCAGTGGTTAACGCGCCCGGTCTGCGAGTGCTGAGGTTAAGCAACTTTCGTAAAGGCCGGCCATCGGATGGGTGACCAAATATTTATCGTCTCGAGCTCCTCCGTGCTTCTGAAGGCACGTAAAGCCGTTGGTCCCGGCTGCATTAGCAGTCGTTAACAACCACCAATCCGCACTGGGCCCGCGTGGTGGTTTATGGCCCGTTCTCCCTATCCATCCATAGGGAAGGCTCGCCCCAGGAGTGGGGACATAAAATGAGCTGATGATGATGATGAAACCTATTTTATGCCTCGATGGCCGATTAGCAAAACGCTCTGCTAGATAATTACCCGAAGGTCCCCGGTTTAATTACCAGGTCGGACAAAATGTGTTTTGCCCGGGTTTGTGATGACCAACCCGCGTTTGGCAAGCGTGGTGATTAAGCCAATACCCATATCATTTGAAGTGATGACTTGATTTCAATGGTGGAGGCCTTTTCAGCAGTGTGACAGTATTAAACTATTTAGTTAGTTTTAAACCTATTTTGCTCCTATCGTGGGAGATTAAATCAAACAGCCAGTGTACGAGCAATAGTTTAGAGGTAAGTGAATATAAAGTAAATCTATACTAATATTATAAAGAGGAAAGCTTTGTATTTTTGTATGTATGTATGTTTGCAACGAATTAACTCAAAAACTACTGGACCGATTTAAAAAATTCTTTCACCATTAGAATGCTACATTGACGCTGAGTAACATAGGCTATATTAAAAAAAAAATGCGGTACGAAGTCCGCCGGGTCAGCTAGTATCTTATACAACGTGACTTTACTCTCTGGATAAATATTGAAAACCCGTGTAACGCTACTTCTCAGAAATAATGTTAAGTATTATTTTAGACAAATGACTTTGCTCTACTTCATATTAAGCAGAAGCAGAGTCCAGGTGCGAATACAGGCCAGTGGAACAGAATGCTGCCACACTAACCGTTCTCACCTTGCCGACCCTCAAGACGAATGACATCTAATATATAAAATTCTCGCGTCACAGTTTTCGTTGCCATACTCCTCCGAAACGGCTTGACCGATTTTGATGAAATTTTTTGTGCTTATCCGGTATCTATGAGAATCGGCCAACATCTATTTTTCATCCCCCTAAATGTTAGGGGTAGTCCACCCCTAAATATTTTTTTTATTTTTATGGCAAAACAACGTTTGCCGGGTCATCCGGTATCTATGAGAATCGGCCAACATCTATTTTTCATCCCCCTAAATGTTAGGGGTAGTCCACCCCTAAATTTTTTTTAAATTTTTATGGCAAAACGACGTTTGCCGGGTCAGCTAGTTTACTTATATAATTTTATTTTTTCATTGTTTGCCACTTACCTTTTGGATGTTGTATGCGCATGTAATGGCATATACCATGAAATCTAGTTCTTATGTACATACATTTAAGGATGGTGTAACTTATTAAAGCAATAGTACGATCTCCAACGCTCTTACTGCAAAGCAAAATACAAGGCCGGAGAAGATCAGCCCGTAGAAAAATTCAATGGCAAGCCTTGCCGAGAGGTACAGACGGCGAGAGGTACAGACGGCGAGGTTTAAGGCGAAGGGTGAGACTACCGCCACCAATTGATAACTTGACAATTACTAACGAACCGGATCTTTTTTTAAACATTGCGTAACGTCCGATAACAGAAAAGCATCCATAGTATTTATTTAATAATTGTGCTCTACTTTTTGTTGCGTGGTTTATTCACAAACAATGGCCACTTTTGGTGTTAGCGAATGAATACAAAAACAAACCTAAAAGTAGTGCACAATTATTAAATAATAGATGTTTGCCTAGTGTCGGAAGGAATGTTTGAAAAAAAATCCAGTTTAGCAGTTATCAAATTAAATCCATTAGCGGCGCTAGTGTGCCTTACCCTTCGCCTTAAGGAAAAGTAAAAAATTGTCGCTCACACTCACAAACCCGGGCTATGCGTCGAAAAATCCGAAATACATTTTTCCCGACCTGGGAATTGAAGCCGGGACCTTTGGGTACAGGGCCGAGTGCTCTGCCACTCGGCCACCGAGGCGTTAGTAGAAGATTTTATCAAATAAGTAATTAAAATGTCTTCAGAAATATGGAGATTTTGTGACTGACTTCATTTTACGCGCGCAAAACCGCGTGAGTAAACTTGTTTTACGTAATCCCATGTAGCGTACCTAAAATTGTATGATTAATTAATAAATAGTCGTCAGCGACACCCTTTCTGCCCAGCTACAGCGTGGGATTAAATACTTTTTTTTGCCGTAAAAGTATCTTCGTTATATTTCTCACCATTAAATTTTTAATGATGTCTTCTAATTAAAATTGCCTCTGCCACAGTGAATTTGTAGTGACAGTTAAAAAACGATTCGTGTTAAGTAAGGAGTACCGCTTCATTTGTGAATAAGTCGAATTGAATTTACTTATTTTTCTCTGTTATAATACTATATAGTCATAAAATAAATTTACCTCTATCTGTAGTTAAAAATATTGTCTTGACTGAGATGAAAATGTTCGCGCAATCAAACGATTTACTTGAATGTTATAAATACCTACTATTGAAATTATTGTAATTTTTTTTAATAGGTCAGGTAAAATGAAAAGTTGATTTTATTTTTTCTAATTCACATTTTACTGGAGGCTTAGAATGCTTATTTATCTTACTACTCATTTTCGAATCAAAACAGTGCTTTGATTCTGCTATTGTATCATTATCCCCATAGCCAAAAAAATTATTAATTAATGACCTCAATTAATAGCCATAATAGCCCAATATATCTTACTTACTTATTTGGTAAAAACAAACTACTAAGATATGATTGCAGACATTTAAAAAAAATAGAATAACCCAGTACTGCTAACACTCTCATAATGTCTAATATAGTAAAAAATCATTTTTGTTGTAGCGGTAGTATTAATAGAAGCTGTCTAGAGAACTAAACTTCACTCATACCTATTTTAATCAGTAAAATTATCGACATCGACGCCAAATATACTTATGGTGTTCCAAGCGTTATTATAGGCTGTGATGATCGCTTTTCTTCGCTTGCTACATTTATTAAGAGCCTACTAGTGTACCTACACTATGTCCGAAGCGCCGTAAAAAATATGCTTACCCAAAGAGATTATTAGAAATGACTATAAAGCAGCTAATCCATGCTTTGTTACAATGTAATATGTTTTTAATTAAATTTCGAAATACTCTTTTCGTTTAAGAGTTATTACGGTGGGTGTGCCGGGATTAAAAGAGATCGTTTCGTTTTACGAATAACATTTGGAAACATTATTACAATCTCACAATAAAAAATGCATATTTTTAATATTTCGTGTACGCGAGTTTTCTTTGTTTTGTTTTGAAGGTTTACGGCGCAGCTGTTTGCGCGTTTGTGTTGCGATCTTGCAAGTTGGCAACTTCCACAATGCTGTGGCATTAAATGGGTTACCAAATTTAAAATCCCGAGATCCTCAATACTTCGAAAAAAGCCATTGCCATTGGTCACAGCTGTTCGTTGAGGAGTTAGATGGCTCAGCGGTGAACGCGCCCGGTCTGCAATTGGCAACTTTGGCAAAGACCAGTTAACTGATGGGGGACCATTAATGTATCATCCCGAGCTCCTCGGTGCTTCGAAAGGCAAGTAAAGCCGTTGGTCCCAGCTGCATCAGAAACCACGTTAAAACCACCAATCCGCACTGGGCCCGCGTGGTGGTTTATGGCCCGTTCTGGCAACAGATTTTTGACTTCAGCATCCATTCGATACGAACCTCCTGCTGACTAGATGTCATCCAGTAAGATTTCAACGAAATTCTATGATGTTTTTTTGACTACGAAAACTGGTGTCGACAACTTGGTTTATTTGTCAAACACTGTAGCACAGATGTTTTACTATTGAAAATGGTTATCAGATGCAAATCGCCTGAGACATATTTTTGGCCATAGCTCCGAGGATTTTGGGAGAATCGAGATGGAAATAGTACCAAGAGTTGAGGAATTTATCGAGACACGTGTGAGCGTTCGAATTTTGAAAATCTGCTGGAAACTTTTATTGGAATTTCGAAAAATGTACAATAAATCGGGTTTTTTGGGGGGTGTTTGTATACTAAATTGTAAATATTTCATAAAAAAACCGACTTAAGAAAAAATGTAAAAAAAGTCCTAGGGTATTAGTTTAGCTACAAAATGGCGAAAAATATTTGAAAATCGGTTAATAATTGTGACCTGTAGGTGGTCCCTTTAGATTTGGTATTGTAGAAAAACGGGTATTTCGGTATATAAAAAGTGATGTAGCTTCTTTGTTTATTGACCGATCGTCATGGTAATGGTGTTAAAAGATGCGGATGCAGGCGAAAAGTGCATTCAAGTTGGAATTTTGAAAATCGGTTAATAAATAAAAAAATAATAAATATATAAAATATAAGAATTAACTTGTACTTAATGTATTATTTAAAATAAAATGTTTTTTTCCTTGTAAATTGCTGAATTCATTTTCAATGCTCCGATTCTTGCGGGGACTGCGAAATCTGTGAATTTTTGTAAGAAGTCGTAACAAATTAGAATATTCAACATCCTACTCAATTTTGTGGTATCCTGGATATCACGAAATCCCTGGAACCCTCATTTCTTCGCAACATATTGTATACACGTAGTTAGTGGGTAATGAGTAGAACCTCAATCCGCAAATAGCTAAACAGTTTCGGCCTAACGAGCTCATATACTCGTATCACGCTGAATGGCATCCACTGGCGGCTGTCAACGCACAATCTAATTTAGGTCTCGTTGCCGACCGTCGACGGATGTTCAATTAGCTTGAGTGGCCAGTATTAGTTAGGTATTTATACCGTTATAGTAAAAATTGTGCAATAGGGTTTTTTGCACCATGTAAGAAAAAATCTAAAAATACGTATTTACGATAGATTTTGTAAAAAACAAACGAGAAATTTTGATTTCTATTCACAAAAAAAAATATAAATTTTATAATTCAATTTGAACATATATTTTTTAATCTATTCTTCAAATGTCTAAAACGATAGTCTCCATATTGGATTCCAACATGACGTCACTTCGATAGTAAACAAACAAACTAGATTTTTGTTGCTCTGCGTGTTATTTATATTTTTAAACGGTTTTATAAATAAAACCGTTTAAAAATTAGGTTACCTTGTCTTTTTCAAGTTATTACCAGTTATGTAGAATTTTATTGGAATCGTATCATGGAAGAAGGTTTTGTAAAAGCAGAAAGTACTAATCTACATAGAATAAATACTTTGATGTAGGCGACATTTTTTGCATGCAATGCCGATTTCTGTTCTGTCGAGTTGAGGAATGTTAAAACTTCAATGTAAGTAACTATTGTACCAACTTTTGTTTAACAATAAGCACAACAACAATACACAATATGATAATACAATATGTTTAAGATTTCAATCTAACCTAACCTAATTTTTCTTTCTAGCCTAACCTAATTTTTCTTTCTTTGAATATTGATAGTTGTCACAGACGGGGACAATCATCAACCAAGCGGCTGTGGCTAGCTCAATTAAATCCGCACTCTCTTTGGTTGGTGATTGTCTCCGCCTGCGACAACTATAAATATTCAATGTGTATTTATAAATACTCATTTTTAAATACTCTGGTATCGTAAAGCTTGTTTTTTTTAGTTTTTCTCTTTGCAGTTATTTTTTATGTTAGTCCGGTTTTTACGAGTATATAATTGTTTTTTATATATATAGTTGTTTTAGCAGTCGGGTTTTTTATTTTATTTTGATTATTTAAATTCCGTAGACGTCGTAGTTCGTTTAAAAAATTTTTATCGTGTGTATCTAACAGTTTTTGGGGTCAAGACTACTAATTAATAGCTAACCCGCCAATATGCCAATGCTAAGCCAATGTTTTTACGTTTTTTTTTTGTTTTTTTCCATAGATTATGTTACTTTCACTGACAAAACAAATCTAACGACACCTCATATGTTAAAATCCACCATGCTGTTTGGGCTGTAGGGCGTGCCAAAGGAATAGACATACATACATACATACATACACTCGAAAAACATAACCCTCATTCTGACGCAGTCGGGTAACAAGTAAGATAAGATAGCAAATTCCACATTCGGCACACACGTACTATTTTTTTTTATTTATTGATGGATTTTCGTTTTTCCTCTTCCACTTAAGAGCCACGCTCTTGGCGGTGTAGCCTTTTCACTCATCTATCATCATCATCACCATCTCAGCCAAAACTCGTCCACTGCTGGACAAAAGCCTCCCACAAGGATTTCCACAACGACCGGTTTTGTGCTGCTCGTATTCTGCGGCTACCTGCGACCTTTACCAGATCGTCAGACCGAGCTGCCTACTATTCATTTCTTGTTACGATCTTTATCCGAAGCTAGTTCTTTTGTTGCTTATAAAGACATATCGCACCTACACCTTATATTTAATTTGTTCTATATAAGCTCTTCTAATCCGTTATTTATGAACTATTTGTTACGTTTTAGACTATTTAACTCTAGCGCTCTGTAAATACGTGGAGTTCACACCCGCGTCGCGTCCGACGGATCTTTCATTTGCTCAACCGCAGTTTTTTTACACTTTGCTCCACCACGTACTTTTTAGGGCAACTTTTGTCCCGAAATTCACTGATAGTGAACGGCCCTTTGTCCAGTTGTGTTTTTTGCAACATTTTACTGGCGACACTGACGCGGTCACTCACTCGCGTCATGCTCGTTTCGATTACACTTGCAGCTAAGAATTCGTGGATTCGTGGTACAATGTTACAGTTTTTTTTAAATTCACCACTTCAATCTCGTATAGTGTAAAAGAAGTCACTTGACTTTTTGCTAACGTTTTGTTAGATAAAACATACACTTTTACAATTATGTATTGAAAACTAGTTAAGTTGGTAGAAATAAAAAGATTTTTTGTTGTCTCAAAGCCAATTCAGTTTATTCAAAATAAATATATATATTTTTCTTTCATATTGTAAGTGCTAAGTGTTACCAATACTTATTTACTCTTGACTTCTATGGTACATAACTTACACAGAATCGTGGATGTTACTTAAGAATTAGATTACTCTTAATACATATTAGCATGTCATGACAACGTAATCTTTAGCGGAGAACCAGTACCAATTTAAAGTCTTAATAGATGTTATGCAAAAAACCCCTTAAACTCAGGGTCGCTATCCGAGTTCGCGTTTGTGATTAAACCAATCCCAACTTGTGTAATAGAAACAAACCTAACAAGCACTTGCAAAATTAAACTGGCGAGGAACACTGACCTGGTGAAATCCTTCTAAGGCCATTCAATTACCTGCCCAGACCATCCCGAACAGTGGCGGCTCGGCGAGCTGGGCCTCTGGCTCCAACGGGCCGAGCGTCCCCTGATCGGAATGAAGCACTGCTACTTTCCTTCAGCCTATCAGCATTCCCGGTGGAACATGGCCTTTCACACCCTTGTGGATAGGATGCGTTTATGAATAAGCTCTTCTTGACTTCATAAAATATCAATGAGATCAAATGTTATGGACATGAACACGACCATCACTATGAATATATATTTAACTATAAATAATAATATCCCATTCTGAAACAACAACCATGTGGATGAATATACGAATTACAAATATACCTTTTCAGATGCCAAGTTGGAAATTTAGAAAGTGGCTAACTTACATGCAGGCGTCTTTTGATTCTTCAACTTATGAGTCCATTGTTGATATTTCAGCCAAAGACATCCTGCAAATTCCCTCTCCTGACCCTGGAAGACACATGGCCATGATAGCGGAATCTAACCAAAAAATAAACGAACGAAATTCTCAGAAATGAACTTACCAAATTTTTAAATATGATAATGATTCATTTCTATTGAAATGAGGGCCGATGATTACAGATTTTTCCCAGCCCTGGGGCTTCGCCCCATCATGAACTTGTCCTTCCTCTCAAAAATCAATCTCCAAAATGCCAACGCGACCGGCTGTCTCCCTGACAGTTCGTGTCGTGTCAATCGACTTTTTACTTTTTAAACAACCACACCAAAGATGAAGAAATCGATCAATATCGCATCCACAACATTTTCGAGACTGCTCGCGCCATCTATTGAGACACTTCAGAACTAAACTCAACAGAATTAATAAGTTTGTTTTGAAAGTTTATTTTACTATTCTATAAATAACTATACGTCAAAATTTGCAACGTTACAATACACCCCCTCCAATGAAAGTTTCGAACGTAGTGAGAAACTACGCTGCCCTCAGCGTCAGTAAATAAAATCCTACCAGAGGAGCGTACAACATTGACCAAAAAACATCTAGAAAATTTGCAATGAGACAAACAAAAAAAAAAATAGAAACTAACCTAAGGGTTTGCCTTGGCATCGCCGGAGCTCCGAAGAGACACCGACACACATACGTGGCCTACGGCATGGTGGGTAAACAAACAACTTACCAACTAAAACACCATAGCCATAACCCACAAAAAAACAACTCCCAAACAAACTACGGTATGGTGGTGGGTAACAAATTTCCGGTAAAAATCACCAAATACGGTAGTCTTGGAAAATAAAAAAAAACCATCCTATTTAAACCAATTCCTGATCTTCAAACTCCCCACCCCGCCAACTTCAGGACTAATGTTATTGATCCATCCGGAAATGCGTATTTATCTGCTTACATACTCCTTTCATTCATTCACCTTTTACCCATCAACTATCCAAACTCCTTTCTAATCTTATCAATCATCCATCATCTAATATAGTGTAGCAAACAAGTTTATTTACTTTTGCCACCGCTGTCACTAACCCCCAGAGTTTTTATAGGAGACACTCGTAACTCCCTACCTTATGAAAATGTAGGACAAAATTTCCTAAAAAAAAATGTCATTAATATTGGTTCACCAATATTAATTGACCTCATCAACCGTCTTCGGGATAAACCCTCGAGTTGTGAAAGAACATATTTTGTTTTTAAGCAACCGTCAACGCAACGTCAGCTCGGGTTGGTAACAAAAGCAACCGTCTTTGCGGAGTAAGACCGCTCGAGTTGTAATATATAAATTTTTACTCAACCGTCAACGCACTATCCTCGGGTTGGTAAATAAAAGCTTACAAAATAACTTACTTAAAGTAGGTACAAAACAAAACTAGAAGCATGCGCTCTAGTACGCTTGAGCAAGCATAAAACCCTTAAAACTAATTTAACTAGGCTTTCTAGCTAAGAAAAAAAAGAAAAGAAAGGGTTTTTCGCCTTGGCATCGCCGGAGCTCCGAAGAGACACCGACACACTAAAAGTGGCCTACGGCATGGCAGGCTAGTAACGCACCTTTAACTTCGAAATATGCCAAGCACCTAGTGGTTTTCCATCTAGTGATACTAACTCGTAGACTAGAGGAGAAAGTATTTTAGCCACTATGCACTTCTCAAACTTTGGCGCGAGTTTGGAGGCTTTATATTTCGCGGCATCACTTTGGACAAATGTTTGTTTCCACACTTCCTGACCTACCTTTAAGGTCATTGGTCGTCTGCGGGTGTTGTAATACTTCGCATTTGTCTGATGCGCTTTAAGGATCCTCTCCCTGACCTTTTCAAAGACCTCCTTTAAAATACCGAACTCGCCCGCATATTCCTCCCTAGGCATTGTTACTTCATAGTCGCCTTTTTGCGACTTTATATAAAATGAACCATTTATGATCGGCTCCCTACCATGCACTAAGAAGAATGGCGAAAACCCTGTGCACTCATTTACAGCGCTATTTAACGCGAACTGTATCTTGTACAGATTCACGTCCCAAGTCCTATGATCGTCCTTGACATAAGACGAAACTGCTGTCATAACAGTTTTATTATATCGCTCGACTAGGTTGACTTGTGGCGTGTATCGTGGGCCATAATGTACCCTGGGGACGTTATAACGTTCTAATAGCCCACGAAATTCCGATCCCGTAAATTGAACCCCATTATCGGTAATTACGGTTTCAGGAACTCCATGTGCTAAAAGGACAAAATGTTCAAACGCCTTAGCCACCAAAGCACTAGTCGCACGACGCAAAGGAAAAAGCATTGTATACTTGGAGAAACAGCAAGTTACCACCAAAAGATGAACAAAACCCGAGCGTGACTTAGGCAAGGGACCCACTAAATCTACCGAGAGAACTTGGAACGGCCTATAGCACTGTTTCGGTTGGCCCATGAGCCCTGGAGTTAGTCGCGTGGAGTGCTTGTACGCGGCGCAAGTACCGCAGTTCCTCACGAATTCCACCACGTCACGGTACATTCCTGGCCAGTAAAACTGCAGAGAAAGTTTTCTGTGAGTTTTAAACACGCCGAAATGTCCGAACGCAGGTGGCTCGTGATGATCAGCAATAACTTTTGCTCGCTGTGCTTTGGGCACAACCACCTTCCAATCGAACTCCTGAGTCAAATTGTACTTGGACTTACTAAACCGATACAGCGTGCCATTTTCCACTCTATAGTTCGGAAAGTTTAGCGGATTACTTTGACAACTTTTAAAAATTCGGTCGTACCAGTCGTCTCCACTGTCGCCAACAATCGCTTCGACTGCTAGGAAACGTGATAACGCGTCCGGTACGACGTTGTCTTTTCCCTTCCTATGCACGACCTTAAAGTTGTATTGTGATAACCGGCATCCCCATCGTGCTAAACGACCAGTGGGGTTTTCGAGCCGAAGGAACCACTGCAACGACGCATGATCCGTTATGACAGTGAACTCGCGCGTCCCTAAATAGGGCTCAAACTTTTCGACCGCATAAATTATTGCCAACGCTTCGGGTTCCGTCGCACTGTAGTTTCGCTCGTTTTTATTAAGAGACCTACTGATGTATGCAATTGGGTGCTCTTCTCCGTTCTGTACCTGTGTTAACATACCGCCTATTCCATAACTTGAGGCGTCACAGTGTACAGTAAAAGGTTGGTCAAAATCAGGACAGGCTAAAACCGGAGCCGAAACTAACGCGTTTTTGAGGTCGTTAAAAGCGGAGTCTGCCTCCGAGCTCCAATTAAACTTGACCTTGGTGCTCGTCAGCGCGTTTAAAGGAGCAGCGATAGTTGAAAAATTCCTTATAAACCTACGGTACCACGAACACGTTCCTAAAAACATTTTTACCTCTTTGGGGTTCGATGGTACTGGAAAATTCAGTATCGCGCTCACTTTATCCGGATCCGTTCTCAAACCGCACTCATCCACGACATAACCCAGATATTTCAAAGTACGCCTAAAAAACTTACTCTTTTCAAAATTTATGGTCAAAGACGTACTTTTAATCCTATCATGCAACCTATTCAGCAATAGAAGGTGCGTCTCGTAATCCTCACTCACCACAATTATATCATCAACATAGCAGAAAATCATGCCCTTTGTGACGTCACTACAAAATGGATGCCCAAACAACATATCCATCAGTCTCTGTTGTCTAGCGGGTGCGCCACAAAGTCCGAAAGGCATAACTTTGAATTTGAACAGTCCTCGTCCGGGAACAGTGAAACTCGTTTTTTCCTGAGCAGCCTCTTCCAAAGGAATTTGCCAAAAACTGGCTTTAAAATCAACGCTGCTAATAAACTTAGCGTTTTTCAGGCTGTCCAGGATCTGCGGAATGTATGGAATGGAGTAAGCGTCACCTTTGGTGATAGCATTCAGCTTACGGCAATCCAAACAAAAACGCCAGGAACCGTCGGATTTTGGCACCATCAGTACAGGATTGTTCCACGGGCTCTCACTTTTGGTGACCACATCCAATTCCAACATCCGGTCTAACTCCTTGTGGAGTTGACCTAACTTCTCTGGGGACATTGGATATGGTCGACACTTTATGGGAGGAGAACCACCGGTGTCAATCGTGTGCTGAATCAAACTAGTCCGACCCAAACCCTTACGTTCGAACGAGATGTCCTTAAAACTTTCAATCATTGAATCTGCCAATTCCTTCTGGAGCAAGGACAGATCCTGAAAAGATTGGACAGAAGTTACCGGACCACTCAAATTTGAAGAATTAACTAAAAAATCAGGAGGTGAGTTAACGTACGCTATGCTTTTAAATATCTCTGGCATTAAATTAAAAGCTTTCCAGAAATCTACGCCTAAAATAATATTTGAGACGATTGATGGTATTACATGAAATCGAATTATTTTTGTAACATCATTAAAAGTTATAGGTAATGTCATGAAACCGATTGTGTCACACTCGGACCCATCAGCGACGGTAACTTTAGAGTCCGTGGAAGATTCCACTGGATAACCCGCGTTTATTAATCGTGTGTGAGCTCCGTTACCAATTATGGAAACAGCTGCGCCTGAATCTAAAAGACCACAAATTGTCAAATCCAATAAATTTACATTTAAATACGGTCGTATATCACTAGAATGTGGTTCAAACAAAACCGGGGCGACGTTATGTGATTCAAAGTATTTTACCACTAAACCTTGCCAATATCTCCAATCTTCAGGATCGGCCCTACCTGAAGTGGTTTCACCACGGTTTAAACTTATTAGTTTTTTGGCTTTACGTTACACTTGGGACACGACCTAACTGTATAACCGAGCTCACCACAATTGAAGCACTTCACTCTTTTGTCGTCAGCCGTACACTGTGCTCGAGAATGAGTGTTCACTTTACACCTATTACAAAACCCGACCTTTTTGTTTGCGTCAAAATATTTGGGTTTATTTTCCGGTGTCCGAACAAAGTTGTTCTTGTTCGGTTGTCTGTAAATTTGTGTAGGTTTGTTCCCTACTACACTAACCGGTGTCTTACTTTTACCCTTATAAACTAACTCGGGATTCAAACTCGAGGTCTTGGGTGGCTCAGTAAACAAACTTGTTTTTTGTCGTGCTGCCTCTAACCTACGGCAGACGGTCTTCAAATCCTTCACCGTTTCAAATTTTTGTAACGCCAGTTGATCCGTGAAAATTGGCCTAACATTGTTTAGTAAAATTTCTACCTTATCTTCTTCGGACAAAGGTTTCTTCAGTCGTGAAAACAAACAAACCATGACTGCGAAATAAATATGAACGGGTTCATCTTGACCTTGGGTCCTAGACCGAATCTCCCCCATTAGTCGATAATCGTAGCCGACAATTTCAAAATCCTCCAAAAGCAAAGAACTGAGGTCTTGCCAAGAGGAGATTTGGTCCTTGATGCCTCGGTACCAGATCAGACCCTGATTTGAAAATAGAGAAAAGGCAGATCTAAATAATTTTTCTTCAGAAACATTATAAGCAATAGCATGTTCAGTAACCGACTCTATAAAACTACGGGGATTTCCCATGCCGTCAAACTGTATCTTCCACTTGGCGACGTTGGAGTCCGCCGAACAAGCGATTGCAGATGACCCTGGCACCTGAGGTTCCATCGCTTTGTCATTTGCTGGTGGTGACAAAGATGAGAACGATGAACCAGATTCATGCGAATCCAGCCGCTGACGTAAATTCTTCAAGACCTCGATGAGGCCAAACTTCGCCTTGACGTCAGCCTCTGCCTCCGCATTCACCCTATCCAACCTAAACCAAGAATGGCAAAACAAAGCCCTAGCGCGAGCCAACAAACTTCGTTCACCGGAGGACTCAAAGTCATCGATGCGTTTCCGAAGGTCTTTTAATTCGTCGCTAATAACCGGCAACTCCTTCGCTGGAAGCGCGTCGTCGTCGCCTAAAATATCACCAGGCTTAAAGTCGTTTATCAAACCTTTCAACTGTTTTCTCAATTTCAAAACTGTGTCCTCAGGTTTTTCGCCACGAATAGTAACCTCATAGACCAATTCGTCACGATGCAACGAATAAAGGTGCACTATGTTCCAATCCATCTTAAAATGAAAACCAAAAAAAATTATCGAAAAGCTATAAAAACCTAAGTTGAAAACAAATAAAGTTAAGTATTTTTAATATATTAATTGTTGCTAAGTTCTCCACTGAAGATAAACAAAACAAAATAAATTTGTCCTAAAAAATTTTTCAAAGTCATGGTCACCCTACTTGAGGAAATAAAAATATTTTTCCAAGTGATTGGTGACCAATATACAAATCGCCTTTAAACTGTTATCTGAACACCAAATACCTTAGTTACTTATTAAATTATCTCCTTTAACAATGTTAAATTTCTATCTTATAGTTTACATTTAATTATTTTTACCACAATTTGTAACAAAATATTTGCAATGCATGTTCAATGTTAAGACCAATAAACTTATCCATACATCCTTTTACATTTTCCACAAGAAATAAAATCCACTGTATTTTATTTCTTATTTTCTTATTTGTATAATAAAACAACACTTTGTTTACTTCAGATTATCAAATATAAGTACTGTAAATTATTAGTAATAGTAATAAGTAAACCATAAGTAATTACTTTATAGTATGTGAACAAATAAAACAAACCCTAATAAAAATGGATTTAAGTTTGTTGCATCAAAATTTCTACAAAATTTAATTTTTGTAAATGCACTTAAACTTTATAAACTACACAACCATATAGGTTATTTATGTCCACAAAACATTACTTCCTACACTTTACCGTAGACATGTTATTTTTCACTTTAAACTAGTTACTTAAAACAAAATTTCAGTATGTATTACATTAAATAACAAATTTGGGTTAATTTAATCACAATAGTGGGCGCCATTGAAAACTCTGTTAAGTTGGTAGAAATAAAAAGATTTTTTGTTGTCTCAAAGCCAATTCAGTTTATTCAAAATAAATATATATATTTTTCTTTCATATTGTAAGTGCTAAGTGTTACCAATACTTATTTACTCTTGACTTCTATGGTACATAACTTACACAGAATCGTGGATGTTACTTAAGAATTAGATTACTCTTAATACATATTAGCATGTCATGACAACGTAATCTTTAGCGGAGAACCAGTACCAATTTAAAGTCTTAATAGATGTTATGCAAAAAACCCCTTAAACTCAGGGTCGCTATCCGAGTTCGCGTTTGTGATTAAACCAATCCCAACTTGTGTAATAGAAACAAACCTAACAAGCACTTGCAAAATTAAACTGGCGAGGAACACTGACCTGGTGAAATCCTTCTAAGGCCATTCAATTACCTGCCCAGACCATCCCGAACAGTGGCGGCTCGGCGAGCTGGGCCTCTGGCTCCAACGGGCCGAGCGTCCCCTGATCGGAATGAAGCACTGCTACTTTCCTTCAGCCTATCAGCATTCCCGGTGGAACATGGCCTTTCACACCCTTGTGGATAGGATGCGTTTATGAATAAGCTCTTCTTGACTTCATAAAATATCAATGAGATCAAATGTTATGGACATGAACACGACCATCACTATGAATATATATTTAACTATAAATAATAATATCCCATTCTGAAACAACAACCATGTGGATGAATATACGAATTACAAATATACCTTTTCAGATGCCAAGTTGGAAATTTAGAAAGTGGCTAACTTACATGCAGGCGTCTTTTGATTCTTCAACTTATGAGTCCATTGTTGATATTTCAGCCAAAGACATCCTGCAAATTCCCTCTCCTGACCCTGGAAGACACATGGCCATGATAGCGGAATCTAACCAAAAAATAAACGAACGAAATTCTCAGAAATGAACTTACCAAATTTTTAAATATGATAATGATTCATTTCTATTGAAATGAGGGCCGATGATTACAGATTTTTCCCAGCCCTGGGGCTTCGCCCCATCATGAACTTGTCCTTCCTCTCAAAAATCAATCTCCAAAATGCCAACGCGACCGGCTGTCTCCCTGACAGTTCGTGTCGTGTCAATCGACTTTTTACTTTTTAAACAACCACACCAAAGATGAAGAAATCGATCAATATCGCATCCACAACATTTTCGAGACTGCTCGCGCCATCTATTGAGACACTTCAGAACTAAACTCAACAGAATTAATAAGTTTGTTTTGAAAGTTTATTTTACTATTCTATAAATAACTATACGTCAAAATTTGCAACGTTACAGTATGTACACTAAGTTAAGCTGAAACACAAATGTTGAAAAAATTTCCACGAGCAGGATTTGAACCTGCACCCTTCTGACATTCCGGGTCAGGTGCTCTTCCAATTGAGCTATCGTGGTTCTAACCAGCCCGCCGAAATTATTCAACACTTTTTACTTTGTAAGCCAAAGTCGCCCATTCAATGTCAACAACTACCGTCATTAACATCCGATCATATTGAATGGGCGACTTTGGCTTACAAAGTAAAAAGTGTTGAATAATTTCGGCGGGCTGGTTAGAACCACGATAGCTCAATTGGAAGAGCACCTGACCCGGAATGTCAGAAGGGTGCAGGTTCAAATCCTGCTCGTGGAAATTTTTTCAACATTTGTGTTTTTGTAATTTGTTCGCAACAAAATTTGCTTTAAAAATCATTTTGAACATTTTATAAAATAGCTTGCTTATTTCTTAACTGATCTTTAATATTTGTAAAAATATTATGATCGGATGTTAATGACGGTAGTTGTTGACATTGAATGGGCGACTTTGGCTTACAAAGTAAAAAGTGTTGAATAATTTCGGCGGGCTGGTTAGAACCACGATAGCTCAATTGGAAGAGCACCTGACCCGGAATGTCAGAAGGGTGCAGGTTCAAATCCTGCTCGTGGAAATTTTTTCAACATTTGTGTTTTTGTAATTTGTTCGCAACAAAATTTGCTTTAAAAATCATTTTGAACATTTTATAAGTTAAGCTGATTTAAAAATTAACTTTTTTTTTAAATATTTAACAATAAGAGCGTGCTCGCATTATACAAACCACGAAAGGGAGTATAGTACCCATCAAAAACATAAATGTGAAATGAGAGCCAAGTTCAATATTATGATATATGCCTTTGTTGTTGACTTCAACGACAAAAGAAGTGAGATCTTAATGGGTGCCAAGTTAGGATAATATATTGTAGCCTAAGTTCTGACTTGGCTAGTTTTCATATACGAATTATTATTAAGTACCTACTAAAACAGTCATGAAGAGCCTTATGTTCGATTACTGTTTTCTACCAGCCAGTCAAATTTCCGGAAGAATAAAATAATAACATACAACTTTAGAACTTGCGAAGGCTATAATAATAATTCGTATATGAAAACTAGCCAAGTCAGACCTTAGGCTTCAATATATTATCCTAACTTGGCACCCATTTAGATCTCACTTCTTTTGTCGTTGAAGTCAACAACCAAGGCATACTCGTACCTATATCCTAATATTGAACTTGGCTCTCATATCACATTTATGTTTTTGATGGGATAAGTACCTACTAAAACTGATTTATGTTTGGATAAATAAAAATTAAGGGTGGTATTCCACTCGTTATATACTCAGGTGGAGACCTTAAAATTCACATAAAGACCGGCTGACATCGATTTTTATTGCTGATTCTTAGATTACAGGCATCATAAGTAAGTGTTCCTAATAAAATCAATTATTTGAAGATATACTAAATTGTTAAAAATTTACTAGTTTCTGAGTTTTTCCTTTGTATTCGCCCAACTACCTATTTGGATGCCAAATTTGAACTTTCTAGTTCATTTGGAACTGGGTTAAAGTTTTGATCTATCTATAGATCAGTGAGTGAGTCAGTCAGTGCTAAAAATGACGATTTTGGACGTTAATATTTAAATAACCGTTAGAGGTGCGTTTATGAAATTTGGAGCACATATGTATCTCAAAAGTCTCAATATATGAGCCAAATTTGACATGTTTATGTTAAATATATTTTGAGTTATGAGGGGGTCAAAAGTGGCTCCAAATGGTTCGTGTAATATTGGTGCGGCTCGCCTGTTCTGTTAGCTTGAACTTGGCTTGACACGCTACCGCGTGTTTAGATATAATAATAGCGCGAAAGAACGAGACAGTAAAATATTAGTTCAAATACTAAACAAATAGTTTTTGGCGACACTGGCGGACAAGTGGTAATTTTGCAACCATTGCGCAAAGTAAGCTTCTGTTGTTAGATGGGTGATCCATGTGCCGTCAGCACAATATTCATCGCACGTAACATTCGTGGTAAATAGCGTGATGTAATAGGAAAACATGATAAAAGTAAAATAAATAATACTCCAAATAAATTATACTCCAATACATTAACCAGTTGTGTTATTATTTAACTACGGAGCCCACAACAAAATACATTATTTGGAACACTTCACATAATAGTTGCCGTTGTTCCCGGCTATTATCAAAAGATTGCAATCGTTAAATCAACACAGAAAATTAAACTCACTAACGAGGAATAGCTTTAACAACCTGAGCAGGCGATCCATCGATCTTGCAATGCGAAATGCATTAAGAATTCAACCTTAATTGTGCAAAAAACTCACCACTTTGTCACCACTTATACCTTAGGGTCCGTTCGCATTGGCTAATGTGTCGCAATAATGTGCATGCATTACTAGGTAAGAATTTAAACGAAAGAGTTTGTTAGTCTTTTGTTTTGACTACTGCTGTATGTGGATTACTATTTAAAACAAAAGAGTTTGTTTGTCTTTTGTTTTGACTACTCCTGTAGTTAATTGCACAAGACTGGTCCGTACTGCAGCGTTTTTTACGCAATGCAGTAATGCATTGCTTAAAACGTGCATGCATCACTAGGTAAGTATCTAAAACAAAAGAGTTTGTTTGTTGTTTTGCTTTGACTACTCCTGTACGTGGATTACTATTTAAAACAAAAGAGTTTGTTTGCCTTTTGTTTTGACTACTCCTGTAGTTAATTGCACAAGACTGGTCCGTACTGCAGCGTTTTACGCAATGCAGTAATGCATTGCGTAAAACGTGCATGCATCACTAGGTAAGTATCTTCAACAAAAGAGTTTGTTTGTTTTTTTTTGTTTTAACTACTCCTGTACTTGGATTACTATTTAAAACAAAAGAATTTGTTTGTCTTTTGTTTTGACTACTCCTGTAGTTAATTGCAGAATGGTACATACCATTCTACTATGTCCGTACGCTATTCGAACACGTTTGGCTAGCATGCGTAACTTACGCTAAAGAGGCATACCGAATTCTTCGAGTGCACTTTCAATTACAGTGCAGTGTTTGAAAAAACTTTTAGGAACGAGGGATTTTTTAATCTCCTTGGCTGAATTTGAAATACCTAATTTTTTTTTTTTTACAATCTAATCTAAAAATCGGTACCAGAAGCAAGGAAAAAATATGTATAGTATAGCCACGGAATTCAGCTTAATACTACTCGTATTATAGTGAAACGTTGCTCTCATTACCAGTCTAGTTTGTTGTTTAATAACCAACTACCAATGAAGTTAAAAACATTTTTATAAGAGTGAAGTTTAGACAACTTTTTAGTTGAGTGCTAGTACTGTTCGTTGTGTATTCTGTACAGAAAAGGTTTTAATGAGTGGATAACGATGCACGGAACATCTACATTTATTAATGGACCTAAACTACAAAATTATATCTGAGATTATATAATAACCTAAAGTAACTAAAACTAATACAAAACTAAAATATGGCGTCAAAAAATTCCTCCGCGTCGCAGTCGACTGGTAAAGTACCCAAGTGACTGGCGGCATTGCCACGTTGTATGGCAATGCTTTGCCTCTGGCCAAGGAAAAAGCCAGCCTTTGGGTCATTGGAAGTGTCAACGAGCCGTTCGGAGATGTCATTAAACAAAACATGAGCACTCGGACTCCACGGCCCGAGGGTTTCAACCCCAAACGGCACAAAAATATAATTGCCGATAAGGTTATTTATTATACTTTCGCTGCTTGAGGTTTTCTGATCAAACTAATTGTTTTTATTATATTTCACACGTAAGTATGAAATTATATTAAAAAGTATAATAAACTATCAAAGTAAAAACGCTTTAATTCCCAGGACGGGCAAAGTGTGTTTCAGATTTTTTGATCCAAAGCCCGGGCTTACGATCATAACCCGCATTTGACAAGCAAGCCAATAAATACCCATCAATTGTAGCGATGCTATGGCTATTTACTGTTCTTACCATGGTGCCAGACTGCCAGCTGAGGGATAGTATATCTATATTCTATACTATTATAATATTATTATTTTATATAGTTACAGACACTACACGTGTGTATCACGTTCACGGTATATCCGCCAATGTGAATGAACCCTCAGAAGCCAACGCTTTCCACTAAGTTCACAGTTCAAGTCAGTCGTAATAATTGTTACTAACTTCACTATAACTTTGTGACGTCTAATGATGTGACTTGAGCACTTAGATATTCCAAGTATAAAGTTAATTTCCCACGCTGATTGCTACTTTCAAATCGTAACTTGTACTCGTATGTTATGAAAAGTACCTACTGAACTTTATTTCGGATTCAAATCGCGCTTATAGATTTTTAAATACTTATCCAAATCGTAATTTGTTGTCAACAAAATTATACATACTCGTATTTACTCAAATAAGTTATTTTGAAGTTTTTTTATATATTTTATTCATTAGTTACAACCATGAAACATTGAAATATTTTAATACATACATTAAACACCATCTCCACAGCATTGTAGTTCCACGGCCGAAACTGAATGTTATTTGAATGTGCGTTCCCGCCGGCCATTTTGTGTGTGCGCGAACGACAAAATGGCCGAAATGGCAAAAATGCCGCTGCACCGATGCCGCCACGCTGATTGCGTTTCGGCTAAAAAATTAACCCAGATCGTGAACTTTGAGCGATGGTGTTTTTATGAGCACCCACATTGGCTGACTTCCAAACTGCGGTCCATTCCAATTGTCGGAATTTGTGGGAATATAAGCTTTTAATAACTTTAGTGTTTCATATGGTATAGCCTTATCTTCTTTAGATATGGAAGTTTGAATATGAAATGGTGTTTATAAAATTTTATGTTTATTAACTATTAAATTAAACTTTACGCCGGTTTCCCATAATCTGGCACAATTGGATAGCAAGAACTAAATAAAATAGAATTTATCATTTTTATACTGTTTCTATTTAAAGCCAAGTTTTTAACGGGGTTTAATGCCAACTACTTATCTAGTATATTCAAGGCAAAGCTTTTGTAAAGGGTGCTGGGTGACGTCGGAGTGAATACGCCTTATTTGGTTAATCGATTTATACGATTTTATTTGTTTACAGTTTTAAATTTTTATTTTACATAATAATATATAGTCGTTCTTTGAATCCGTTCGCGTTAGTTTTGTTGTAAGAGACTTCATCCAATCATGTCAATCTATGCATATTTTATAGCTATTAGGTCAATTTACTAAGTAGTACATAGTGTATAATGACATGTATTATATGTGTGTTAGATTTTAAAGTATACGGCCATCGTAGTTATTAATAAACAAATTTAATAAAAAAAAAAACTATTTATTTATACCTTATGATAAACTATGAGCATTATTACAAACTACGATATAAATGATTATTATTTACTTACTATAATGTATCATAACGGCGTAAAGAACAATGCTATCTATATCAGATACCATTTTGGTTACATCTTGCTCAATAATTTTACCAAGTACGAGTATGTATTATAAGCGATAAACGATTGGACCCAGTTGACTTGGACGTCGCCGGTTGGGAGATGTCCCTTTTATAATCAGCTTATTTCAAATTATTCAAGCTCCTGCTATGATGAGAAGGTTCGTATATTGGGTAACTTTAAATATGATTTTTTTTTCAGGCACAATTATTGGGCATTCACCTAACAACATATATACCAGTTTATATGTTATTTAGTTTATGTTAGGTAGTCAACTGTTTAGACTATCATAATAATTATCACTAGATTTTTAATGGTTCAAAAATAGAATGCTGTAAATAGAGCATTCTGTTTTTTTTTATATATAAATATATTGAAACAAAATAACGTATATTCTCTTCTATATCTAGTACATATTTGTGCTATCTTAATAGTATATAATATACACAAAGTATTATAATTTATGATTCTTCAGTAAGTGAACAGCGTAAATGTTTATCTTTGAAATAATTTTCTTAGTTCTTAACTTTATTAATAACAGATTCATTAATATCACTTACTTACTTACTCCATTGGCGCAGGGACCCAAAGTGAGTCTTGGCCTCCGAAACGAGAACTCGCCACTTTCCCCTGTCCATTGCAGTCTCTTGCCAGTTGACGGCTCCGAGGTCGCGCAGGTCAGCTTCCACCCTATCGCTCTAGCGGTACCTGGGGCGACCAATCGGTCTCCGTCCGATCGGTCGACCCAAGTATGCTCTCTTGACGCTTCGATCTTCCCCTATTCGCAGCATGTGACCGAGCCAGCGGAGTCTGTGTGATTTGTATTCTCCTTTTATGTTAGGCTCATTACATTAATATTAATAAGATTATTTTGCAACCCTAGTAACTAAGAACAATAATATTGTTCTGAGCTTACAGTAAAGAAACCAACTTCTGTCATCTCTTTTGATATCTATTATGTTATGAACTCCAAAAGGTAGTCGTCTACTGTCTATGAGAACGGATTTCCAAAGCTTTTGACTATTCCCGTGACATTCCCATTAGAACACCCTCATAATCATCATCATCATCATCATCATCATCATCATCATCATCATCATCATCAGCCTATACTAGTCCACTGCTGGACATAGGCCTCTCCAAGTGCACACCACCGAGCACGATCCGCGGCTACTCTCATCCAGCTCTTGCCAGCCACCTTGCGAAGATCGTCAAATCATATTTCGAATCGTCGCCGTCATAAAAATAAAACATTTTTGTACTCGTAAATGAACACTTAAAAGGGTATGCCAGTCCAATCGGTACCATGGAGGTTACAAATCCGATTACGGGTTCTACTTTTGTGGGGATTAGGACTTATAAAGGGGAGGTTAATCGGCGCGGGGGGTCGATCGGTACTTCACTCAGTAGTAATTGTACCACATGAGTAAATACCAACAGAGTCCAAGCTTCTTTATAGCGCGTAAAATTTGTACCTACTTTAGTGGGGTTGTCACATGAGAATAAGATAAATGAAACAAAATATTTTATTTTATTTGTCATTAATTTATAAATTACTTACTCTGAATATTTTCTTTTTATTATTGTTGTTTCTCAATAACTTGTTTTTTTATTTTTTTTTAAATTTTCAGATTTAGATAAATTCTAATCTGACATAAAGTTTTTTGTTAAATACTGAATTGGAAAACACTTAAATGGCAGATCAAATGTACAGTCATTGTTCTAAGATATCAGTGCCAATATTTATAATGTTTGCTTTAAGATCGAAGTGTTCGCGAAACTACGTGAAATAGGCAATATTTTTATATTTCTAGCATTGTTCATACGCACTGTACAGTAATTAACCATATTTTACAGTAAACCACTCTAATTCAAATCAAACATAACAAAACCTCAAGAAATTACAATATTTTACGAGCGATGACAGTTCACAACACGAAACAAGGCGTGTGACACTCACTGAGATTGTCCGCTGGCTGTGCCGGTGTAAACCGGTTTGTCCTCTCGCGGCGCGTACGTGAACCCGTCGGTCGGTAAGAGGTCACGCACACATAACCGTGCATGTAGTAGTGTACCTGTCGCAGCGCGCTCTAAGGAAGCTTGAACTCTGCTCGGGTATTTATTCAAATGGTAAGTACTGTGCTGCTATTTTCTTAATATCTCTCGGTAATCATCTCATTTCAGAATGCAACCGAATAATAATTTCCATATCCATTAGTTAGATTTATCATGTTTGATCATTTGTTTTTGTAATTTGTTTTTTAACGTATTTTATTGCTGTTTAAAAAAGAGCTACAGCTTTAAAACTATAAACCGTAAATCAATTACGTATGACAGAATAAAGTATATAACCTCATCGAACCTGGGAACGCTCGCCAAACACGGGTTGATGATTACAAACCCATCCAATAGTCCAAGCATTGAAAAATGCTAAATTCAATTTGCCTGACCTGGTAATTATTTATTTATTATATTAAGCTGTCATGCACACAAAATTAAGGTCTTAGTAGGGTGTTAATAAGAGGTTGTATTTAATCGGTCACCAAAAAGTTTTTTTTTTTTTTTTTTTTTGACCCAGGGGAAGTCATTACGACTACCGGAGCCCTGAAGGGCACCCGGTTATGTGGGACTCACCCGTCCGCCTTTCCGCACCCACTGACGAAGCGAGAAGCCTCAAGTCAGCTGCCAGGAAGAAGTCCCAGCTGGGAGGGCGAGACGGAGGGGGATACCCACTAAACCCCTGGGGGACGGCAATCCGAGTACTAAATAAAGTGACAACCACGTTACGCGTCCCGAAGGGATTAAAACCGCGGCTGCCACCCTGCGCCCGTGTACCAACCTACGGCCCTCTCCGCACACCTCTTCCCACGAGGGGAAGCATGTGCTTTGACGGCCGCGCGCCAGTATACGGGCACGTACTGATAACACACAGCATTTAAGGTTTAAGACCCACGACAAAAATAGAAGGCCTAAGGCCTACGACACAGAGCGGCACACCGAAAGTGCACCACCCAACACAGAAGACAAACAACAAACAAACAAACAACACAATGGTCCTCCGACCCTAGGGCTTTTGGGGAGGTATGGTCATACCCACACCAAAGCCCTAACACACACGCCGCTTGCATCCGCAAGCGCCCCTCTTTGCGGTCCGGCAGGAGACAAGTCTCCGCACCTTCCACAACAAACTTAGACACAAGAGGCCACTGTCAGCAAGCATCGACGCCAACGAGCCAACGGCGGTCACCGCCCGGCCACCACACCGGGCTGCTTTCGGGGGGAGGAGCCCCTACTCGCAAACCAGGGAGGCTTCAACCTTTCGGGAGGCCGCCCCAGCGGCAACCCCAGGCCATACGACGCCTCAGCTCAAGCCACAGCGGCACTCAAGGTCATACCCCACAAAAAGGACAAACACGGCGACAAACAAACACACCCACACAGGACAAAACAAAACACTAAATCCCAGTACACGAAGTCGACGCCGACACTTAGAGGCAAAATCCCCTACCCACGGCGCGTCCCCGGCAGCTGACCGGCCGTTCCCAGGACTTTCCCAGTCCTCTCAAGGCTGTGGCAGGCCGAAAGGTCTGGTACTAGTCTACCAGTACTAGGCTCGGTACTCGCCAGCCGGTTCGTCCGGGACTCAGGTCATCCACCTCCAACACTCGGCGCTAACTTCAGAGGTGCCGGAATCCCACAAAAGACGACGCTCAGAAGGAGCGCCGCCAAGACTCCTCTCAAAGCTGCTCAGACGGAGCAGCGAGTTGTGCGGCCCAGAGTAGGCACGCACATAGGAGAGGCAGGGCCCCAAAGGGGGGCTCCTGCCTGCCAGATGTTAGCCGACTGGGTCCAACTTTCTCCAACGGAGACCGTTGGAACCACTCGTTGCCCAGGATGCACCACGTGGAGGTCATCTGACTCGCACCCCCACACCAAACTAACCTAACCTAACCCACAAAAATACTAAGTTAGCACCTAAAAATACAAAGTTAGTACCTAAACTACTATTTAGATGCTAACTTAGCATTTTAGGTGCTAGCCTACTATTTTTTTGTGGATCAATTTATTATTTCTCGTTAATAAGCACATGACCCTGTAAGGGCATAACAAAATTAGAATTAGAATAAAATTTACTTAAATTTACAGTTATCTGAGATCAAGGGCAAAACTATTTATTATTCATTATATAAAACTATTTTATTATTCTAATATAATTTCCAAAATCTTTGTACTTTAGATATCTATTAACGAAGGGCAGTTGTGATTGACATTAAAATAATTATAAATTGAATGTATCATCATCATCATCATCATCATCAACTCTTTTTATGTCCCCACTGCTAGGGCACTAGCCTTCCCTATGGGTGGAGAGAGAGAACGGGCCATAAACCACCACGCGGGCCCAGTGCGGATTGGTGGTTATTAACGACTGCTAATGCAGCCGGGACCAACGGCTTTACGTGCCTTCCGAAGCACGGAGGAGCTCGAGATGATTAAAATTGAATGTATAAGTGATTTTTTTATATATATTAGAAGGTTATTAGAAGGATTTTATTATTATTGTTATTAATAGTATTATAAAAGCAAGACCTCAAGGTATAGGTTCGTAAATGCCTTGTCACTTAACCACCTAAGTGACAAAAGGTTTATTTATGTCTATATATTTAAATGATATACTTATAAAACTTCAATACCTTTTCACTTTAGGAAGCGCTCGTAAAGTAATATAAAAATCCATTAGTTACACGTGGAAGTAGGTACACAAATGTTTTCAATCGAATTTTCAGTTTCAAGCGAAATCGTTGCGCAAACAATGTCACGTCGCGTTTATAAGCGTGCTACCGGCAATTACCGATACACCGATTATCCGCACCCTATCGTTAACTTTAAAATTGTATCACGTGAAGCTCATCGGTACAAAGCTAACGCGTTCAGGTCACGATCGTGTAAGTTAAGCAACTTTAGCAAAGCCAAGTTACCGGATGGGTGACCAAAATGAAATAGCTACCCCATGCTACCATGATGGCAGTTGTCTATTACGGTCTACTCTTCTTACGTGCTATTGAATATGTAGGAGAGACTGGAATACTCGTCGCGCAAGTACCACCGCGCCCGGGAAGACGCGGATGGTTATGTGGGGTTCCCCCCTCTAGCTCGCCATGCACAGGGGGTCTCTAGGGTTTAGACAGGGATTCGGGATGGGGAGAGGCAAGTTGCTGGAGTTAAGCCGTCACCTAACTAGAGGTTACAAAAACGTAGGTGTCGTCGGAAGACGGCCATGTGACTAGACCAATGAATTGAATTGAATGTTCCAAGTTATTTGGCTTAGGACATTGAAAGAAGAGAACGTGAAGATTTCAAATTGTATGTCAAAAAATATTCTAAGTTATTTAAAACAGTATGTCAATTAGCAAAGGCAAAATTCCTGAGTTCAAAGATTAAGCTAAGTGATAACAAAATAAAAATGACATGGAATATTATAAATAATGAAACTAAAAATGTCAAAAGTCGTAACAATACCTTAACTTTTACCTTAACCTTAACTTCTGATGCTGATGTTGCTGCGGCATTTGAGAAGTTTTTTACTGATATTCCAGTTTCAACTACAAAGGCTTTGGACTCCTCCCCCACTGTAGCAGAAGGAAAATATTAAACCTAGTGAAAGCCATTTTAGTTTTCAAAAAAATTATTTTAGAGATAAAATTTAAACTTTTAACACTCTTAATAAAACGAAGACTGCTGGTCTGTGGGGCAAATCCGTCGACGTCACTAAATCCGTTTTTGAAACAATAGCTCCAGTTTTAGCTTGCATATTTAACAAATCCATTGACTGTGGTGTTTTTCATGACCTAATGAAGCACAGTAAAGTAATTCCATTATACAAATCAGGTAGCATATCTTACCCCACTAACTTTAGACCAATTTCTGTGCTACCCACATTTATAAAAATATTTGAAAAGATAATTCTAGACCAAATTCAAGTTAGTTTTTATAGAAATTAGCTTTTACATTCTAGACAATATGGTTTTACTAGGGGTCACTCGACTACTGACGCTGGTGTTGAGCTTTTACTTCAATATTGAATGCCTGAGAGGATTCACACGATGCCTTAGGGGTTTTTTGTGATTTATCTAAGGCCTTTGATTGTGTTTTATATGAATCCCTGGTCAGGAAGCTCTACCACTATGGATTTAGAGATGCATCACTGAATCTTCTTTTCTCATATTTGAGTGATAGGGTTCAGAGGGTTGATGTTAACGGTAAAAGATCTCCGGGACCGGTAGTTACAATGGAAGTTCCACAAGGTTCAATTCTTGGTCCTTTCTTATTTTGAATTTATATTAATGACTTGCCTTACTTTGTAAAAGACAACCATGAGATAGTATTGTTTGCAGATAATACCTCACTTTTATTCAAAGTGAAACGACGACAGCCGATTGATGACGATGTGAACAATGCTCTCTCAAAGATAGTTCATTAGTTTAGTGTTAACAATTAGTTATTTAATGAACGAAATACCAAATTTATAAGATTTGTATTACGCAACGTTAAGGAGGTAAAAACTAGTGTAAAAATGAAAGATAAGAATGTGGACCTTGTGGACACCACAGTGTTTCTAGGCATAACAAAGCTACAGTGGGGCCCACAAATAGATAAATTGTCGAGTATACTGAGCTCTGCGGCTTATGCAGTAATGAAAATTTGTCAGATCACTGACATTGAAACAGCTAGACTTATTGTTTTCTAAAGTTTACGCGAACATTACACATTTAAATGAAACAATTTTTACGGATCTGCTCCCGTTTATTTTACACATTACTTTTTAATGTTTACCCTGATGTTTCGAACCCTTTGCAGAGTCCGTGGTCACAGGGAGACTGAGGTGTTGGTCGTCTCATAATTAGTTAGTAGCTTATATACCGTCATTTAAATTTAATTAGGTGCGTTCCGTTTTACGCAGAAAGAGCTTACAATATCTTTTGGTCTGGCAGTATGGTGTTGGTGCTGGGATGTAATATTTTGTATGATGGGATCCCAGGCTGGTGGTGGATTCCAACCACCTTCTCTATTAAAATTAGGATGTTTTTTTTAATTTCTGTTGAGGCTATTGCCTCGCGTATCATCCTAGGGATGAATCGTTGTTCTCTAGCGAGTATTTGTGGTTTATCAAATCTGATGTAATGGTTGGGCCCCATAGGGCATGTTCGCATACTGCAGACTTATTCTCGCGCCTATGCTTGACGTCGGTTATATGTTCTTTAACGCGGGTTTCTACACTTTTCTTTGTTTGCCCGATGTAAGAGAGCCCACAGTCGCAGTCCAGTTTGTACACGCCTGTATCTTGAAGGGGTATGTTGCACTTGACAGGTCGTAAAAATTGGTTAATCTTCTTCGGCGGCTTGAAGTAAGTGTTGATTGAAGCTCGCTTTAAGATATGTCCAATTTTGTCAGTGACATCTTTCATATATGGAAGTACAGCAGGTTGGCGCTCGACTGTGGTTGGTTTATTGCGTTTTCTGTGACGAAGCCGTGGTACTTTCAGTTTATTATTCTCTAGTACGCGCTTGACATGCTGAAGCTCAGCAGCCAGGTGTTGGGTGTCACAGATGCCGCGTGCTTTCTGAAACAAAGATTTCCCTACAGTAGCCAACTGTCTAGGATGGTGGTGAGAATGACCATTGAGGTACTATCAGTTTCTAACTCCATTGTGAATTGTATTTTTGGATGTATGGAGTTAAGATGATTTAGAAAGGCAGATACTTTATCAGTTGGTAAGATAGTGAAAGTATCATCTACGTACCGCTTGTAGAACATAGGGGTTACCGGAGCTGTGCTCAGGGCCCCATCCTCGAAGTCATCCATAAAGATATCGGCGACGACGGGTGAAACAGGGGACCCCATGGCGACACCCTCTACTTGCAGGTAGTAAATGTCATTCCACAAAAGGTAGCCAGATGTTAGACAATGCTCTAGTAGTACAGCATATTCATCAGGCATATATCTTGTTCTGCTAGTCGTTTTTTGGTAATTTCAATGCAATCCTGTATTGGTAGGCATGTAAATAAAGACTGCACATCAAAACTAACCATAGTTTAATTGTCAGCGAGATGTAGGTCTTTGATATCGTTGACAAATTGGTAGGAATCCTTCACATAAGCTGTTGTGTTACCTCTAAGTAGTGAAATAATCTTAGCTACATGCCGGGCCAGTCGGTAAGTTAGTGAATCGATCTGGCTAATAATAGGGCATAGCGGAGCCTCGGGTTTGTGAATTTTCGGTAACCCATACAGTTTTTGTGGTTTAGGCCAGAAAGGAATTAAATAGTTAGCGTCTAGATTTACTGTTTCGGAGTGTTGTTTGACAAGATCACTAGTTTTTTTAAGTATTTTGTTGGTTTGGTCGCACTTAACGCGTTTATACGTCTTGTCATCCGATTAAAGTATTGTTATTTTTTCATTATAATCAGACGGATCCATTATTACTGTGGCATTACCTTTATCAGCACGAAGTTAATTCGGGCTTAGCTCGCAGGTTCTTTAAAGCGAAACACGAGGAAGGTTGGATTTCGGCAATTTGCTCCGCCGCAAGACAGACGATATGTCTTGACGTATTGCCTCAGCCTTCCTAACATTATTTTTAACTAAGCAATCCTCGACGTTGCTAATGATGCTTACATACGGTATCCTGCGAGAGGCTACGGCTAAATTTAGCCCATTTTTTAGTACCTCAACGGTGGGCTAGTCCAGTGTTTGTTTTGATAAATTATGAGACATTATGAGACGACCAACACCTCAGTATTCCTGTGACCACGGACCCTGCAAAGGGTTCGAAACGTCAGGATAAACATTAAAAAGTAATGTGTAAAATAAACGCGAGTAGATCCGTAAAAATTGTTTCATTTAAACAGCTAGACTTGTTTACTTTAGTTATTTCCATAGCGTAATGTCTTACGGCATTTTACTGTGGGGCAATGCTGCCGACATTCAAACTATCTTTGTGCTACAGAAGCGGCACAATTAGCCAATTCGAGCAATTTATAACCTAAAAGCTGGTAATTCTCTCAGGGAGAGATTTAAAGATATTAATATAATGACAGTTGCAGTTATTGTTTAATGTAAACACTAGAAATAAAAGCAAAATAGCAGTACCTTATACTAGGCTCCACAAAGCAAATACTTCATTTAGAGGCCTGTGTGTACGTTTTTACAATAAAGTTCCAAGTAATATTCAAAAACTTGATATTAATAAATTTAAAATCACAATTAAAGAAAAGCTTTGTAAAAAGGCATATTATCTTTGCCTCCGACACAACAAGACGCCAATGCCCCTACATTTTTTTGTTTTTTTTTTATAGATAGCTCGGCAAATGACTCCATCCCACCTGATGTTAAGTGGAAATGGAGTCCAGACGCGAAGACAACTGGTGCAGCGTGAAAACAAACGTAGCATCAGTTTATTTTTGTACCCTCTAAGACCACTTGTCGATCTGGAGCCCTTGTAGGTCTCTCTCTACTTCATCACTCGAAGCGGTATCTAGGACACCCAACCGACAACCAATTTATTTAGTTACCAGTATGTCTCCCAAAAATGTAATTATAGCAATGTAAAATACCTACCACAGAATAACTTTCGTCATAATAGTAACAAAGCAGAACCTTTCCCTCAACGGTAGCAGGTCAATGCACCCACGTGATTTCCACTAAAATTAATGAACCACTATGATTAATGATCCCACGAAAGATCGCGCGCTCCGATAAAGCGGCGTGGTGACTTTATTCAGGATGATTATGTCGTAAGGCCTATTGTATCGAACCATTTAGGTAGCGAGCTAAAATGGCCTTGTGTGATTTTGTTTTCGCTTTCAGCTTGTTACTCTTTGTGATTTCGTTTCTAGAAAGCCTAAATGAAAAATAATAAAATACCTACTTTTAAGATATAATTTTACTACTATAAAACATCGACCAGTCTCAGGAAGCTCGAGTGGGAATCGAATCCACGACCCTTAGATTACCAATCCAATGCTCTAACCGCCGAGCTACCGACACCCCTAATAGCCTAGTAAACTTTTATCTTGTAGGTTTTAATGCTTAAGTGCTAAGTAATTATTTAAAGCATTGTGAATGCAAAATTGAAATAATGAAAATACTTTATCCTACTTTTATTTTGAGTCTGACAAAAAAGTGAACTGTGTACATAAATAAAACGAGGCCTTTTGCTGTAAACTTTCTATTACTTTGACAGCGTAACCGGCCTTTTGGGCGGCGAAAAATTAAGGTTTCTCAAGCTGTTGTGACGGAATCCTGGAGGGAGTTCTTGAGGGAATGGCATCGCTGAAGCGTGATGCCGTCTCTACTAGATTCGCCAAGGCGTTAGAAATTGTTGACAAGAGCATAAAATCCGAGGGCGCCTCTATAAGCTAGGACTTCGGATCGGGTTGACCGTGTCCTTGAAGGGAGGACAAGCACCCAGGCATATTATTGTCGCTCGCACAACTAACTGACTTATCTCATTTAGTTCATATACACAACTACGCTTAGCAAGTCTGCTAAAATCAGTTACAGTGATAGAAAACTATCAGCTGGAAAACGTCTGCACGAAAAATTACCGTAAGTGAGATAGGACAGTTAGTTGTATGAGCGACATTATGTCTGCCCTGATTAAGTGCGTGCTAGAGTGCATGACTTGTGTAGTGGCATTGGGGATCGGGGATACCGCATTCGGACAGCATGGTAGGTTGAAGCTCAATCTCCCAATTGCGTTAATGTTTATGTGGTGAGACATGAGCCCAGCGGTTGAATCGTATGCTGAAGAGGGATTAACACTTACAAAAACACAAATGTTGAAAAAATTTCCACGAGCAGGATTTAAACCTGCACCCTTCTGATATTCCGGGTCAGGTGCTCTTCCATTTGACCTATTGTGGTTCTAACCAGCCCGCCGAAATTATTCAACACTTTTTACTTTGAAAGCCAAAGGCGCCCATTCAATGTCAACAACTACCGTCACTAACATCCGATCATAATATTTTTACAAATATTAAAGATCAGTTAGGAATTAAGCAAGCTATTTTTATAAAATGTTCAAATAATTTTTAATGCAAATTTTGTTGCGAACAAATTACAAAAACACAAATGTTGAAAAACAATGAAAAAAAAAATGTTGTTCGCAACAAAATTTGCATTAAACATTATTTGAACATTTTATAGTTAACACTTAGCTAAACAAACTTATAAGATAATATAGTGACATATAGTGACGTATTTAAATGCTTCGCCACAAACGTTGGTACAGTATTTTTTTAAATTATTTTTGTTAAATTTAACAGCAACCATCCATTACGACCACGAACAAAGCAGCCGTATATCATTTTCAAGCTGTCCACAGAATTGGCCAGCCGAAATTTGAATCGTAATATTGCATTTGGCCGGTAATAAGCGTTTGCCAGCTACATGTAACGAGTTTCGTGTAATTTCGGTAACAGCAGTTGTATGGTCTCCAGACCAGCGTAGCTTTGTTGACACCGTTTGCTGTATACGAGTATTAGCTTATTGCATTAACAGTTGTAAATGTAAATAATTATAAAATGTAGTGAAAACATCTTTACATTAGTATACGTGTATAGGAGTGGCACATTGAGTCCCGGTTTCACTTCTTAATACCCACCTGGAAGTAAGAGGAATACCTGTCTTTTGGTGTTTGCTGATCGGGTAGCTTCATCATCCAGTATTTTGTGGAGCCAGGATCCGATGCACTTTTCAGGAACAACATCACTTTCTTTGCGGTTTTATATAAGTTTTATATTTTTTAATCATGCATCTTGCATGCGGCGCGCTTGGACCGAACCATAGATTGTATCGTTGTTTGACAGGTTTCATAGGAACAAAGGGTGGGAGCTTAGACCATATAAGGTCTAAGAGCGGGAGGGATGTGTGTTTCGTTTCACAGTATATAGATAGAAATTTAAGTCAAAATTGAGTAAGCTAATTAATATGATAAATTAATATGTTAGGCGCAGCCACCACCCACTCTTATATAACCAGCGTGGTGGATCTGGATGGATGAAGCTAGTGTTCAAGTGGGAAAGCCTGAGCCTATGCTGTTTTTTTTTAATAAAAAATATTGCTAATAGCCTTCAATGGCTTTTACGGATTTATAATTACGAGTTCATCCAGCCATATTGATCGAACACCCCCAGAGGGTTCCTACGGACGTTTATACTCTTTTATAACGTTAGACCAGTCAAAGGGCTAAAGAAAAGCCCGATAGTGAGTGGTCGCTTGAATCGATACATCGGTAATTACCATTAGTCGGCATCGCCGCCACACGCGCCACAACGAAACAACATAGTTGTTTGCGAACTGTTTCACAAGCTTCTATACTATAAGTGGTGGAAAATATTTGAGTTAAAACACTTACCTATTAGTCAGTAAGATTTTATGAACAATCTAGAACATAGTGAGATAACAGGGATTAACGAATTACTTAGTATAAGGATTCATTATACTTTATTTTAAGTATAACTATTTTTTAATGACAAAAATCGCGTATTCCGATCCCTGTGAGTAGGTGATTATTGGGCATTCTGGAACACTTTTTTTTCACTCCATTGATCTCACTGCCGTTCGAGCAATGTCGTAAAAAAGTGTTTCATAAAGCCCAATAATCATTTAAGAAATGTTGTGCAGACTTACGGAACATTGTAGCTTTCTCATATTGAGTCACCAAAATTCACTGTTTTTATCACTATGATACACCATTAGCTTACCAACACCCAAATTTGGATTACACACATTACCACTACGAAATTTTTCATTTTCGTCTAGGCTGGTGGCACCTAACAGCAAGTTTTTGTCGTGATCTGGTAATGGAATATGATTTTTCAATCTTTCCCAGTGGCTGATGCTAAGGAATAAAATCTAGGCTGATTGCTCATGCCTGTCGCCCAGTGGCTGGTGGCATCCAGATACAATTATTCCGTCGAAAAGTATCTAGGCCGATGGCTCATGCCTGTCGCTCAGGGGCTGGTGGCATCCAGATACTTATCAGCGTAATAAATCAATCATACCTAATAACGGATGTTAACAAAAATTCTTACTTATAGGCTCGTAGTCCCTTCTCCTTGTGGCTGATGCTAAGGAATAAAATCTAGGCCGATTGCTCATGCCTGTCGCCCAGTGGCTGGTGGCATCCAGATATTATTCCATCAAAAGTATCTAGGCCGATTGCTCATGCCTGTCGCCCAGGGGCTGATGGCATCTAGATACTTATCAGCCTAATAAATTGCATAGGTAAATCGATCAATAATACCCATTAACGGATGTTAACAAAAAATCTTACTTATAGGCTGGTAGCCCCTAGACAGCAAAATGATGATTTCATTGCGAAGCCAGTGGGTAATAGGTGGTCACCCATCTATCCAGGATTTCGGTTTGTTTAGCCAAAACTTTCACAGCACTTGCAATAGGTACCTGCACCGTACACTAACAGCGTGGAATGGTTTATATTACTCTGTAGTACCTGTGAACCACGAACGATGCAAAGTCAGCTTAAACGGAATGGTTTGCTACGTACACATGTGTGTGTATGGACTTGTTTTACGTTGTTGGAAATAGATGACTATGGCAATGTCAATTGTAATATTTGTGATATAATGAACCAATTACATCTACAAAGTAAAACTAATTTTATGGAGTAACCCCCTTATTCATAAAAACTATTTAAGCATTATTTAGTTAAATATTGTTTTGTCAACGTCACACAAACGTCATTTTGAATTTGAGCAAAAGAGACAAAACAATGATTAACTAAATTATGCTTAAATAGTTTTTATAAATATGGGGGTAAATGTATTAAATTGTAATTTAAGCATTTTAGTACATTAACGTAAATAGTAACAAGAAGTCAGAGGGACTTGAAAATTGCTATTATGTAAATTTGATGTACAAGCACTATCCTATGGTTCTATTTGAGTTTTTTATCATTAAATTGTATTATGAACAAAAGCGATTAGTTAATTATAAGTAAATACATATTGGACAACATCACATACATACTCAGATCCCAAAGTTAGTTAGTTAGCTTCAGCACTTGTGTTATGGAAATCAGAAAAACCAAAAAAAACACTTAAATTTGGGTGCGGTAATCGAACTCGCGACCTTTGCGTAATACGCGGATTCTTAGCCGCTGCATCAACCGGGTCGACGATAGCCGACCTATATTATACACGATACGATAGGTACTTAGATACTATAACAAATTATTTTAAGTAATAAATGCACACTATTGCACACCACAATAATTGTTAATTCTACACAAAAAAAAAACTTAAGTTACGAAAGCAAACACTAAAAAAAAGTATCCTTAACCTAAATAGTACTCAATACTTAATATTTAATAGCACCAGGTATCGAATCTATTAATGGTATAGGCCACCGGCCGCTATGCTACTTGGTAATACATTAGAAGTGTAGGCAATAAAGATGTGTACACAACAGCGTTACAATAATGCAATGAGTTTTCTAATGTTGAACTTTTTCGAATTTATAGTTTTACACCTTTATCAAATCAACTAGCTGTACCCGTGACTTCGTTCGACTTAATTTGGAATCAATTTTGTGGATAATTATTACTAAATATACAGTTTGTAAAAAGAACCCTGTCCGATCGCAAAAGGGTACATAGGTATATACACTTAAGTATTTTAAGGGGTGCCGCGCGAAATTTCGAAAATTTACGTGTTTTTAAGTCACTGTTTCTAGGCGCTGAATAGGTCATATACATTAAAAGGACTAGTGTAGGTTCATTTCAATGATTAGCTGCTGTTACACGATTGTAGGCGTTTTAAAATAGCAAAATCTAAGCTCAGCAAGCCCAAAACCATAATGCAGCACAAACGATATCCTTCAAAGGCGCCCCATGCTACAATCTTATTATCTGAAAACTTCGTTACCGCTGACTTTTCTGCTGATGTCCCCACTTACAATAATTACATGTCGCGAGCGTATTTAACGAGCCCCGATATTTTGTAGTGTTGCCATCCTCAATTCCGTGGTACGAACACGCCGATGCCGGTATCTTTATTGGATGTCTATATCGAGCTGTCAATTATAGGACCATTTATTGCAGACACATCGATCGTGGCTCGAAACATGTATTTAGCGTCGCACCTATTCCAATTAGCGATCGGGAATGGCTGATAGGTATGGTACATGGTTGGGTTGTAAAGCTCTATCGTGCTTTGCTACTTTATTGCTGAGATTCTCCACTAGATATAACTTTTTAAACTGTCATTTGTAGAATTATTTACATTATGTAGTAATTATCAACGGGATTCTTGATATGTTTTTTGAAATTTTTGACTTTATGACTTTCCAAAGTTATAAAAAAATATGCTTAGAATATCGTTACTAATTTTATTAATCTAATAAATACTGGATGTAGTATAGTTTACTTTGTTCGCTGGTAGATAAGAGGAGACATCGTGATTAGCGCTTCGATGGTGCAGCCTCCAAAGGAGGTCACTAATAGTCCATACATCTTTGGCCATGTTTGCACTTTGAGGTACGTAGATACCAAAATGTAGAGGAAAATTCGAGGATTCCGAAAAACGTATCATTTTGCTTTTATATTTAGATTCAACTAGATAATAAATTAATAAAGTTGTTAATTACTTGTAACACATTTTTGTCATGTGGTAACATTCGATGTTCAATGGTGTTTAGTATCAGACTTCTCCAAAACCTGTAGTGTTAAAAAATATTTTATTTGCTGCAATTATTGCTAATGCTAATCTACTTGTCGTCCATTTTTGTCAATACATAATTTAATGGGCATAAGACAATAAAAAATAGAAGATAATCATATTACAATCAGCAAATAATTGTCTCTCTGCAAGTAACAAAACGCTACAAAATGTCAAAATACAACAAAATATGTCATAAATGTCATTCCGTTCGTTTCGGCGCACTTTCGGCGTCTCGTGGTGCTTCGTTGTTTTCGTTTGCGATTCGTATTTTTATTTAATAACTTAGCTATTCCCTGTGGTATTCCGTTTTTCCTCGTGATTTGGTTCCTGTTGATAATCGTATCACAGATTATTTAACATAGACAGCGGTCTAAAGTGGCGTATTTAATCAAACCGAAATTATTATTTTTTGTTTTTTTTTTCAAATAACTAACAAACAAAGTAGGCCTACTATGTTATTCAGCGTTTCATAGAGTATTTTTTCCATAAAGTGTACTTCGGTACATTAACTGGCCAGATATTAGTGACCTCCTTTGAGGGCATCCAGGCTTCCTGCCCATCTTCGGTCTAGTTTACCTTTGATTTCACTACGGGCGTATATATATGTATATGATGGGTCGCTCTATGCGGTTCCTCGCTTTTATCCGTTGCCTGTTTTTAGCGTTTCCTCTAAAGTGAGAGTGCCAGCGAGCAGGCAAGCTGCCAGCCAAGAAACAGCGCGGTATTCCCTTACCACCATGATATGCGCCATCTCTTCCTGCATGTTTGTTAGTGCCCCGAGTTTCGAGCCAGTCACATCCAGGTTTGAACTATGACGTTGACAATGACAACACCGATTCGAAAAACAAAACATAGGGACACTGCCAAAACCTTCCTTTAATTTTTAATGAAAAAAGTAATTAAATCGGTTCAGTTTTGGAGGAGGAAACAGGGGACTACGAAACGTTGATTTTTTCTACTTTTCATATAATCAGTCGACCTTAGTGTTTCCTCTTAAGCAGTATAGGTACATACATTGTTCGTATAAACCATCTAGAATTTCAGTTGCACACTCGTAACGCGCTTGTCCAAGTTTCTGCAGGCCCAACTCCCAGACCGCGTGGCAACAAAATGAGAAAGTACGGCGGGCTAGAATCGGACGAACTGCCATGGGACGGCCAAAATGGGTCGCGAAGATTGTTCGATTGCTTGCGGAATTGTGGGGATTTTGCGGAGCTCAATCGGAGTGTAACGAGGTTTCTTGTATTGGTACTGGTGGCGACACGTTCGCTGTGATATCTGAAGTCAATCATTTATTTTTCATTTAAAATATAAGATAGTAAATAAATAAAGGCTTCTACTACAGGAGACGGAGGGCTAACGTGTGCATGGATAGGTAACATTTGCAAAATTGCATTTTTGTGTCTAGTAATATATGACCTATAGTTATACGTTATTCTGAGGCTTAGCAAAAGTTTCCATTATTGGAATCAAGTCACCCCTACAATGCCAAATGCGGATTGGTGATGATCACAAACCCAAGCTTTGCAATAAAAAGCCGAAACCTTATTCCCAACCAGAGAATATAAACCAGAACATCCGGATAAATAATAGTAGCGATAGTGATATCATTAATGAATAATTAATGATATAATTATAGAAGTAATGATATAATTATACAAGTAATGATATAATTAATTAATAATATTATTATATGAGTGTGTAACGGCGCATATTAAATGACTTTTGTTTTCACAATTGCCATAACATTACAGTAATACTGGTCTAAGGGATACCCGCCTCTTTTTTCTCTGTAAAAAAATTTTTTTTCACTTAAGAAGACCTAATGAATACAACTTTCCTCCCATACACTTGTATGAGCCAGCACGTTGCATTCAGTTATGAGCTCGCGACCTCTACAGATTCAAACAGTGCCACTAAAGTTGTTTCATCTTACTCACGGGCGGGGGCAAAATGAGAAAAGTTCTATCCGCTGACGACTAGCTCGGATGGCTGTTGCCAACTATTGTGTATTGTTTAGACAGAAGTTATGCGTAACTTTGTGTTGAAAATTGTTACTTTTCAATGCCGCAATAATAAGACTCGCTATAACCGAAGGCGCAGTGGTTAACGCGCTTGGTCTGCGATTGATAAGTTAAGGCGCTAAAAGCTATGAAACAGCGCTTACTGTTGATCTTCAAACAAGCTTTTACTTGTATTCATTCCTTTTGGGATGCTAATAGTGCGTGATCCACTATACTCAAGATAGGACAAAAACGCTATTTACTCAAAATCAAAATGTTTTATTAAACAATAGCATTTTTCTAATAAGTATTACAAATAAGTATATCTAATTTCATCGACAACGACGTACTAAATGAAAAATTTGATTAAGTAAATACACTGGACCGCAAAGAAATAGGGTCGGTTAGAAAATCTTGACTATATTCAAAAGTGCCTGACATATCTTTATGAAATAAAAACTAAATTTAAGAATATTTTAATAAGCTTAAATGAAAATTAAAAAAAAAACAAGTTTTTTATTTTTTATAAATGCATAAATAAAAATGCGTAGTTTTTCCAGTATGTTTGTAAATGTAGATTGGTTACAGATGTGCCGTTTTCACGCATTTTAGTACTTTGTGTTGCCTCCGCGAGCTCGCAATACTGCTGTTATGGGATTTGGTATACTTTCTACTAGATTTTTAAGACGATGCTGCGGAGGATTCTGCCATTCCTCTATAAGAGCTTTTTTCATTTCACGTAGCGTGATTGGCAGCGGATTCCGCTGACGTACACGTCGTCCCAGTTCGTCCCATGTATGCTCAATGGGGTTTAAGTCGGGGCTGCGTGCTGGCCAATCCATGTGTGTGAGATACCCACTTCTTGAAAATAGTCAAACACTATCTGAGCTGTATGCGGGCGGGCATTGTCTTGCTTATAAACGGCATTCTCGCCCATGTTCAGTAAAAATAGACCAACGTAGTCATTCAGAATTTTAGTGACATATCTTACTGCAGATAAGGTGCAATTTTTTATCACCACTAGCTCAGTGCGTCTTTCGGAAGAAATCCCAGTTTTTCCATCCAATCCACTTTTTCTTCTATACAGGCTTGGTTATAGCACTCTCCCGGATTCCTGTACACTCTTTTTTTCCCGTCGTGCTTGTATAAACAGAATCTAGACTCGTCTGAAAACATAACTTTTGACCAGTCATCCAGAGTCCAATTTCGTGTTCTCTACCATAATTCAACCTTGAGTTTCTGTGGTGTCTTTCTAGTTTTGGGCCACTTGAAGTCTAGTGCTTCAGCCAGACGCCGCCTTACTGTATCCGTACTCAGATTGTTTCCTCCAGCTCGTAAATGATGATTCTTTACTTCAACAGCCGTAAGAAAGTGATTTCTCAAAATTGTTTACACCATGTAGCGATCCTCCCGCGCCGTCGTCGTGCACTTTGGTCGGCCTGGTCTTCGAAGATTGGATCCAGTTTCATGGAAACTCTGGAGTACTCGCTGAACTGTAGCACAGTTTACTGTAGATAGAGTTACACCAACAGTTCTCGCTGTATTTCGCTGACTGCGCCCATCTTCAAGCATTGTCACGACCCTAGTACATTCTTCAGGGGTTAACGAGATGATTACTTCAGAATAATAAAATTTATAAGGCAGAGACACCATATTCATAGCATTTTTATGTCAAAACTAAAACAAATGCGAAACAAATGATTAGAATTTTTTGGTACTAAATTAAAAAAAGACCATAATTTTAAATTATCAGTTTTTATAAAATTTTCAAAAATAAATAAAAAGGTTTTATATATTATTTTATGTAGCATTAAATATTCTTTAATTTAGTCTTTATTTCATAAAGCTAGGTCAGGTGCTTTTAAACATATTGAAGATATTCTAACCGACCCTTTTTCATTGCGGCCCAGTGTAAATGTGTTTAGAGAGAGGTGACTCTGGAATTTCATTAAATCAAGGAAATTCAATAATTCTGCATTTTGAAACAATAACATTTTTGCAAATATAATCTATTTTAAGATATTTTTTCTTGGTGTTGTAAGTTGTAGGTTAATTTTTTTGTATAATAAAAAATAAGTAAAGCGCATTACATGTTTGTCAGCGCTTTAAGCAACTCTCGCAAAGGTCGGTCATCGACTTGGTGACCAAAACTGTATCATCTCTGTATCAATAAGCAATCTGCACTAGGTCCGTGTAGTGGATTATAGCCTATTGACCCTATTGTTCTTCTATCCATAGGGAAGTCTCGTGCCCCAGCAATGGGGATATAAAATTTGCTGGTGATGATGACGATGATGATGGATGATGATGATTTGTGGCAAATGGATATCTGGATGGCGCGTTGTGATAGCTTGAATTCTTTATTACACCTGTGATTGTGGTACTCCGTTCTCGTTGCGTTTTCATGAATATTAAATTCATTGGCCAATAACAATATATATTTACGGTTGGCTGCTAATAAAAACATGAATACTGTTATTGTTTTAATAAAGTTGTATAGTTAATTAATTAAATTTAACTTTAATAGCAATGCATCAATCAATTACTTAATTATTTCGTCGTTTGGTAATACCATTGGTTGCCTACAAAATAGTTCACTAAATATTTATTGTTTGTACAATGTATTACAAGAGCTCGATGACGCAGTGGTTAACGCGCTCGGTCTGCGAGTGCTGAGGTTAAGCTACTTTCGCAAAAGCCGGTCATCAGATGGGTGACCAAAAATTTATCATCTCAAGCTCCTCCGTGCTTCAGAAGGCACGTAAAGCCGTTGGTCCCAGCTGCATTAGCAGTCGTTAACAACCACCGCACCGCACTGGGCTCGCGTGGTGGTTTAAGTCCCGTTCTCCCTATCCATCCATAGGGAAGGCTCGTGCCCTAGTAGTGAGAACACAAAATGAGCTGATGGTGATACAACGTAATGTAACACAAATTATACATAAAGTTTATGTTTCGATAATTTTTCTACATATAAAGTTTACTTATATATTTGTAGGTGACTTATACTAAGTACATATACATATATATTGCAAATAAACATATAAATATAATTAATATTTATCTATGTAAACACTTATAATTTATTCATTCATCATTCATACATTACACGTACAAAACAAATATATTATTATAATTAAATATTTATATCAAGCGTCGGCGCGGTATGTTGTTAAAGTAGCGGCTGGACGGTGCAACGTATTCATAGCTATAGCTAGGCGTTAAGACACCGCAGGAGCGTACAATGCGATCTATAGACTATGTATATTGGGTATAGATGTGCCTCTCATAGAAAAAAACACAAAACACAGAAAGAGGTCTGTGGAAAAAAGATGGGAAACTAGGTTCCCTGTACAATAGATGGCGGTAGTAGACGTTCGCGTGTGCGTTTACGTTTCTTCCCGATAGATGGCGCTAAAAATATATATAATATTTGCAAAAAACCCGTTAACATTTTTTTTATGTTTAATATTATTGTAAGATTGTTAAACATATTAAAAACTTATAAACGAACATAAAATATTTATTTATATCCGTAGGATCGAACTTAGGATTTCTCCATCACTACAATAGCACGATGGGTCGTAGCAGCCGCTCGGCCACCGAGCTTTTAAAGAAGTCGACGAAAGTTATGGTTATAAGAAAGTTACTTTAACTTAATAATTTTTTCACGAATATTTTATGTGGACTCTAACTTTCATAATTCATATGAAGTGTTTCTAATTATAAGTCCACCACTGTATATTTATATATTAAAATATATATATTTTTTTAATTTAAATGCTGCTGATAATATCTAGCCAGTTTGTAGACCCCAGCAAAAAACTGGTTTAGTATAAAAAGTACCTCCACTCCGGACTTAGTTCCCTTGTTTTGTCCACTTGCTTCAGTGTCATTGTATAAATTACTTCTGACTAAAAACATTTTGAACACCTCTACATTCATTGCTTACACTATGTTTTCTTTTACATGTAGGTATGTACTATGATTTAGTAATGCTGACCTTTCTATATAGTTTCGGTAGTTGGTAGTGCAAGCCGTCAGACCTTTACTAATTTTTCCATTACCATTTAAATTGTTGAATATGACAATATTGTAACATAACCTATTGCGATAATTAGATTATTTTAAAGTTGCGACCCTAAATACAGTCCCTGGAAGACGCCAACACAATTCAAATCCAAATCAACGCACTCGAAATGTAAATGCCTCCCTAATTTCAAATTTGAAACCATCGTTATTTCTCTAGAGAGCGAATAGTTGGGTTTAACAGATGATTTATTTCCACATATTAACCATAGCATTATTCTGGCATGTAGATTAAATTCCCAAAACGTGTTTCAACGAAACTGGTAGGGAGTATTGGCTATTTCATCCGCTAATGAAATTAGAAAGTTATTGCGTTTGATTTAACGGATTTGCGAGAATAATTGTTGTCAATTATTCTTGGCAGCATTATTATTCTAAGTTACTTTTTAGGGTACTGCAATTACCAAATAAACTCCTTAATCTATACTGAACCAATATTTAAATAGTAAACGAATTTAAACGAACGTATGTATTAGCAAGTTAAAGTGGCAGTGGGCCGGCCATATCTGGCGATGAACCGACAACCGCTGGGGTAAACGTGTTCTTGAGTGGAGACCACGACTCGGTAAACGTAGTGTAGGATGACCTGCGGCCAGGTGGGATGATGACCTGCGAAAGACTGCAGGCAGATGCTGGATGCGTCAAGCTGAGGACAGGGCGCTATGGCGCTCATTAGGGGAGGCCTATGTCCAGCAGTGGACCAAGATAGGCCGATGATGATGATGATGATGTATTATATTATATATTATCACATACCAAACCTACAACTATCAAAGGCTGTATATTTCTAAAAAAAAACTTTTAAAAATAAAAATAAAACTAATAATGCAGTCTAGAATCATTACAAAGATTTTTTTATTGTAAACCATATAAGAGAAACGTGGAAGATGATGGTAAAGCTCGTTTATTTCGCGTTAGAGTTGCGACTTTGCATGTTAAGCAACTTACGCAATGCCGGGCACCGGGTGGGTCCTCCTTACTTCGGAAGGATATGCCGTCGGTCCTAGTTGTTGTTGTAAGATTAACAGATGTGAATCGTATCGGAATGGGACAGCAAAGGGCGCTTACCCGCCTATCCGCTTACAGTGGATCGTTTATAAGCTTATGATGTAGGATTATTATTAGTGTATTTTATTTTATGGCTTTACAAATTTCAAAAAATTTAAAAATGTTTACAGTTAAGTCTACAAATTAGCTCTTATGAATGTCACTATGCCATCGGTTCGTAAGTCTACACAGGGCGGGAGACCTTCTACTGAGCAGAACCGGCAAGAAATTCAGCAAGGACATGTCTTTTCTCCCTCACAGCGTCATAATATTGGGAAATGCCCTACAGTCGAAAGAAATTTTCCATTACAAATGAAAAAAAACAAGTGAGCCTTACAGTAGTCGCATATGATGTGTAACATTTGACATCTCATTTTTTTTTTAAGTTATAAGGAGGCAAACAAGCAGGCGGATCACCTGATGGAAGTAATCACCGCCGCCTACGCAAAACCAAAGTAATCGCAGATGCGTTGCCAGCCTTAAGGAAGAAGTTGGATCTTGAGGAGGGAGATAGAATTGGGAGGGGGAGGGGTGAGATATGAGCCTCCGGTACTTTCACTCATCGGACGAAACACAACAGTAACGAGTGCCATTGTTTCACGCCGATATTCTGTGAGAGGGTGGAATTACGCCGGGCGAGCCGCTCAGACAGTGTCACTCATTTAGCACCACCCAGGGTTCACGTGTAGGGTCTCAAGGGTAAACCTACGGACGCGAGTAACTTTAACCCCCAAAACTCACCTTAGAGTAATAAGATTTGAAAAAACCCTTCAGTCACAGTACTCAAACTGGCACTTTCTGAGTGTTTTTACTGTAATACAATTTTACGATACCACTTATTCGACCAGCGCATTTCTATATTATATGAAGATGAACCACACAAGTTAAGGTAACGATGCCGTCCTGCCCTTCTACCGACGGGCGTGGAATACAAATCGCTGGGTCGGCGAGTCACGCGTATGTGTAATATGACCCTAATAAATATCAGCCGGAACAGTTATATTTATTAGCTTTGGCTTTACATCATTGTTTGGGACATGCTCTTTGCGTTTGATGGGATTATTTGGTTTTCACTCAAATAATCAAATGTCGATTATGAAAACGATAAAGAAATGTACTGTTCATTTGCTTATGTGTTCTCCTTTGTAACGTTGCAGTTACATGATACGTAATCTATACATATTATGTATGTGTAAAGCTAAAGAGGGTCGAAAGTCTGTACATAGAAGATATTCGAAAAAAAGTTGGCTGGGGATACTTAGAACCTATAACAGAACACGTTCCAACAGTTTTTAGAATTTTTGTCTGTTTGTCTGTTCATTTGACCGCGCATCAAGTGAAAATGGCTGAACGGATTTAGATAAAACTTTGCACATAGACAGACCATGACCCGGACTAAGATATGGCATACTTTTTATCCCGGTAACAGGTTCCTGTGGGATTGTGTAGTCTTCGCGAACGAAGTCGCGGGCGACAACTAGTAATAATACAACTATTATTAAAGTTAATAAATAATAAGTAGGTGAATAATAATAAAATACAATACATTCTTCTTAAATATTGTACAGTATTGTAAAGCCGGCCGTCTAACCGGGGACCGAATCGTTTTTTTTACTAACGTCTCCGTGCGCAGGGTGACCGCTGGCAGATTCATTAAGCCACGCAATCCCAAAGCACATGAGTAAATATCTAACAGAGTGAAAGCTTCCTTATAGCGCTCTGCGACGGTACACTACTACTAGCACGGTTATATGTGCGTGACCTCTCACCGAGACGGGTTCACGTACGCGCCGCGATAGGACAAACCGGTTTACACCGGCACAGCCAGCGGACAATCTCAGTGAGTGTCAAACGCGTTGTTACGTGTTGTGAACTGTCATCGCTCGTAAAATATTGTCATTATTTGAGGTTTTATTATGTTTGATTTAAATTATATTGGTTTCTGTGTCCTCAGGTTATCATAATTTGTTTATTAATAATAATTAACAGCAGTAGTATATTATAGTAAAAAAAATTGTTTCATACCCGACGATGAGGTAACATTAGGTTAAAGTTAGTCACAGAACCGAATTAGTCTGCCCTACGCTAGAGTTTTTTTATAAGCCCGGAGGCGCGGAGGGAAAGCAGCCCTCACCCGCCGCTGTAACGATACGTGCTCGCCTCCGCAGCTTCGGCTTTTTGGTCGCCTGTGGCGACCAGCCTCAGCCGCAGCGGCAAACTTGGTGCCTACGTTTTGCTACGCAAGGGTGGACGGGCTGCTCTTCCCGCAGCGCCGGAAATCTTTAAAACCTACGGTTGGCACATATCTGAGCAGTTTGGTTAAGCTCTTCTAAATAAAATATCTTTCAAAAAACCTTGTTTTATTTTCGACTGTCCTTGTAGAATCTTATAAACTCATAATAAAGGGTCACAGTGGAGGAGTAGTCCTCCTCATCCCTCTCCTCCTAAAGGAGGGGTACAGTATTGGTAACTTGGTAGAATAATAATACTTTTTCTTTAAAAAATTTTGTTGCGAACAAATTACAAAAACACAAATGTTGAAAAAAATTCCACGAGCAGGATTTAAACCTGCACTTTTCTGACGTACCGCGTCAGGTGCTCTTCCAATTGAGCTATAGTGGTTCTAACCAGCCCGCCGAAATTATTCAACACCTTTTACTTTGAAAACCAAAGGCGCCCATTCAATGTCAACAACTACCGTCACTAACATCCGATCATAATATTTTTACAAATATTAAAAATCAGTTAAGAGGTAAGCAAGCTATTTATAAAATGTTCAAATCATTTTTAACGCAAATTTTGTTGCGAACAAATTACAAAAACACAAATGTTGAAAAAATGTTGGCGGGCTGGTTAGAACCACGATAGCTCAATTGGAAGAGCACCTGACCCGGTATGTCAGAAGGGTGCAGGTTCAAATCCTGCTTGTGGAATTTTTTCAACATTTGTGTTTTTGTAATTTTTTCTTTAATTGAAAATTCCTTTAAAAAAAAGTATATTACTCTGTGTTTTGAGCTTTTGGAGAAGGGTAGAGGTATACCACGCCCTCCTCCACTCCCCTCCCCAAATTCGGCGGCTCTCCTTGGAATTTAGAACCCAAAAATAATAAAAAGAAAATATTTAGACTATCTACCTAATTTATTTTATGAAAAATAAAATAAAATACTTTGTTTCATTTATCATAACGTTATGTGACAACCCTACCAAAGTAATTGTAAATTTTGCGCGCTATAAGGAAGCTTTTACTCTGTTAGATATTTATTATATTTATTACTCTGTGCCCAAAGCAGGCGCACGTCGCTCGGTGTAAAGGCAGGCAGGTAGTCTCGTAAAGACGTAAACGACGTAGACGTTATACTTGTTTCTACAAAAAATAATTAATAATTCACATTTCCCACAAGACGCATTTGTTGGCGTGTTTTTGTTGTTAAATAAAGTGTTAACGCCGATTGGGTAAGTGTTGAACATTACGTTTATAGTAGCTAAATCAATAAGTGTAAGATTATCATTAGGCGCTCATCACCGCCGGTGCTTGTGTATGTAATTTCTCGGTGTGCAGCTCCCTAAGTAATTATAGTTGCAGTTTAAGTTAAGCCTATAATTATAAATTATAATATTGTAAATTCTATTCTGCCTTTCGTCACGTCCACCTCACCTTCTACGTTTCGGTCTTCTCATGTAGCTTAGCTGTCATCCGTGAGGTGGACACATACAGAGAGAGGTCTAAAACGAGGGTGGTTGTTAACCGGACACAAATGTGAATTACAATTCCAGGGTTCGAGGATCAGTTTCGAAGCTTGAGGCTTGGCAGCTCACCTTTCACCACATCGTTCATCGTCGGTTTCAGTGCAGCCGTTGCAAGGAAGTGCCGGACTGCGGAAGCATTATTAGACGGCCCATTCGACCCCATAGACCCTATATCTTGTACTATTATAGATAGTTCCTTTAATATATGTTTTTATGTGGACTGGGTGTTTCCTCTTAAACCCCCAACTGGTGGTCACTTTTACTAATGAGTGGGTTTAGTTATCATCATCGTAATCATCATCAACTAGCCCGTAACTGTCAGATGAATAATTTATGATGAGCAAAAAAGAATAGACACTTCAGAACTTTGAAGCTCGCTCATTCCTTGTTCCTAGAAATTACGATTAGCAGTGTAATACGAATAAACAAGCATGATTACTAAACTGTTAGGGCTCAGATACAAATGTTTATGTTCATCACTCACATTTAAGGCGAAGGATAAGGCACACTAGCGCCGCTAATGGATTTAATTTGATAACTGCTAAACTGGATTTTTTTTCAAACATTGCGGACCTTCCGACACTAGGCAAACATCTATTATTTAATAATTGTGCACTACTTTTAGGTTTGTTTTCGTATTCATTCGCTAACACCAACAGTGGCCATTGTTTGTGAATAAATGCGATAGCCCGTTTTTTGAATAAACCGCGCAACAAAAAGTAGTGCACAATTATTAAATAAATACTATGGATGCTTTGTTGTCGGACGGTACGCAATGTTTAAAAAAAGATCCGGTCCGTTAGTAATTGTCAAATTATCAAATGGTGGCGCTAGTGTGCCTTACCCTTCGCCTTAATAAACTTTGACGACACGCTGTTGAAATTACCTTTACATAAATTTAAGGTATACGTCAAAAAGGGTATACCTACATAAAGTAGATGATTATGTTAATAACAAACGTGGATGGGTACAGTTTCACTTGTGTCTACGAGAGTAATATGTTGTTATGAATTTTAATATGACTTGTAGCTTTAAACAAATAAAACAGGGGAATGGAACTCTTGCAGAGTTTTTCCGGCTTCGGAGCGATACAAAAACTTCTTGTTTAGTTTAAAGAATAAAGTTTGTAAATAGTTTGTTACTTGTAACTTTAAAGACAATCAAAACTGTATATACAGTACACGAGCTACAAAATATAATGTAGATATATTTTTTGTTGAAAAATAAGTAGCTAAGGGCACAGAATAGTGTAAACTGTTTTTCTAGATCTTCTGATTAATTATGGATAAGTTATTCTGGCACCTAAAAATATATCAACAAGCCAATAAAATAGTAGATTTGTGTCAGATATTCAACCCAATGATGTTGTATCCTTCAATATTTATTTATCGTATTAATTAAATATTTAAAAACGATAAAACTCGTCCTCAATCTATTTCAACAACCCCAAATGCCACTGATAAAAATCGATGATTTAATATCGGATGCAGCATTCGTTTAATGGTATAATACCATTACCTTCACCCTAACGAAAGCCTGACGCTAAGGGTCACTAATTCGTTTTTTATTACGATCGTTACGACCTTTGCTAAATAAAAAAAATTACTAAAAAATCATACAGATTTTTGCACGCCACAGAAACCATTAATGTGCCATTACTCGGCCCATAATCAAATTTCGGTAAGGGTTAGCGGTAATTAAAGATAAATAAAATTATGGTTTTTATGGTTCCTACAATATTTATGCCCAGTCGCCTCGTGTGAACATTGTTGTAATGGCGACATATTATTATTTAGCAGAATGTATAGCTCCACTGGAAAACGAAAGTTTAAGAAGAATCAACCTACCTCCCTATTCCATCCATAGGGAAAGCTCGTACCCCAGCAGTGGGGACATAGAAATGAGCTGATGATGATGATGATGATGATGATCCTGTGTTTGTGTGTATATAAATACGTAGTGGGTCGTATAGTCGTCTAGGGCGTATTGTATCGTTATACACATTTACGATACACATAAATGTGAATTAAAAAAAGGTTTAAAAAATTTACTCCACACAAAAGGAAAATAAAATAAATGATTTGTGATCGCGCGAAAAATGGGATAATGTTGCAAAACAAAGCAACACATTCCTAGATAAGAGATAAACGTTCCCACTTCCGCGAATGATAATAAATCATTACCGTTTCGGTTGTTTTTTTTTTGTTTCGATCGTTCATTTGTATTAATGGAATTTGTTATCGGAAACAAAAGTGTCGCTTTACGCGCCGCGCCGGTCAGTGTTACGGAAAAATTTAATTTTCTGTTTTGGTTCTTGTTAGGAATCCCTATGAAGAACATTGATTCGATCACAATCGTTATTTTATAAATCAAATAACATCTTATTAATATCTTATACCTACAATGACAACTTTAACGTCTAATTTAAGACAATTATAATGACGACATCCGGACTTAGGGCGGCGCTAACTATGGAGCTCGATGGCGCAGTGGTTAACGCGCCCGGTCTGCGAGTGCTGAGGTTAAGCAACTTTCGCGATGGCCGGTCATCGGATAGGTGACCAAAAATGTATCATCTCGAGCTCCTCCGTGCTTCGGAAGGCACGTTGCCGTTGGTCCCGGCTGCATTAGCAGTAGTTAACAATCACCAATCCGCACAGGGCCCGCGTGGTGGTTAACGGCCCGTTCTCCCTATCCATCCATAGGGAAGGCTCGTGCCCCAGCAATGGGGACATTAAATGAGCTGATAATGATGATGTTGATGAACTATGGAGCCCGGGTTCGATTCCCGGTCGGGACAATGTCAAAAACGAACTTTTCTATATTGTGTCTGGTCTGGTCTGGGTGGTTGTGGTACCGTCGTTGGTTCTGGTTTCCATAAAACGAGTGCTTAAGCTACATTGGGATCAAAACAATGTATGTGATGTTGTCTAATATATAATATTTCACCCGCGTTATTTAGCGAACAATCTATTTAGTCATAGCGTGATGTAATATAACCTATAGCCTTCCTCAATAAGTGGACTATTCAACACAAAAATAATCTTTCAATTCGAACCAGTAGTTCCTGAGATTAGCGCGTTCAACCAAACAAATAAACAAACTCTTCAGCTTTATAATATTAATATAGATTATTATAGATATAATATGGTGAGGTGATTAAGCTATTACCTATCAAGTGAAGCGATGCCCTGCAGTGGCACTGTTATAAGCTGTTTACTATGGTATTATCTTACTCATTAATTATCTTCCTTACCTCCAAGCGCTATGAAGACGAAGCGCTTTCTCTCCCTTCAATTATTTCGCGATTCATTTGTTTAAAGAAAATGTTATCGAGACACCATAATAACAATATTGTAGGCTTCTTGGCGGGAAAGTGAAGAGTCATGTCTGCGGTTTTGTTTTATTTTCTAAAATTTGTGTTATATCGAATATTAATGTGAAATAATGGTGGATTATTAACCGTTAAGTGTTCGTGAGTGTGCATGAGTGTTGGCAAATGAAACAAAACAGTGCAACGTCACTTTTCAAATTGTTTCAAGAAGTCCGCCCGAGGACTTAGTAAAGCCCCACATCTTTACTGAGGTACTCGAGGGGTTGGGGGTATATCATTTCTCACTTCTCATTTCTATTATCATTCATCATCATCCTACAGAAAAGAAATATTGTTTATTTATGTATTACTTGTTATAAAAATTACTTTGACACTGGCTAAATGTGCTAATCGCACGAAGCCATCAACAAAAAGAAAGAAAAAAAAACAATATTGTAGACTTCTTGGCGGGAAAGTGAAGAGTCATGTCTGCGGTTTTGTTTTATTTTCTAAAATTTGTGTAATATATTAATGTGAAATAATTAACCGTTAAGTGTTCGTGAGTGTGCATTAGTGTTGGCAAATGAAACAAAACAGTGCAACGTCACTTTTCAAATTCTCTCAAGAAGTCCGCCCGAGGACTTAGTAAAGCCCCACATCTTTACTGAGATACTCGAGGGGTTAGGTGGTATATCATTTCTCATTTCTATTATCATTCATCATCATCATCATACAGAAAAGAAATATTGTTTATTTATGTATTACTTGTTAGAAAAATTACTTTGACACTGGCTAAATGTGCTAATCGCACGAAGCCATCAACAAAATGAAAAAAAAAAAAACAAAAAAAACAATATTGTATTATGTCAATTGGATGTAAGCTGTCCACAGCGACATATACATAAATTGGGATATCATCAGCATGATATCTCCGTATGACTACCAAAAACGTAGGTGTTGAATGTTGATTTGAAAAGGGTAGGCTTTTATTACGTATTATATTATACACATCGTCACCTTCAACGTCTTACGCATAATAATGGGCCTCCCGAAATATGTTTAACCTTTGGGCGTGTAATGTATGCATTAAATATTTACAGACGATAATTAAATTCAACGTTAATATAATTTTGAGCCTGTCGTTGTCTAACGTTAACTTGGAATTGGTATTAGAAATGTTATTATTTTATTTTATTTATTTACAGACTTACAATTGTATCATTACAGGATATTCATAATGCGAGAGTGTAGTTACATCATTTATAACTATTTTTAATTAGCATAGAAAGTAGAGTTTTATATTTTTTGAGCAGGAAGATGATAAAAGTTCTACCTGCGATTCCCGGATTCATTTTTACGCTGGTAATTTCTTAAGACAATGTTTTATTTATACGACTACTTTTTTCGACTTACTTTTATTTAAATCATACATTATATATAAATGAGCGATTCATTATATTGAGAAATTCAATTAAATTACGTACTACTAGATACTGTACTGTATACTGTATTTAGCCATGTCCTTTGAACAAAGATAATAAAGGTCTTATTAAAGTACTAACTTTCTTAATTAATTTATCATTCTTATCAGGAACATACCCAGATATTTTAAAATTATCTATTGTCTAACCTCTGCATAAAAAAGGTGATAAAAAACCGACCAAGTGCGTGTCGGGCCACGCGCAATGTAGGGTTCCGTAGCTTAGATTTATAGTATCACAGCTCTATATAGATCACTCGAAAATAAAAAACAAATCAACAATAAAGCACGTTGGTCTGAATTAATAATTAATGGACATGGAAATTAATATTCGATTGCATACGGAAATGCGTTGATTTTCGAGAGACATTAAGAAAATAGAAGCAATGTACATTAAAGCATAGACTCACATCTTACGTAACTCAAATACTCGTGCAAATTAATCCCAACCCTTAGAGATACACTAAACAACGTTAGGCCTATTATTTATTGCTGTTAGTTATACTATAATTTTTTATTGATTATGAGTTTCTTAAGGAAGCTTTTCTTGGGGCTAGATAATTGGTGTGAGTGTGGGAAACATTTATTATTATTATTTATTATTATGGTGCACCGACGCGACGACGAACCACTTCAAATTCAAATATTTTTTTTTGTCTATCCAAAGGTTGCCTGGAAGAGATCACTCTTAGTGAAGGGCGGTCTCCTTTGTACGTGTATTTTTATGTATTTTTTTTTGTCAAATGTTTTATTTTTGGTGTACAATAAAATTTATTTATCTTTTTTTTATCTACAATCCGCCCGCTACACCGCAAAACGTCAGTGGTTGTGACTGACAGGTTAGCATCAAACTTTAATCGCAACCCAATCATAAAGGGGATCGCTGCAGTCTACCCGAAATACATAGTTCATGTTTTAATCGATTTTTTAATTCCTCATACAACTCCTTAATCGCTAAGACTAAGTTGGATACGTGGCTCTTGGACCGAAATGTACGTACCACGAAATGCTAATAATAATATGCTACTTATCCAACATTAAATATTAAGTTATAGCTCTCTTTAAATCGCTTGAAATAGTTGGAAAAGTGTTAACTTTTAGAATTTAGAGTTTATTAAATTTGATTTTATGATTATAAATATTTACTTATATTTTTAAGTGTAAATTGCTACACTTAAGCTGAATTAAATATTTATAGAAACTACAGTGAAAAAATTAAATGCCCACCCGACCCAGCCAGGAATCGAACCTGGGTCTTCGGCAATCCGGGCGGCTGCACTGACCATTATGCTACCGGGAAGGCTGATGTAAGCGCTGAATTTTGTCACTGCTTTTTAATTTTTGAAATGCTTTAGAGCGACATTAGTGCCATCTATCTAAAGGTATTTGCAACCGATGGACATGCAGATTCATCTTTGCAGATGAATACCACAAATTGATAACACAACGCTATAGTAAATTTTTACTTATATTTTTCTTTATAAATAAAATACAGTGAAAAAATTAAACGCCCACCCGACCTAGCCACCGGATTGCGGAAGACCCAGGTTCGATACCTGGCTGGTTCTGGTGGGCGTTTATTTTTTTTACTGTATTTTATATAAATATTTAATTCAGCTTAAGTGTAGCAATTAACACTTAAAGTAAAAAGTAAAAATTTACTAGTTCAAATTGAAAAATTATTTTTGTATTGAATAGCCCATTTATTGAGAAAGGCTAGGCTTATATTACATCACGCTATGACTAATAGGAGTGGAGCAGCAATGAAAAATGTTGCAAAAACTGGAAAATATTTTTTAACGCGGGTGAAACCGCGGGGCACAGCTAGCTAGTATTATGATATATGCCTTGGTTGTTGATTTCAACGACAAAAAAAGTGAGATCTAAATGGGTGCCAAGTTAGGATAATATATTGAAGCCTAAGGTCTGACTTGGTTAGTTCTCATATACGAATTATTATTAAGTACCTACTAAAACAGTCATGGAAGAGCCCTATGTTCGAAGGCTAGTTTCTACCAGCCAGCCAAATTTCCGGAAGAATAAAATAAGAACTTACAGCTTTAGAACTTGCGAAGGCTATAATATAATTCGTATTGGGTCCTTACCTATGAAATTGGCGTTTTTTTCTCACTTATTAATAAGTGTATTACTTCTAAAAGTCAATACCGGTTGTTAATATTATTATACACCTTTAATTAGGACTATGTTACCTAGGCTTCAGTAATAACAATGATTATTCATTTTGTGTCTTTATCGCCCAATATTTGTTTTTAAATTGACTTCTTTTTTTGTTCGCGAAATTGACCTTTTGTTTCATTGTAGCTTTGAAGGGACTTGATTTTTTTTTCTTTTTAATGTCTGCTATATTTAGCTAGTGAAACAAACACACTACTCTACAATTTTCATAATGTTAACATAAATAGATGCTAAGAAAATTCAAAAAAAGTTAGTATGAAAAATATAATTTTATAAAAAATCTTATTTTATCTTTATACAAAACGTCAATTTCATAGGTAAGGACCTAATATATGGAAACTAGCCAAGTCAGACCTTAGGCTTCAATATATTATCCTTACTTGGCACCCATTTCTATTTCACGTTAATATTTAAAAAACCGTTTGAGATGTGTTTATGAAATTTGGAGCACAATGTATCTCGCAAGTCTCAATAGATGAGCCAAATTTGATATATTTATGTGAAATAGTTTTTGAGTTATGAGGAGTCAAAAGTGGCCCAAATGGTTCGTGTAATATTATACACAGTGCTACTCGCCAGTTCTGTTAGCTTGAACTTGGCTTGACACGCTCCATGCTCGAGCAGCGCACACATAGACGGATTTAACAGATACGGATCTCGGAACAACTTGGAACAGTCCGAGCGCGGCTGTTGCGAGATTGCGAGCGTCCTTATTTTGTAGCATAGCAGTTAAAAAAAAAACCGGCCAAGTGCGAGTCGGACTCGCGCACGAAGGGTTCCGTACCTTATGACGCATTAAAAAACAGACAGACAGACAGACAGACAGACAGACATGACGAATCCATAAGGCTTCCGTTTTTTGCCATTTGGCTACGGAACCCTAAAAACACGTAATTAACTGTGTAATTTCCGTGTTCCATTTTCATTTTCTATATAGAAATTACAGGGCACGATAATTCCATGGCTGGGAACGTGCACATGACACTCATGGTGTTGCAAGCGTGGACTCTTTCCAAGGGGGTGTAAAGACGTTTTACTCAAGTCAAAAGCAACCCCTCTGATATTGCTGAAAGGTTGGGTTAAGATCAGATCAGATGCAAAAGGCAGTACTATATATATATAAATCATCAATCATACATATTTCCTGTAATTACAATAAGGAAAAATATTTTTTTGTTAAAAACGCACAACCATACACCATTGCTTAGGAGATCCCAAAACTATAACTCAGTTTATACTTGCCCCTGATCCGGCGTTTTTCAGTTTATAATTAGTAATATATGTCAGTGATTAATAAAGATTATTTATAATTATTACTTGTTTGTATGTATGTACGTATCTCAAAGCTAGTTTAAGAGTTCCAAAAAAAAACAAAAGCAAAATAACAAAGCACCACATCTAGAAAAATAATCGTACATTTCCCGTTCAATACAAAGGGAACAAATTAAGTTACCATCAAATAATCGAAAGGATACATAGGTACCTAGCACCAATCCAATTCCGTCTCATTCAATAAGACTCCGAGGCAGATTGGAAATTTGATCGATGCGCCAATTAGATCGCAACATCTTATGAAGTTATCTGGATTGGCTAGTTTGTACCAATTTGAATACGTAATGTTCTATAACTTGGACGTTAAAAAGTTGGGACGTTAGGAGTTGGACGTACTGAATTGAGCAAATGGGACTTTAAATATTTAAGCTGGCTCAGCACTTGGTTTGAGCACTTTTCCGATCCGCAAGGGGAATTCCAATTGAGAGGGTCCAATAAAATTAGAAAGCAGAGATGTGAAAGAAAAGTTGGTGTTATTATTAAACATACCTTATTTATTATTCTCGTTTAAGCATTTGAGCCTTACAAAATCATCATCAGCTTAAAACCTACCTTCGGCTGGGCTCATGGCTTTCTTCATGAACAAATGCAGATTGTAAAAGGAGCTCGATGACGCGGTGGTTAACGTGTCCGGTCTGCCAATGCTAAGGCTTAGCAACTTTCGCAAAGGCCGGTCTTCAAATGCATGACCAGAATTTTATAATCTGCTTCGTGCTCCAGAAGTCACGTAAAGCCGTTGGCCCAGTGGCCGCACTGGATCCATGTTGTGGTTTATGACCCGTTCTCTTTATTCATCCATAGGGAAAGCTCGTATTGCAGCAGTGAATTGCATATTGGGAGAACGGGTTATTATGCTAACCTAAAGAGGTTTGGTTGGTTTTGACAGCTGCTACCTTTTATCATCAGCCAGAGAGAAGCGGTGGTTTCTTGGAACTCCCTTCTCCCCTCCTATCAGCTTATGTTTACAGGCTCTACCCGCTAGAACATCGGGATACCCTCGACGAATGCTTCGACAACAAGAACCAACGGCTTAACGTGCCTTCCAAAGCACACTGTGCCTGAAAAAAGTATCTACTTACCTTGTAAATCGTCATCAACATCCGGTCATTAAAGACCATCCAAGCTTTTATTATCATCATTATCAGCAGCAGCTCATTTTTGTGTCCCCACTGCAGGTGCCTGAGCTTTCTCTTTGAATGTATAGGGAGAATAGGCTATAAACCACCACGCGGGCCCAGTGCGGCTTGGTGGTTGTTAACGACTGCTAATGCAGCCGGGACCACGGCTTTACGTGTCTTCCGAAGCACGAAAGAGCTCAAAATGATAAATTTTTGTCACCCATCCGGTGACCGGCCTTTGCGAAAGTAACTTAACCTCAGCACTCGCAACCGGGCGCGTTAACCACTCTGCCATCGAGCTTCTCAAGCCATGCTTTATTATTAGCAAATTCTTTGAAATGGCAAGGTCATAGATCGTCAACCTGGCAGCATTAATTTAATCAAAGTCACCAATGTCACCGAGAGCTATTACTTATACGCGGCCGCTCCCATATTGCGCGCCCGTCAACTCCGCTACATTATCCCTTTCCGCGGTCGCCCGGCCCGAGCGTACATACATGTTATCAGGGCCCTGTTTAATGGAAATAACCAATTTCCTACAAATTTTTTCATAGGTGACAATAAAAATTACAATTTACTTAACTAATTGTAATAATAAGAATTTAGCTTACAGAGTAAGAGTAGAAAGTGTTGATTAATTTCGGCGAGTTGGATTAAGCCACGATAGCATAGTTGGTTGTGCACCTGACCCGGCATGTCATGGGGTGAGGGTTCGAATTCCGCTTGTGGAATTTTTTCAACAGAATGTCTTTTTTCAAATAATAAGAATTTGCAAAATAAAAAACGGGTAACAGTGCACTAAATTGTTTTATTTTCAATAAATAAACAAAATTCGTTAGCGAGTCATACAAGAAAGGACAAAGTCATAGATCGTCAACCTGGCAGCGCATTAATTCAAACAAAGTCACCAAAGTCACCCGCAGCTATTACTTATACGCGGCCGCTCCCATATTGCGCGCCCGTCAACTCCGCTACATTATCCCTTTTCGCGGTCGCTCGAGCGTACGTACATGTTATCAGGGCCCTGTTTAATGGAAATAACCAATTTGTTAGAAATTCGTTTATAGGACAATTAAAATTACAATTTATTTAACTAATTGTAATGATAATAATGTACTAAACATTTATTTTAACGGGTGACTGTAAGTGACACATATAATTTATTTACTAAACATAAAATTGTGAGTGTTTCCTGCAACTTTTTAAATACGTTTTTTGTAAAAGTAACTAAGTACGTACTTAACAGTTTTTTTTCCCGTTTCTCTTAATATCATACCCCTCAGTGCAATTTTGTTACGCTATACCGTTATCTGAACTAAATAAAAAAACAAAAACTGACTTCAAAACTATACGTACAAACTTAAACTAAAACGTAAAAAATAATATTTTAATTACATCAAAACAAGGACATTAAAGGACAATAAGTTAGCTTTCTTGGATAGGCAGTAAGCTAGCTTTCTTGGATGCTTTAATCATCAGAAATCCGGACCATAGTTTGAGTCACACTGTGTCTCGTAAAGTAACCCATACAGATAGGTACCTCAATGGTGATTCTCACCACCATCCTAGACAGATGGCTACTGTAGGGAAATCTTTGTTTCAGAGAGCACGCGGCATCTGTGACACCCAACACCTGGCTGCTGAGCTTCAGCATGTCAAGCGCGTACTAGAGAATAATAAACTGAAAGTACCACGGCTTCGTCACAGAAAACGCAATAAAGTAACCACAGTCGAGCGCCAACCTGCTGTACTTTCATATATGAAAGGTGTCACTGACAAGATTGGATATATCTTGAAGCGAGCTTCAATCAACACTTACTTCAAGCCGCCGCAGAAGATCAACCAATTTTTACGACCTGTCAAGTGCAACATACCCCTTCAAGATGCAGGCGTGTACAAACTGGACTGCGACTGTGGGCTCTCTTACATCGGGCAAACAAAGAGAAGTGTAGGAACCCGTGTTAAAGAACACATAGCCGACGTCAAGCGTAGGTGCGAAAATAAGTCTGCAGTATGCGAACATTCCCTAGAGGGGCCCAACCATTACATCAGATTTGATAAACCACAAATACTCGCTAGAGAACAACGATTCATCCCTAGGATGATACGCGAGGCTACTGAAATTAAAAAACATCCTAATTTTAATAGAGAAGATGGTTGGAGTCTACCACCAGCCTGGGACCCTATCATACAAAATATAAAATCCCAGCCCCAACACCATACTGCCAGACCAAAAGATATTGTAAGCTCTTTCTGCGTAATACGGAACGTACCTGATTAAATTTAAATGAGGTATACAAGCTACTAACTAATTATGAGATGACCAACACCTCAGTCTCCCTGTGACCACGGACCCTGCAAAGGATCCGAAACGTCAGGATAAACATTTATTAAAAATAATTTGTAAAGTAAAATAAACGCGAGTAGATCCGTAAAAGTTGTTTCATTTAAATTTGTACGTATAGTTTTGAAGTCGGTTTTAAATAATAAGTTTAAAAAATTTTTTTTTTTAAATTTTTGGTAGGAAGTAATTATAAGCCTTTAAATCGACCCCACGATGAGAAAGTTTTAACAGAAATGATACGGTTTCGTAATCTTTCCAACAACTAGGTAGTTTTTCTTTCTGCATTAAGAATAGGTATATTAATGTATAATAATTATCATGACGGCTCCTTACAAATACATACAATCTTCTTTGTTCTTGGCTAATGTTTCTGTGATGATAGTTAAGACAGAGATTGAAAGTCTTCATCAAAACTTTTGCTGAAACAGAAACTAAAACTTTTTCTGTGTATATATTTTGTTTTGTTGATTTTCTCAAAAATTGCCAATCAATTTCGATAAAATTTATATGGGACCACCTCTGAAGTATAACCTACCAAACAAAAAAAAATCATCAAAATCAATTCATAATTGGCGAAATTATCGTGTAACAAACATACAAAAAAAACATACAGTCGAATTGAGAACCTCCTCCTTTTTTGAAGTCGGTTAAAAAGGACATCTGACAGCTATTGTTTCATAATGATCTCTAGTTCCATATACCAGTAACATACCTCGCTTCACCAGCCACTCCCTCCACTCGCAATAAATCCAGTCTTGTCGCAGACAGAAAAAGCTACACGCGGGACGGTCTGTAATAATGGATTTATTAATTTCACGCCACAAGCCCAGCTAGATTGCCGTTTGTGACGTCACTAGCGCCAAGTTTTTAGAGCACAGTGGATCTAAAAGGCCACTGTGGCAAATTCTGCTAAAAACAAAAAAAGTTTCGTTTTGGTTACAAAAAAAAGGTTACTGTTATGTAACTTTTAATGATAATGCTATTTAATATATTGGAAGTCAGTATTGTGAGCCACTTTACGCGTTTAAACAGAAACTTGTCCATAAGATGAATTACTAATTACGAATTTTACGTACCTACGTATACTATTTATAATAACATAATTGTTGTATAGCCGACAAATTACAATTTTTTTACGATTGATTTTAAAAAATATTTTAAAGTTGCTTTTTTTGATCTATACAAAAGGTTTACCGTCTAAATTACTCGTTTAACATTTAACTTCAAATTTTTATTACGTGTTTTAACGCTTCACAATATTTCTGAGTTCCGATGAACCCAAATCATAATAATAATTAAGAGGGCGTATAAACCTAGAAAAAAAACAGATTCCACCCGCGCCCCTTTCACGCCCCGCTTTCGTCCGTGCGTACAGCGTGGCGGCCAACGCAACAGAACGGCAGGTCGCTCCCTCGTGTGTACTCGTGTTTAGTGCGATCGCGCACAGTATACCTAAAATAATCAGATAAAAACCGGCTAAGTGCGTGTCGGATCACCTAGCTGTACTTCGAAACACTAAAATACTCTTTGCTGGTGGTAAATAATACGCAAAGGTAAGTAATGATATCATATATTTTTATTATATATTGCTACTTTAAATATTTAATATTGTTTTATTTTATAAAGGCGTAGGTGCCATGAAATCTTTAAGCATTTTTGTATTATGTAGATTATTTTTTGTATCATGTAGATTATATTATCCCTTTCAGTCGCACTTTGCTATCGACAGAAGTAACTGCAACAGTCAGCGGTTGCTGTCGACACGTTAAAGGTCAAAGGCCTACCATCCGACGCTACAGTTACCTCTATTGATACCAAAGTGCTGCTCGTGTGTAAGTGCTCTTACTGTTATATCTCTTCTTCAAAGAGTGTCGACAATGTAAAAAAAAAGAAGTCTAATTTTATTACAAAAATATCGCTTTATTTACATAGATTCATAGGTTTACATTTTTTTTTCAGAATTCGTTCCCTGGCTTGTACCTGTACTGCAAAGAACAGACAGAAAGAAGGTAAGTTAAAAACATTTTTGCATTAAATTATGTATTTAAGGTCTGTTCATTCTAACTTGTCTTAAAATGTAACAATCTTTATAGGACTTACTATTGAAATTTAATGAAAAATTTTATTGTTTTTTTAATGGTAAAAAAAACTAAAATATTGTTTACACTTAAGATAAACAGACTTTCTGTAATCAAAGTCAAAGTCAAAGTGTCAAATATTTTGTATTCAAATAAACTTTAGAAAAGTACTTTTGAATCGTCCAAACATTTTTTTTACCTACTACCCATTCAGGACGTCTATTTTTTAGTTGTGGAGAAGAATGGGCGCAAGAAACTCCACAGTTTAATACATAAGTAACGACATTTACAAAATTATATGCCGTTATCAAGTTATACAAGTTTAAAGTTACTTAACAATATTTTAAATTAGAAATACCTGTTGGGGTGATTGAAGCATTTTTAACCCATGCTGTTTTGTCTTGAATGTAATCAGACACTTTATAATAAGCTTTTTTACAAAGCTTTTCTTTAATGACGATTTTAAATAAAATCATAAGACAAAAGAGGAATTCTCTTGCAAAATGTTTGGTAATATTTTAAATAAATGTGTAATTAATTCTAAGAAAAGCCCGTCTCAACCTACAATTATTAAAAATGTTCAGTCAATCAGTATGGTTCACCAGAACATTCAAGGAATGATGGGCAAAGATCCAGAGATTGCATTGTTCATGAACGATAATAAAGTTGATATTCTGTGTATTACTGAACACTGGCTTAAAGATCATCAGTTCATGTTCAATTTTAATAATCATTTGGTAGGTAGTTCGTTCAGTCGAGTAAATTCAATTCATGGTGGCTCCTTAATTATAATTGATAAGAAGTTAAAATTAAAGGAAAGAAAAGACATAATGAGCCTCTCGGTTGAGCAAACAATAGAAATAGCTTGTGTGGAGCTGGAGCGACTTGTTGTATTAAGTGTATACAGGCCTCCGTCAGCATTGTATGATTATTTTGAAAAAGTAATGGATGAAGCATTATATAAAATCCGCAATGTAGGTAAAAAGATAGTTGTTTGCGGTGATTTTAATATTAATTTGTTAGAAAAGTCTACAGGTTCTATCAAAATTAAAAATTTATTTCAATCATATAATTTGAATAATTTATTTTTGGAGCCGACTAGAATAACTGCCACTTCGGCCACTTGTATCGATAATATATACACTGATCTAGTACCTCTGTCTAAACTCATTATTAATAAACTAAACTCTGATCATTGTGGCCAAATGGTCAGCCTTCCACATCAGTGTCAGCAAGTGAAGAAACAGATTATCACTGTTGTACCAAAAACTGCAGGTCGTCTGGAATGCTTCAAAACAATCTCTATGATAATATATGTTATGTAGAATATAATGATAACCCAAATAAATTTTATAATGATTTCTTTTATAAATATTGTTTAGAATTTAATAAAACTTTTATTCCAAAGATGATCTCGGTTAGTGGTACTGTTACTTTTAGTGAATGGGTTACAATTGGTATCCACAAAAGTAGAAAGCGACTTTATGAGCTATATGATGAACGCAACTATAACACGAGTGAAGATTTCAAATTGTATGTCAAAAAATATTCTAAGTTATTTAAAACAGTATGTCGATTAGCAAAGGCAAAATTCCTGAGTTCAAAGATTAAGCTAAGTGATAACAAAATAAAAATGACATGGAATATTATAAATAGTGGAACTGGAAATGTCAAAAGTCGTAACAATGAGTACAAATTGAGCTTCGAAAATCAAATCTTAACTTCTGATGCTGATGTTGCTGCGGCATTTGAGAAGTTTTTTACTGATATTCCAGTTTCAACTACAAAGACTTTGGACTCGTCCCCCACTGTAGCTGAAGCGGTTCTAAAGGAAAATGTCAAACCTAGTGAAAACCATTTTAGTTTTCAAAAAATATTAGATTATAGAGATATAATTAAAACTTTTAACACTCTTAATAAAAAAAAAGACTGCTGATTTGTGGGGTAATTCCGTTGACGTCACTAAATCCGTTATTGAGACAATAGCTCCAGTTTTAGCTTGCATATTTAACGAATGTATTGACTGTGGTGTTTTTCCTGACCTAATGAAGCACAGTAAAGTAATTCCATTATACAAATCAGGTAGCACATCTGACCCCACTAACTTTAGACCAATTTCTGTGCTACCCACATTTAGTAAAATATTTGAAAAGATAATTCTGGACCAAATTCAAGTTCATTTTTATAGAAATAAGCTTTTACATTCATTTTTCAGGTATCGCGAGGCATTTCATCTGCGAGCTCTTCGAGATCTACGAGATCTTCGAGCTGGATTGTACAGTCAGCAACGACAGACTTTTCATGTGTTAACATATAAAAAAATCAATATTATGTTTACATTCTATGGTTTTTATAAAAATAAATATACGAATAGCTTTAAATTAAACAACTGTAACGAACTAACAGAGTTGATGAGAGATTTTTGCGTACGAGTTTGACCGGATAGCATTCATCGGCTTGTGAGATATTACGACATTTACGAGCTGCAGCAGTTCTGAAATACAAAATAATTGTAAATCACAAGTTTGTACGGTAATATACGAAGTATGATACAATACTTCCAGAATAGCTAATTCAACTTAATTATGTATGTACTGTGAAAAAAAATTACTATACATACTGCCACCAATACGAGTGGTCAAAAGCATCGTTCTGTTTTGCATATACTTTACCCGGTACCCGCGTCGCCGTCATTGCTTCAGCGCTTCTAATACATTGTATAGTGAGCTCTAAAGTTAATGCGTAAGGGTCGATATTTCAAGGTGAGACTACTCATCACCAATGAAAAGAAATAATAACAATATTATGATAATAATATCTTATTTTAACGAAATATTTTCTCGGCGCCCTGAGCACAGAAACACAGTCCTCTCGTCTCAACAGAGTGATCGCGACTAATCGATGAAACAAAACATGCCTGTTACCTCGGGTCAGGTGCGACAGACTGGAGCGTTCTGCACGGAATAAGAATGTCGTAAGCGCCGAATTAGTTTTAGTTTATTTACTCGTAAAATATACATTTTTTTTTCAAATCGCTAATACAGTCGCTCGGTAATATAATTTGATATTATGTGTTAAAATATTGGCTCAGTAATATGCGTCAAATTGAAAATAAATTGATTCTAGTTGAAAAGTAGACGTAAGTTTGTGATTTTATTTTATCGATAAAATTTTAATATATTATGTTTTCGCTTAAGCCAGTCCCTTTCAAATATGCTGTAGTATCTATGATATTTTTTTCGGGTAAATCGTGGTTTACCTTCTAGTGTTAAAATCAAATCTACGATTGGTGATTTACCTTTATACCCCCTCTTAAGTTCTGCGCTCAATAAATATGTATGATTATCGGACATAAAAAATTACTTTTGCATATTCAGAACTATCCGCAAACAACGCGCAGTGAGACGAGAGAAATTTATGCATTTTCATTGAATTTACTGCATAAAATCTTAATTTATGTTGCGTACAAAATATTATAATATGAAATAAATTTTTACTAGAAAAAATCAACCAGCCGCAGGAAGCTCGAGTTTTAACCGCCTCTGTGGTCTAGTGGTTAAGACCACCGGTGTAGACCCAGAGACCCAGAGGTCCCAAATTACATTCCCAGCGGGGGGCACATCTTTGGTAGGATTTGTTTGTCCGCCTGGCTAGCTACCACCATCTTATCTAAATATGTCGCTATAACATCAATGTTTGTAGCATTGTTGTGTTCCGGTAGTTAGAGATAAGAAAGCCAGTGCCTCCGTATGAGGATCCCAGGTGAAGTGCGCTTCCACCAAATGGTCATCACTTAACATCAGGTGAGATCAAGGCACTGTGCTAACCCGTAAATATAAAAAAAGAAAAAATCAAACCTTTGGATAACCGGTCCAATACTCTGACCGCTACTCTAGAAAGAATTCTCAGCCATTCTCAGGTCAAGGCCTATATAAAACGTTTGTAAGGATGTCCCCTACAGATTTTGAAAACTTGATTAATATGATTGGGCCATTGATAGTGAAAAAAGACACACATTTTAGAAAGGCAATCTCAGTAAAGGAAAGATTGGCTTTAACACTGCACTATAACACGATAATACGATAGAGCAAGAAGGTCACGATTAAGGAACTGTTCCTTGCTTACAAGTGGCCAGTAATATTCCTACATACATACACATCATTTCATTATCTGAGTACTCGCTTTTGAGCGTTTTGTTTGCGTGAACATTCGAATGCGAGCCATTTCCGCGAACAGCGTTGCGACGTCCACACCACCGGCCGAAGTTCATGCTCGCGTGTAAACTTTGTAACGCTCGGCTCATCGTCCACACCACTCGAATATTCGACGCCGAATGCTCATTACACGCGAATGCTCTCATTGAGGACGCGTCTGTAAGGATGAAATATGTATAGTCGAGCGTAAAATTTATTTACTACCTTAAAAGTGAATATTGTTTGCATTATCATTAAACCTCAGAATAATAACTAGAGCTATTATTGTTCTGAGTATAAAACAACGAGGACTATTTTTGCAAATGTCAGATACGTAGAAATGAAATGAAAAATTATTTATTTAGTTGTCATTATTGATAATGAGTATGAATGAATGAATCAACCGCTGGAGTGATGAAGTGGAGAAGGACCTACTTGGGCTCCAGATCGACAACTGGTCTGAGAAGGCTCAAATTAGGGAAGAATGGCGTCTTGTTGTGTCGGAGGCCAAGATCCACTACGGGTCCCTGAGTCAGCGGAGTAAGTAAGTAAGTAGTATGAATGAAAGAATCAATGAATAAAAATTTACTTGGCGTAAATATACAACAACAACTTAAAAAGAAAAAACAACAAAGCCAAGTAGGTCCCCGCTCAGCTTAAGCCGAAGCGCAGAGTGCAACGAAGCTGGTATTCTGCGGATACCGGATGGTGTCCGGCTATGCACAAACATCAATAATCAGCTTTCTTTGCTGCATATCAAACAATAACAATAACAATTTAGGCACTTAATTTAAACAATAAAATCTCTAAAATATCTAATATATATTCAAGACAATGACGACAAACTTCTAGAGCGGGGTCATAGACAATAATTATTAGATCATAAAGTACAGACGAGATGGACCATAAAGACGAATACAACAATTTCTTAATGTCGTAGTACCTAACTAAGTAAAGAAAGGTAAAAAGAGTAGAGTAGTAGAGTAGAAAGTATATGTAAGAATTGAACAATAAATAAAAATAAATAGGTACATTATCAGATATTGACAGAGGGTTTTGTAATGTGATGATTATGATCATCTGTTCTAGGCGAGTCTACTTGATGACAGAATTACATGTTTTTGATGATTATTCGGACAAAAAAAGTGTTAAAAACCAAAAATTCGTACGGGACGAACGTCGGTATAATATAGCCTATTGGCAGAGCGTTTTCTAGTCCTACTCGTAAAACATTTCCTGAATAAATTTCTGAAAAATTTTATATTCGGTAAAATTTTTAGAGATGTTTACCTATAGATTTTTTATCACTTTTTACTTAACATGTTATACTAAAATGTTCAAATAATTTTGTTGCGAACAAATTACAAAAACACAAATGTTGAAAAAATTTCCACGAGCAGAATTTGAACCTGCACCCTTCTGACATACCGGGTCAAGTGCTCTTCCAATTGAGCTATCATGGTTCTTTCTAACCAGCCCGCCAAAATTTTTTCAACATTTGTGTTTTTGTAATTTGTTCGCAACAAAATTTACGTTAAAAATTATTTGAACATTTTATAAATAGCTTGTTTACTTCTTAACTGATCTTTAATATTTATAAAAATATTATGGTCGGATATTATTAGTGACGGTAGTTGTTGACATTGAATGGGCGCCTTTGGCTTTCAAAGTAAAAAGTAAATAGTGTTGAATAATTTCGGCGGGCTGGTTAGAACCACGACGGCTCAATTGGAAGAGCACCTGACCCGGTATGTCAGAAGGGTGCAGGTTCAAATCCTGCTCGTGGATTTTTTTTCAACATTTATGAAATACTAACATTATCATTGATCATTTTAATTAACGCACATGGCTTAGTCATTTATCAGTAATTATTTCCAGTTAAGGTAAATTGTTAATCTACTTTTATATAAAGAGTTATAAATAACCTAACCTATTTACTAGTAAAAAAACAATTACTCGTACGTCTACTTAGTTTATAATAAGTGTTAGCTGGTTTAATTGGCCGAGGGGGTACTCCGCGGCAGGTTGTAGGCGGCCATTAATGACAGAGCTATACTTGAGCACCGAGTGAGCTCTGCGAACAATTACCGCTTGGTATTGTGGCTTATACGTATATTCCTTTTTGTTTGGTTTTATTTATTTATTAAGACCAATAGTTTACATCAATAAAGTTACTTTTGGATTATCACATTAAGGCGCCAACAACCATTTAACAGCGCTCTTTATCGGTCTGCATACAAGCAAAAAGAATGCAAAAAGTGCGTTTCAAGGTTTTCGACTTAAATCCATTGGATTTAAGTCAAAAACCTTGAAAACACTATTGATGTTAAATCTAGATGTTTTATAAAAAAAAAACAATTTTGTTTTTTTAATAAGTATTAAGTATGAGTATACTTAATTTAATCGACGTCCTTTACGTGTAAATATATAACTTTGGATTTTTTTCCATCGATTAAATTTCATTATTATTCTGCATTTTTAAAACAATAACATTGTTGCAAATGTCTATGTTATTCTTGGCGTTGTATGTTGTATACTTTTTATAGAAAACATGCATAAAGAAGAGTGCAAAGAATTTAATAGTGTTCAGCACCTTAAAGCTGCTACTACCTACAATATAAGTAGGTGGAGGCAACATGCAATAAAAATAGAAGTAAAAGTATACACTGCAGTGCATAAGCCGGGTTCTCGTATGAGTAACCCTACTAATTAAAATTTACTTATGCCCCTAAAAATCTTCTCGTCCGATATACCACAGTGTCTCAAAACGAAAGTCTTTGACCAGTGTGTGTTGCCAGTGATTACATACGGTACTGGAACGTGGTCGCTTACTATGAGCCTCATAAGAAGGACCAAGGTCACCCAAAAAGCAATGGAGAGAATGCTTGGAGTTTGAGAGAATAATAAAAACTGTATGGAGTTCCTATTTTTTTTTCGCAAAACACAAATATTCCATTGCCAAATAAATCAGATTCGCCGAAACGGGGCGTGCCGTGCAAAAATGTCAATGTCAACAATAACAACTTTTGCTGCCGAAACATTCGTGAATTCAGATTCGCTGCGAATATTGTCTTTTATTATTGCCGCTAAGCCTTTTACTTTTTTTTGAATATTGATAATAAACGCTTCGGCGAAAGGTGTGTGTGGTACAGAGTTGACATATTATTTATCCGAATCTCAGTAAATATTATTACGAGGGATAGTTGTTGTCAACGGTTGCTGTTACTGTTACAATATTTTTTATTTACTATACCTGCAAAGGCTGGTAACGCACCAAGGTAACAAAACACCTAGATATAAAATATATAATTTACTAGTAACATAGATCAATATATAATCTGGGCCGGCAGAGTGGGGTTAACTTATGCTACATTTGTTTTCACGCTGCACCGGTTATCTTCGCGTCTGGACTCCATTTACACTTAACATCAGGTGGAACGGAGTCATTTGCCGAGCTTTCTATAAAAAAAATATTGCAAAATAGAGTAGAACAAAATAAAGAAAATAACATTTATTTTGAAGTAGTTTTAAGTAGAAATAGTTTTTTCTCGGCGAGAAAGTGAAGTGTCATGTTTACCGTTTTATTTATTTTCTTTTTTTTTGTCGTGTCTTTGTAAAAACCTACATCTTTACTGATATTCAAGGGGTTTGGGAGGAAAATCTTTTTACATTTCTATCATCACTTATCATCATATTTAGTATTAAAAGAAAATATTATACGTAATCTTCATAGTTTTGACATTGGATAAATATGCTAACTGCACAAAGACATTTTTTTTTTTTATACGTAGAACGGCAAATGACTCCAATTCACCTGATGTTAAGTAAATATGGAATCCAGATGCGACGATAACTGGTGCAGCGTGAGAACAGCGCAGCGTCAGTTATCCTCACTTTGCCGGCCCACAAGGTGCCTCTTCACGCCTCGTTTGAAGGCATCATTAGTTAAGAAAGAACGAGTAGAATTAAATTGTGGCAATTACAAAAAATTGTGATTTTTGACAAATACGCCATACAACATTGCCGTTTATTACCATTAAAGCCCCTATATGGTAAACATTCACGTCCAACACAGCCCTAAACAGTTTCAAAAATAAAGACATACAGTTACCTGACTAGCGACGGTTAGGAGATTCTCGAAGTATGAGGACGTCAGGGCACGACATCCGCCTTCATTATCATACAAATTGCAATTTGTTGACTTTCCTTTTACCCCATTTCAAAACGGGGAGTAGTGGAATGTTTGGGGCTGCTCCAACTGTTTATTTCGGCTGCTTTGATGGTATGCGAGATTATTATTACAAGTAGGTAGGCACTCCTGTTAAACAAAGACTTAATTATTTATTAAATTGCTACCTACGCTTAATGTGTAATGTGTAACTGAATTATCGATTTTGGGCCAAGACAATAAAGGTACGTGGGCTTTATTAACTGTTCTCGTCCTTTGATTCATCATATCATCATCACCATTATTATAATCATCATCTCGGCCAAAAGACGTCTACTGTTCGACAAAGGCTTCCCCCAAGGATCTCCACAACAACCGGTTTTGTGCTGCTCGCATCCAGTGGCTACCCGCAACCTTTGTCCACCTTGTTGGATCTGGTATTAAATTTGAACAAAATGTAAGAGCTATTCAAACTGCTGCATGCCGCAGCAAAAAGTTTGCACTGATTTGTTCTTTCATGTTTAAAGAGAGATAGTTGAGCACTTTGAAAATCAATACATATAGAAAAGTCCTGACTCACTCACTGACAGATTATCGACATCCGGCCCAGGTCACCTCTTGTACCGTGAAAGCTGAAATTTTGCACAAAGTTTTGATTATGATGTAGACAACCTGATCCGATCCAAATCCCTCGTAAAATCTAGTAGAGAATGGGGGCATGCTGGAAGACCTTTGACGGTGTTTTGATCACACGGCTTGAGGAACCCTTCAAGTTTCTTGCTTCCCCCATAAAAGTTCGATGACGCCAATCAGCAAACTCTCTCCGAAAAAAAGATGTAAGTACTTAAAAATGAAAAAAAAAGGATTTTTCAAAACTCCTACGTGATACGAACGATGTCGCTGGCGGTCGCTAGTTTAATATCAACGGAAAGAATAACATTTAATACTATAACTTTTTAAACTATCATGGTTGCATGCGCCATGAGTACATCCGTGATCATGGCGCATGCAACTGTGCCGGAAATATCGGATACTCAAACACAACAAAAAACATGGTAATAATCCTGTTAATAATATTTATTCTAACATTTAATAAAATTATTTTCTAACTCACTTTCTTCAAAATCATAATTTATACCAAATCATCGTCATCTTCAGCCCATTAGAGTTCTACTGCTCGATTTAAGGATGTAGCTTCCCATGTAAACGTTAATCTATAATATATATACTATCTATGCTAATATGTATTATAAAGCTGAAGAGTTTGTTTGTTTGTTTGTTTGGTTGAACGCGCTAATCTCAGAAACTACTACTGGTTTGAATTGAAAAATTATTTTTGAGTTGAATAGTCGATTTATTGAGATATATTGATTGACTAATAGGAGTGAAGCAGCAATGAAAAATGTTGCAAAAACGGGAAATAACGCGGGTGAAACCGCGGGGCACAGCTAGTAACACATAAAGAGACCGGGCAGTCTTCTTTCAAATTTTAACGCCCGACCTAAGTCTCATCATCAGCCTATACTAGTCCACTGCTGGACATATACCTCTTCAAGTGCGCGCCACCGAGCACGATCCGCGGCTGTTCTCATCCAGCTTTGCGATAATCATCGCTCCACCTAGTCTGAGGGCGTCGTACATTTGCCGATCCCTGGGATCCAAGCTGAGTAATATTAATTAATTTCGACAGACGTTGACGATAATAAAAACAAATTATCTCCACTTAGAAAATGACTATCGTTTTGGTACTACATCGAAGCTGTTACGATATATCTACATCGTAAAGAGATCGTAATTTTCACTTGAGCCGTAAAATTCTATGTGGATAGGCACTTGACCAGCGCGTCAGTTTTTATATTTACATTCAGTATTACGACTGGGTTATATTCTTGTATCATTCGATTTTTGGCAGTAGTCAATTTATATTAATATTTTTTTTACAGTGTTATAATTAGTAATAATTTAAAAGTAATGGATGTTCTATCACGTTTATTTTTATCAACAAATTTGTGATAAGCCCTTAAAATTTTTACTTGGAGAAATTTCAAGAAACAGTCAAATAACTGTATATTCATAATTATAAAAAGTGTATCTTCCTTCAACAAAATTAATGAGTGTTATGAAACTAAATACACTTTAATAATCTATTTTATTCACACATCAGACGTATTTATTACGAATTGTAAAGTAAATCATATGGAAAATTAACTCTCTTTGAAACGTTGAAAATTTAAAACCATTTATTCAGATTAGGCTACAAAAATAGTTCTTAACCTCTCCAGCGTCCAAATGTAAAACTTGACAAAGTCGTTAAGCGCCATGTGCAATTTTTTTGTGCGAATCTAAATTGAGGTTCTGCATTTAAACGTCGATTTATATATGAAATTGTGTGAATACCCTAGCTTATAGTTATATATTTGAAATGGCTATTTTTTTTATAATAAAAAATAATTTGAAACTAATTCAAACAACTCATAAAAATATCATAAATTATTTATTCTGAGAGATATGTCAAAGTTGATGTAAATTTGCAAAAAAATCATGAAAATTAATAATAATCATTTAAGGCAAAATGAAAGGTCTTATAATTTAATTTATTAGTTGTTTTACATTACATAATCGGTCTTATAAATAATTTTTAAAACCGCACACCGCAATATGGCAGTACCTACAGTGAAGTTTAAAAACTGACAGTTCGTTTTTGATAATCAAATTATTCATGTGTGTGTATTAGATCTGTTCGTCGTTTCGTTCGCTTCAATTATAGTATACATTGGAAAGAGACAAACATTGTTTTGGTATTTTTATTTAATATTATATGGAAGAACTGCGTGACCACCGTACAACGGTGGAGGGGCGCTTATTGGGGGTATAACATTCAACCGTACAACGGTGGCCGGGCGCTGGAGAGGATGTCAATTTGCCATCGGTTCGTAAGGTTCAAAGAAAATCAGCAAGGGCATTTCTTTTCTCCTTTGCTTTCTCTTTCACATATTGGAAAATCCTTCCTGTCATAGAAGAACACTTTCTATCACCAATCAACACCATATATTGATATCAAATATCCATAACACAAAAACACTAACACTTACACTGTTGATAGCCTTCTCCTCGAAGCCACAAAGTGTTCGATTTATTTCGATGTGCATTCGATTTTGTCAGCTGTATGTGTGCATATTTCCATTAGCATATTGAAAACGTGGAGCAAGCACAATTTACAAATGAATATAAATAGTTTTATTTATTGCGCTAGCGTTTGCTAACACAATAAAATTTGCATAGACATTCACCATTCCGTAGACTCTCTATCGATTTCTCTCTCTTTATCGATTGAAAAAAGCACCGAAATAGAATGTTGTATTTGGTTGGTGTATTCCTAACGCCCGCCGATACTTTATCCAAAGTGATACATATAAAAACACCTAAAATAAAAATATTGCTTCCACCCAAGTGCTTTTTGCAATAAAAATAGAATTATTTGCATCGGACGGAAGACGGGAGAGTATCCATGCTTTTCAAATCGGTAATACTGATTTTGATAACCAATATTCCATCAGCGATTGTTTTTGATTTGTTCAATTGGTGCAAAATAAAAAAATATCTTAGTATAAGTGACTAGCGACCGCAATTTTGTACGCCTGAAGCCAAAGCAAAAACACACCCCAAAGATTTTTAAAAAATTGTGAAATGTCAGTTATTTCAATAACGTCTCTTTTTAACTAGTGTGTTGGTAGTCTAATTTTAAAATTAGAGACAATGGGAAAATTTGCAAAATCAGGCCACTGACACACACACGATTAGCTGTTAGCTGTAGACGTTTTAGAAGAGAGTCAAGCTGTAAGTATCAAATTTTATGCTCGACTATGAAAAACTCATTCGAGAACAGTGATCGTAAACAATTTTTCGCAGTAAAAGGGCCATGATTAAAACACTCCCCGCTAATGTAGCCAGTGCAATATTAATATTGCGGAGTTGATAGATCCTATTTCATACGTGCACGCTCAAACAAACAAGCGCAATCAACTGCAGTAAAGACATACGGACGGTAAGGTTGGTGAATAACACTAGGTAACACAGTGTCAACTACAACTGATAAAGTCCGCGTATAGACGACACTGATGAACGACAGCAAATTTTCTAGGTTTCCCTACTAATTTTCCCACATAAAACTGATAATGAGTCGGAAAGTAACATACGGAAAGCGGCTATAGCAGCTTACGGCATCAAGGCTGAAAATCATAAAAATTAAAAAGCATTTTTTTAGATTTTAAGTAAAGCTAAGCTTTTATAGCTAATCATTTATTTAGGCTACAAATAGCTTTTATGTGTGTCACTAAATCATCAATTCGTAAGTTTAAACAAGGTGGGAGACATTGTACTGAGAAGAACCGGCAAGAAATTCAGCAATTTCGTTTCTTGTCCTTACAGCGTTACATATTAGAAAATATGTTTTTTATCATAGAAAAGCACTTTCCTACACAAAATAAAATCACAAAAAAACAATGACAATATGAAAATAATAGTAAGATTATATTGCAAATCAGGTACCAATTAATATTTCTACAATGTAAAACTGATAAGGAAACAAAGTAGATATACATATTATAATACATTTTTTTAATTTTCTATGCAAGAGCATAGACCCGGCTCCACAGGCAGCACCCGTACACGAGTATGACATATGAATCAGCCATTGCCAACCAAATTTTAGGGAACATAACGACCCGACGCACATGCCACCACCGCATGTCCTAAAGATATATTATGAAAAGTATGATGGTCATAACATAAGCCTATAATATAAATAATATAGGCTCACCATTCTCCTGAGCCGTGCTCATTAAAGCTATCAGCCAATTTCTAAATTAAAACTGGTGGCTTACAACACGGCTGAGTGCTCATTAATATCGCCGCATAGTAACGCGGATAATGCAACCGTTCTATTGCACTGGGTGACTTCAAATGCGCGCTTTCCATGCCATTTGCAATATCGTAATTAACTGCCTATTTAGAAAAACTCAATGATTCGATGACGTGCCAAGAGTTCTCTTTTGAAGGCGTGTGTAAATTTAAAGAAAAAACTTTTTGTTTTAACAGCGGAATTAAAATGTGTAAAAGCATTGAAATTGCTACTGTTACTGTTAATAACTATTAGGAAAAAGTGAACGAAATCGGACACATGTTGCGCGTTTTCTTCACGGGTTTTTGACAGAAAATTTGTGCTTTAACTTCAACAAGTTTGACTAACCAGTCACATATCCAGTTATGTAAGTACTAGTGGACCCGGCGGACTTCGTACCGCTTTGACAGTTTCAATTCATTCCCGTGGGAATATCTGGATAAAAACTATCCTATGTATTAATCCAGGTTATAAACTATCTGTATGCCGAGTTTTATCCAAATCCATTCAGTAGTTTTTACGTGAAAGAGTAACAAACATCCACTTTGACAGTTTCCATTCATTCCCGTAGGAATTTCGGGATAAAAACTATCCTATGTGTTAATCCAGGTTATAAACTATCTGTATGCCGATTTTCATTCAAATCCATTCCACTTTGACAGTTTCCATTCATTTCCGTGGGAATTACGGGATAAAAACTATCCTATGTGTTTATCCAGGTTATAAACTGTCTGTATGCCGAATTTCATCGAAATCCATTCATACTTACAAACTTTCGCGTTTATGATGTTAGTAGGATATCAATGTAACCTTTTATTTTGGTACTTTTCAAAAACATACAAACACTTTTATCAAACTTATTTCAATACACGCCTCAGTTTAAAAAAATAGATATAATATGCTAATATATTGAATTAGATATTTTATTTAAAAACTAATCGCTACTCAAATAAAATAGTATTTATTGTCTGTTATGATGAGCCAATCAAGATGATAACAGACAATCAAGATTGACAAGTCTTATAACATCGTGTTACAATTACTAACATAGCTACTACACTCAACGAAATAAGATTGAAAATCGTTTAGTAACCATGTCCCTACAAAGGTATCACACGTAACGTGTCTAGTATGTGCCAACAGCGATCGGAAGTCGTCACAAGCCATGAACCAGCCAATATCCGCCAGAGGCACGCTTTGACGCCGGTATATGTATCGACAACCCTGACGAGTTCGAACCGTGTTCGGATTTTAAAACAATCTTTTTTTTATTATGTTTCTCGAAGACTTAAAAAGTCGAGTGGATAAAAGAAGTTTCTATTTGGGTACCAGTCAGAGACAACTAACTTTTTTGGTGGAAGACAAACAAAAAGCTTTATGTCTCCTTTTATACAAGATATGAAATCTTTTTGCTCTCAAAACGAAGGTCTCTCGAAGGTCCCGGGTTCAATTCCCAGGCAGGGCAAAGTATGTTTCGGAGTTGTCTATGCATAGCCCGGGTTTGTGGTCACTAACCCGCATGGTGATTAAGCCATTACCCATCAATTGTAGTGATGACTTGATTTCAATGATGGAGGCCTTTACCCAGCAGTGGAGCAGTCGTAGGTTATTTACTAACTACGAGTATTTATGATATCTCATAGCATGATTGCCTAAGATATAATGCTTAAGAACATCAATGAAACCTAGATATGCAGAGCTCTTAAAATTTAAAAATCTTCGAAATTCAGATAAAGATTGTTGGAATGAACGACCTACTACAGAAGGTATAAGGTCATATTTCATAAAACTGAATACTTGCTACTGCTATGGAAGTTATCTAGTCCATTGTTGTAAACTCTTGTTTTATTATTTAGCGAAATTTGCTCGGCAGTACAATTTTGCAACTGCTTGATTTAAGGCCAGGATACCCTCATTTCCTACCTGTTATTAATTTTAACTGTATATTTATGAGGTGTCAACCCTAATTGAGGAGTATGTAACTCGACAGCACAGTGGCTTCCGCGTTTGCTTTACTTTCTTACAAATTAACTTTGCTTTGATTTGAAGAACAAATTTAAATAGGTCTCCAGGTACTCCGAGTTTTGGGAGACACGTTAAGCTGTTCCTGTTGTTACATGTAAGATCGCTGGCACAAAAAATTCCACCAAACCTTATTGGACCGCAGCGAGGTGGGTTATTACTCGATCTCTATCTGTCAATTCCGAACCGAAAGGGGATAACGCTTGCGTGATTCTACCGCCTTTAGAAAACCTTTGAAGTGTAAGATCATCACAGCTTAAGGAGTCTTCAGCTTCTCTTGTGCTGTATGGTCATAATCGGCAGACAGAAATCTTAAATATCGCCTGTGCTATTCATTTGGGTAATCACATTCCAATCACGTTTGATAGATATCAATCTATCTATACTAGCGCTGGGATGTTCAAAGGATGATGTGGATCATGAACATGATTTGTTGTCGTTATGGACTTTTTCAACCACTAATTGTCTGTAATAGTAGTGTAACCCTGTTGTTCACGGGTATCATCCTTATATAGTAAGCTTTTAACCTTGTTGTTTTTTTAACCCCACACCGATTGTTAGTTTGGAACTTTAGTTAATGGCACATACAAGAACTTTGTTTATGTACGTTGACAATATGGCGCATTGATTACATTCGGGGACTCTATCCACTATCATTTAAAGTTTGAAATGAACTTTTAAACAAGGAGGTTAACAATGTACCTATATGAGTAGAACCTATTTGATAGTAGTCAAGTTAACCAAATAGAATATAACAAAATGAATCAATCACTTTTGTTTTGAAGTAGGTAGGTAAGTAAAAGCTGATTACTATTATTTTGTTAGTCAGATAGATTTTAGGATTTTTTGAAAACCTTAAAGTTGAGCAACACTTTTGCTTTATTTTTAAACCTCATGGTAACTAGGATTTAAGTATTTATGAAAGTGTTTATAACCATGTTTTTAACGCTAAATTAGGTTCTATCTTGAAATGAACACTGACAAATTATATCTATATATTTTTTAAAGGAACAACAATCAAAATTGTTTCTTGACTGTTCTCCATAGAAGCCTGTATTCCAAAAGGTCGAATCTGCACTGGTATTATTATAAGGTTTAGATATTAAGAATACCTAAATATTTTTGTTTTTCTTTATCTAAATGATATGTCATCGTCACAAAAATTTTCGAAAATTTTCGACAAAAACTCAGGATCTGTGCCGAGACTCCTCATTCTATATGACCACAGACCCTGAAATGGGTTGGAGATGTCAGTATAAAATCAAAAGTGTAAAATAAACGCAAGTATGTACGCAAGATACACAAAAGTTGTTTTATTTTAATGAAATCGGTAGTTCCACTAGTTCTTACTCCAAGTGGCAATGGCAAATTTGAAATGCACCTTATTGGGTAAGCTAAAAACATACTCAACTGTACATGTGACACACAACAAAGTGTAGAGGTATACGTAATATCTCCATGTTTGTATCCCAAGTAAACAATTCAAGAACAAATATTGAAGTTTTGGCAGTGGTCAGTGAGTTGTTCATAAACTTGGCTTACATGGTGTTTGCCGAGAGACGCGACTTTTCGTGTGTTATTGAGCTTGGAGAAGTAATCTTTGATATGAAACGGTTCATACGGAGCTGCTCGCGTTTTGCTTTTATCAAGTATTATTTTTGATGTTTTAAATTCTTTGCAGGGTCCGTGACCTTTCTGTGCGAATTTTTATAAGGATGAACAATGTTTGATTTCATGTTATATCACTAGGGTTAGGGTAACAATCAGTTTTTAAGTTACAAATTTTAGTGACAATTCTTTAGGGGCATACATTTTTTATTAAGTACGCAGTCGGGTCATAAGTTTTGTCACAACCTTATTATTTTCAAATTTCGAATACTGGCCAGAAATATTTTGATTGCTATTGAATTTGGAAGTTTTGCGTCTTGTAAAAATAAAAAACAAATTTATTTACTCCATTATTAAACATGGAGTGGACGCAAAAGGAAGACAGAATCGCGGTTATTGCGTTGCATCGCTGCGGTTACGCGCCAACTGAGATTTTTAAACTTCTCAAAAATTTGAAAATAACTCTGAGGTTTGTTTATCGTACAATCAAACGATTCAGTGAAGATTCGAGCTTCGAAGATCGCAAGAGGAGCGGCCGGCCTCGTACGGTTAGGACACCGGCGGTCATCAAGGCAGTGAGGGCGCGTATCCAACGAAATCCCGTTCGCAAGCAAAAATTGTTAGCTCTTCAGATGGGGTTAAGCAGAACCACAGTTAAAAGAGTGTTAAACAAAGACCTGGGACTACGTGCTTATCGCAAGAAAACAGGACATTTTCTGAATGAGCGTCTGAAAAAAATAAGGCTAGAGAGATCTCGAGCTTTGTTAAGGCGGTACGCGGGAAAAAAGTACCGCGAAATCCTTTTTTCAGACGAAAAAATTTTTGATATTGAAGTAAGTTATAACAAACAAAATGATAAAGTGTATGCCCACAACTGTGAAGAAGCGAGCAGGCGTATCCCGAGAGTCCAGCGTGGGCATCACCCTGCATCATTCATGGTTTGGCTTGGAGTCTCATATTCAGGCCTAAGTGAGGTGTTTTTCTGTGAGAAAGGTGTAAAAACCAGTGCTATAGTGTACCAAAATACAGTGCTTTTAAACATTGTAGAACCTCTTTTTCACACAATGTTCGAAAACAGACACTGGGTTTTCCAACAAGATTCTGCGCCGGCTCATAGGGCAGCAAGCACGCAAAATTGGCTGACTGCCCATGAAATCGACTTCATCAGGCACGAAGAATGGCCTTCCTCCAGCCCAGACTTAAATCCGTTAGATTACAAAATATGGCAACATTTAGAGGAGAAAGTCTGCGCTAAACCTCACCAGAATTTGGAGTCTCTCAAAGTATCCCTGATTAAAGCAGCAGCTGATATCGACATGGACGTTGTGCGTTCTGCGATCGACGACTGGCCACGGAGGTTGAGAGCCTGTGTTCAAAATCAGGGAGGGCATTTCGAATAATTTTAACAACATTTTGATCTACTTTTAATTACCTTTCTTTTAATATATAAAATTTAAACAAACATAAAAAGCCGTACAATTTATTTAATAAAGTATTTGTGACAGAACTTATGACCCGACCTATATATCTAAAAAAAAACATTGATGTAGTTTATATTGTACGTGCAATTTTCAGACCAATTTGTAAACAAATATTGTCTATTATTTACTTGCAATAATTAATCTGCAGTATAAAAGGCATTAACCAATAAGAAAGCGTTCAATTTCTTCTTAAAATCTTATATAATTTAATTTTCTTTTTAAAACTTTTCTTCGAAACCAGCATTTAATATGTCCGAATCATAAATAACACGGTGCCCATAGCCACGCTAATAACTGAGATTATTTATCCCAAATTTATGTTCGCCCGAGGTTATCTATGTAGGTAAGGTACAATTTATACGTCCTCTCTGGTCGGCGGGTAGAATCCGATATCCTGCTCTTGATGGATACCGTTTTGCATTTTGTTGCGTTTCCCACTAGCAAATAAGATTTTCCTAATACGAAAACGAAGTTGCTACTTTCCATACGAAATGTATATTTACCGAGTTTTTTTTTTTTTTGCTTTATGAGAATACGGTAACAAAGAATAATGGAGTGAAGCGTCCAAAGTGTTCTACAGATAAAGTGACAACACATTTCGGAATAAAGTCTCTTTTGAATTCGTTTTCTAGCTTGTCTTAGGTCTGTCTAGCTATATGCCATCATTTTATATTAGTTGGTCACCTTAACAACAATATTAGTTTCATTATTGTGTTCCGATAGATACTCAATACTAAATATTTAAATTTATATTAAAACCCATAATATTATGGTAGGTTCATGAAGGAAAGGCGTGATGTTGCAGGGAACCAGGTGTGGAAAAAGTGTAGGGAGATCTTTGCCCAGGAGTGGGACAGCTATGTCTGATATAATAATAATAATAACTAGTGGTTGCCCAGTGGTCAAAATTCGACCGTAATTTTATTAAGGCTGCACGGATTGTATCTTAAGCCATAAAAAATTAAAAAAGATAGAATTTGAGTTTGGATTGGCATTGACAGATTTCGGCCGCTTCTCTTCCATTTTTGATACTTTTGAAAAGAGTCCATCTCTCACCCCTCCCCTCTCCCAATTCCTACTCCCTCCTCAAGATCCAACTCCTTCTTTAAGGCCGGCAACGCATCTGCGATTTCTTTGATTTGGCGCGTGTCCATGGGCGGCGGTGATTACTTTCCATCAGGTGACCCGCCTGCTCGTTTGCCTCCTTTTAATATAAAAAAAAGTTTAAATGCGTGTGTGTCAAATACATGGTAGTGTGTGTAATGTTTGTTTTATTGATTTAATGTATTTTTTATACATAATTAAAAAAAATATTAACATTCTGAAATCCTTCTTTATATAAACTATAAGTGTGCGAAATTTAACGTATTAATAAATAAAATAAAAATAAAATAAAAAAATAATAATAAAAATCATTTATTTCAAGGCCTTTACCTCATAGATGTTAGTAACAATTTCCTTAACATATTGTTAGTATTACAATTTTTAACATAAATACACTAAACAAACAAACAAAATAAAATAAAAGAGACAGAGACAAAGACATGAGGAGTCCCCCTGCTCGCCCTGCTCATCCAACATGTATTTTGATGAACTGACCGAGCAGAGCAGAGTCCAACCTCTCTCCTACCATAATCAGGACTCTGTTAGGGCTTCCCCTTACCAGCGGGTAATCATCATTGGTGCAGCGGCACCAATAATGCAACACTTTTACGCATAATAGCATAGAAGTCATCGGTGCTTGCGTCTGCGAACATACCAGAAGCACTGCAGTAACGCGAGAGCCTGAACAGAGCCCTGAATATGTCATTGTATGCTACACGCAGAGCACTGCTGTAAGCATTTTTAGTAAAATTAACTCATGCACGTGTAAAAATTTTGGCATTATGCTTTAGACAGTGTTAACCTAACTGGTGATGTGCATCGTGCAAACCTATGACACATAGACAGACCATGATCCGGACTAGGATATAGGATACTTTTTATCCCGGTAACAGGTTCCTGTGGGATGGCGACAACTAGTATATGTATAAAGATCAAGTTTTGGACCCTGACAGTTACGCAATTTAAGAGGAAGGTGATAGCGTATTCATCAGACACATAATATACCTTAAAATAGCCTTCCCATGAGATAGTTCTTCCGCAGTTAAGGATTCCGGGTGAAGTGTAGATTTACCTTTACCCTCATTATCAACATATCATCAGGCGATATGAAGCCAACTGCTTCCTGGTTTTAAATAAAAAAATGGTATTTTTTTTTATTGGTTATAGGCAGGCATTTGACCGTCAATTATTAAATACAACAAACCCAACACTAACAATTCAAAACAAATCTTAGTGCTTGGTAATAAACTTCAATATAGTTACAAAATGTTACTCCTTTCTACAATGTGCGATGTAAATACGGCGCAGTCAACTTCCATCTTCGCTTTTAATATAAAAAAGGGTGTGAGCGGCAAAAACACATTGAAGAACTCTTTGTAACAGTGCTACAACGGCTGTATAAGGGCTGTATAATGTAACTAGGCGTTTCAAATGTCAAAACCTCTGCCAGTAACAGAATAAAGGGTAAATTTTTCCCTTTTGAATAGATTTTTACCCTATTATACAACTTTGCTTAGACAATAACTCATCTGGAACCGCACAGGCCTTTGTTTCCATTATTAGGAAGACGATTAATTATTCTCGGCTATATTTGTCTACGGAAACTTAATTTTTTTTTGTTGAAGCCTGATTTAATTGCCCGTTGAGATCAAAGTGAGGGTTGGTGGAAGTTCGCATTGTACACAAAAGGACATATTGGGATTTCACCATTTGTTCCAAAAATTGTATAGGTAAACAAAAAAAAGTGATTTTTTTGTTTACCTATACAATTCTAGTTAAACTACCGACCTCTGTCGTAGAGGTCCTTAGTGCGATCTAAAACGAGTATATATATTGTATTAGGTTTATTTGGTGGTAGAGGTTGTTCTAAGTCCCCCTGGCTAGCTACTATTATCTTATCTAAGTCTGCCGCCACTACCACTATCTTATCTGAGTCCGCTGCCATAACCACAATGTTAGAAACATTGTTGTGTTTCAACAGTGAGATAACGATTGTAGGTGATAGAACTTCGTTCTTCGGCTATATCCTTAAAATCTAAATCTAAAAGCTAAATCGTACAGAAGCATTACGAAATCTTTGCGTAATAAAAAAAAAACAAAAGAAATATTTCTTTGTTTACCAAACTTTTTACAAGTTTCTCGATTTAAAAAAAAACTCAATATCGACTATCATAGACGACTAGTAGCTAGTAAGTAAAGACGGAGCTTCGCTACAGTGTGCATTAGGCTGTTCGCTTTGTACGGGGGTCGTGTTTTCTTATTTCTAATTGTTCCCTTTGACTGTTCGCCCTTTGCTCTCGCGCTATGTTACGTCGTGTTGCCACCTAATTTCTGTACAGTCGACAGCACGATTAATGTAACATTTTTGCTATCAAAAAACTTAAATTCGATTTGAAAATGGACGGTTCAAACTTATGTGAAAACCGTTTATTTAGTCGGTTCCACTGAACGGCTATACGTTTTATATTTTTTATTTTTACTCTGTACTGTTTCGATAATCAAAAATTTTTGTTTTACCATTTATTTAAAAAAAATATTTCCTTTAAAACATATGTGTATGTTATTTAACGTATAAAAGGAGCCAATTAATACAATTGACAATATGTACCTTTTATAATATTTAAACAATAGTCACCAGCATAAAAATGTTGTCCTATTGTTTAATTTTACTTTCTTTGTTGTAAAGTTTTAAATAACTAGGTTAGGTACTTACATGTGACAGACAACAACAATTAGTATGCAATAAATTAAATTGTATAATAAGTAAATTTTTTTAACTACAGAATACAAAATACGAATACATCTTTCACAAAAGTCAAACACGTTATTCAATACATATTCCACAAAGCAGACTCCAAATAGCATTTCATAGAGTCCTAACAGTTATTAAGAAACACAAAGGGGCCCTGTTCGGACAAAGCAGTCTGTAAAACCGACACAAATTTCGTCTTGTGCAGTTTGAGAACCACATAGAGTTGCACCCAAGCCGAGTTGTTATGAACAATATACAACAGAACGGTATTCTCAGTACGGCATGTGTAATAGACGCATTTGAATTTATATTAATTTATGATAGACGATTTTCTTAGTTGACAAACTGTATTGGTGTTCGAATTTAAAACTGAAGGCCCCATTTTGAATCGTCGTCATCTTTGTTGTTGTCTTAATTTTAATATTATAAGGCTGGTATTGTGTATTTCGTAGAAAATTTGGCGTTAAATTACAAATTGTCACTGGGTATGAGTTTTACCAATGAATCTCGCAACATCTACTAATATTGGTCTTTTATTGAAATTGGTCGGCCAAATATATACATAATGTTTATATACAGGTCGACTTTTTTATCACCATCCAAACCTTCTGAGATGATTCCCGTGATACAAACGAACAACTCTTTCTATTAGACCAACTTCCTAACCCGAAAAAAAAATCAGTTGTTCCATACATTTTGGTCGAATGAATATTGATGTTTTATATGGAACAGCTGATTTTTTTTTCGAGTTAGGAAGTTGGTCCTATAGTAAAAGTTGTTCGTTTGTATCACGGGAGTCATCTCAGAAGGTTTGGATGGGGATAAAAAAGTCGACCTGTATAATATATTCTACAACGGAGAAGTAATGGCCTTAATCTTACGTGATTAAAAGTGACGATCATTTTTGAAGGTGTGCTCTTTGTTATGCATACTTCGCACGGAACCCTTAACTACTGAAGCTCTTTCAAGTAAGTGGCCATCTTTAGTCTCAGTCTCTATTTTTTAAATAAATAAAACTTTAAAATATTGCATCTGCAATTTGGAAACATAGTCATTTGCGTCACCACAACAGTGGTGACGCATATGCTACGTAAAAACTGTGTTTTGTTTTCTTTACTGAAATTACCATATTTGTATTGATAAAAATCGCACTGCTATCCATTATACCAATAATTTGCAAATTGCAAATTTACGAATGTATTGTACTACAAATATCAGCAATTCAATTTGATTGCGTTTACTTCACCGTGCGTACATACAATAAAATCAGCATTAAGTTGAGCAATTTCACGATTTAATTATTCAACGTTGCCCAGAAAGCTGATGCAGGACTAAAAATACAATTCTAAAGGTGTCTACACACCAAAGTCACCGTGGTCCAGCGGAATAGTTCAGCGGAAGAAAATAATATTATAGGATTAATGTAATAAAATAATCCACTAGCTCTCTTCGCTTCTTGACTCTGCTTCTGCTTGTTGAGAGCAGTCGTTTGCTTTTAAATCTGTGATTAAAAAAAAGCGTTTTGCTACTCGGAATCCGGTGGGCAATTGAGCGCGCACGCTAGCCGACGTCATGCCGCAAGAATACTGACAGGTAGCCCTTGTTGTTTCAAATAAGCTTATCGTAACAGTGGTTCAAACCAACTCATGAAACATTATCCGCCAGGCTGTGCCACTGGGGCCGGCGGCTTCGGTGTGTAAGCACCATTAGACTTGAACAATCCATTGTCGGATGAGAAGTGCTTATTTAAATTGCAAAACGCATCAATGTAAACGAGCTATTTGTTGGAATTGCAAAGTTCCAGGAAAAGTAATAAATAGAATAGTGTCTTTAGTGATATTATTGCATTTGTTTTGGGGCATTTAAAAAACTTTAATAATAAAATGTTGTAATTAGAGAGTTATTGTCATTCACCTGTGTTGTTTCCAATTATATTTGGGGTCGGGACAACATGTTTTTTTTCCATTCTTCTCGATCGACCGTCATCTCAACCTCCTTTCTTTGCCATATCATTTTTCACACAGTGGATCAATTTTTTCCTCAGTTTTAATTTGTTATGATTAAATTAAATATCTATCATAATATCACTTAGACTATTATTGTGAACACGCCAACACCTTTCTGCTCAACGTTTGTTTTATCAGATAATAATATGGGTTAGGTATTACTAGTAGCACCGAGTAGCAAGATATCTATGTTCCGAAAAATTTTAAAAGAATAAATCAAATTAAACTCAACTTTGAAGTCTGATTTTAATTAAGTATCTATCTCATTTTATAATAATTTTCAGTTCTACGTATCCAAGATGTATTGTGTCTGTAGATCCAAAATATTTTACTAGATGGCGCTGTACTCGCTATTCTGAATGGCGGTGACAAGATTGTTACTCGCTTGTATAAGACGGCCCGTTACCCCTAATACGACATCGCTTCTCGGCCTTTTGGCTAAGATCAAAGTGTAGTATCTGTTCTTTTCAGCTTAATATCTGAAAGTTCCCTCACTGAGGGACCAGTATATTAAACTGATTTTTGTAAATCGACGAGATGTTCGGGGCTCGCTCCACTCTCGTCACGGGTCGGCCCGGCATTGCAGTGCCGCCGGGATCGGCCCACATTAAACAATAAAATCGAGTAGGTGTTTTTAAACTTCAGGCAGGCAGGGTAAGGCACACTAGCGCCGCTAATGGATTTAATTTGAGAACTGCTAAACTGGATTTTTTTTTAAACATTGCGGACCTTCCGACACTAGGCAAACATCTATTATTTAATAATTGTACTACTTTTGGGGGTTAAAGTCACTCGCGTCCGTAGGTTTACCCTTGAGACCCTACACGTGACCCCTGGGTGGTGCTAAATGAGTGACACCAACTGAGTGGTAGAGCCACGCTGCATTGCAGCACGCATTGGGCCGGCTCGCCCGGCGTAATACCACCCTCTCACGAATATTCGGCGTGAAATAATGGCACCTGGTGCCATTGTGTTTCGTCCGGCGAGTGAGGGTTCCGGAGGCCCCTATCCCCCCCCCCTCGCACTTGATATGGCAGCGAACTTGAATTTAGATTTACCCCAGGGGGGTACCGACACATCCAGTGTCGGAGAATCCCCCCCTGAGCGTCCTCGCTCAGGCTGCCCTACGTATTCTGGGGAGGGCAAAAGTCCGCTCGTATCAAGGCATGCTGCAGGCAGGAGAAAGACAAGACCTTTGGCACCCCCTCCTACGCTTCGCGTGGACTTCTGCAATATCAGGGGAATCCACTCTAATTTGAGCGCCGTCCATTACCACCTTGAGACGGAGAAGCCGGCCTTGCTCTTCCTCACCGAGACGCAGATATCCCCCCCTCCTGACATCTCCTACTTGCGCTACCCGGGATATAATTTGGAACATGCATTTGTGCCTCGAGCCGGTGTTTGCGCCTACGTCAGGGAGGATATGTGCGTCCGTCGCCTCGGCAATCTTGAAGATAGAGACCTCTCCATCTTATGGCTACACGTCGACTGCGGACACCATCCTCGCGTCTACGCATGCCTGTATAGGTCCCACAGCGGTAACGACAGAACTGACCAACTCATCGAGAGTGTCCAAACGGCGACAGACTCCCTTCTTCAACGGATCCCTTCTGCCGAGATTGTGGTATTGGGAGACTTCAATGCCCACCACGTCGAATGGCTTGGATCACGCACAACTGACCTCGCGGGTAGAGCCGTTCATGACTTCGCTTTGGCCTACAGTCTGACCCAGTTGGTAACCGAGCCCACGCGGGTTCCAGATGTGGAGGGCCATGCATCTTCTTTATTGGACCTTCTGCTGACCTCGCACCCAGATGGCTATCAAGTTTCTGTCGATGCACCACTAGGCTCATCAGACCACTGTCTGATTCGCAGCACTGTGCCTCTCACAGAAACTTTAAAAACGCAACCAGCGGCTAGCCGTCGGGTCTGGCATTATAAGTCAGCGGACTGGGATGGGATGCGAAGTTTCTTTGCGTCCTACCCATGGTGGCGAGTTTGCTTCTCGCTGGATGATCCTGATGTCGCCGCTGACTCTGTCGTTGATGTGATACTGCAGGGAATGGAACTTTTCATTCCAAACTCTGTGGTTCCCATTGGCGGCAGGTCCCAACCCTGGTTTGGTCGCTGCTGCAAAATGGCGTCTCGCCGAAAGCGACAGCATTACCAAGCCTGGGCTAATGCGGTGTCATCAAAGGATCCAAACACCAGCGTGCTCAGAAAGAGGTACAACTTTGCCGCCAGGTCCTTTAAGAAGGATATTGCCAAGGCGAAGTCATCATTCATAGGTAGAATTGGCGAGAGGCTAGTGCGTCTTCCTTCGGGTACGCGTGCGTTCTGGTCTCTCGCCAAAGCTATCTTAGGGAATTTTTGTCAGCCGTCCCTACCACCATTGCACAAGACCGATGACTGTCTGGCTCATACTGCAAAGGAGAAAGCCGATCTCTTGGGCACTCTTTTTGCGTCAAATTCGACCTTGGACGATGGGGAAAAGTCGCCACCAACCATACCGCATTGCGCTAGTTCTATGCCAAACGTTCGGTTCCTGCAAAGGTCAGTTCGTAAGGCTCTTTTTTCCCTTGACATCCATAAGTCGAGTGGGCCTGATGCAGTCCCTCCCATTGTGCTTCGGACGTGTGCTCCTGAGTTGGCGCCGGTTCTAACGCGCCTCTTCCGGCTCTCCTACACTACTGGCGTTGTCCCGAGTTCTTGGAAGACAGCCCTTGTCCACCCGATTCCCAAAAAAGGCGATCGCTCGGATCCGTCCAACTACAGGCCTATAGCCATCACCTCTTTGCTCTCCAAAGTAATGGAGTCCATTACAAACTGCCAGCTCTTGAGGTACCTAGAAGAGAACCAGCTACTAAGCGATCGCCAGTATGGTTTTCGCCGCGGTCGTTCGGCTGGTGATCTTTTAGTGTACCTCACTCACCGATGGGCGGAGGCAATCGAGAGGAAAGGGGAGGCACTGGCAGTTAGCTTGGACATAGCGAAAGCCTTCGACAGGGTATGGCACAGGGCTCTTCTCGCTAAACTTCCATCATACGGGCTTCCTGAGAAATTGTGTTCGTGGGTCGCCAGCTTTCTTTCTGGGCGTAGCATCAAGGTCGTAGTCGACGGTTTGTGCTCTGACATGCAGCCCGTGAATGCTGGAGTCCCGCAGGGGTGTGTGTTGTCCCCTACTCTGTTTCTTCTGCACATCAATGACATGTTGTATAACAACAGCATTCATTGCTATGCGGACGACAGTACTGGGGACACGCTCTACACCGGACGAGCTAATATTTCTCTGGAAAGCGTCATCGAGAGCCGGAATAAACTTGTGACTGACACCGAGAACATGTTAAGTCATGTCTCGAATTGGGGCCGACGTAACCTCGTCCACTTTAACCCCACCAAAACACAAGTTTGCGCATTTACCGCAAAAAAACATCCCTTCGTCGTATCTCTGAACTTTGAGGGAGCTCCCCTTGATACCAACCCGACTATTGGGATCCTTGGTGTCGATATTTCGAGTGACGTTCAGTTTCGGGGTCATTTGGAAGGTAAAGCTAAATTAGCTTCGAAAAAACTGGGTGTGCTTAATAGAGCGAGTCAGTATTTCACGCCGGCCCACCGCTTACAACTGTACAAAGCACAGGTCAGGCCACATATGGAATACTGCTCCCATCTTTGGGCTGGAGCACCCCAGTACCAACTCCTTCCATTTGACCGTATTCAACGCAGAGCTGCTCGAATTGTCGACGACATGGTTATTTCAGGTCGGCTCGATCCACTATCTCTTCGGAGAGACGTTGCGTCTCTCTGTATATTGTACCGCATATATCATGGGGAGTGTTCAGAGGAATTGTTCGGCTTGATCCCTACCGCTGCTTTTCTTCACCGCACTACACGCAATCGACTGTCATTCCATCCACATCACCTTGATGGATGGCGGTCTACTACTGTGCGTTTTTCGCGAAATTTCTTGCCTCGTACTACAGTGTTGTGGAACCAGCTCTCAACGGCGGTATTTCCGGACCGTTACGACCTCGGAATCTTCAAGAAACGAGCCTATTCCTTCCTTAAAGGCCGGCAACGCGTCTGCGATTCCTCTGGTTTTGCGGGTGTCCATGGGCAGCGGTGATTACTTTCCATCAGGTGACCCGCCTGCTCCTTTGCCTCCCTCTTTTATAAAAAAAAAAAAAAAAAATACTTTTAGGTTTGTTTTTGTATTCATTCGCTAACTTAACCCACAGTGGCCATTGTTTGTGAATAAATGCGATAGCCCGTTTTGTGAATAAACCACGCAACAAAAAGTAGTGCTCAAATATTAAATAAATACTTACTATGGATGCTTTCCTGTTGTCGGACGGTACGCAATGTTTAAAAAAAGATCCGGTCCGTTAGTAATTGTCAAATTATCAATTGGTGGCGCTGGTGTGCCTTACCCTTCGCCTTAATACACGAATCCCGTTCTAATAATAATTATATGACTTGACTTGAGCGCCAGCCGTTCTTTATTATTTTCATTATAAGTTTTATTGTATTTTTGTACGAAGTAGATTAAATATTATAATTTGTTTTTATTTTTGGACATATTGATAACTTAAAGAACTTCGAATCTTATTCGTTTCGTACACACACATACATAAAAATAAATATCATATTATAAAATAATGTGTGAATTCGCTTAGGTAGGAGGGATGGAATCCTATTGTTCACGACTTGGAACTGCGAGAGGTGACAAACCGGTTTCCAGCGCCCGCCCCTCGCGTCTCCTAGGTCGGTAGCGCTTAATCGCTGTATATCATATTCTAACCTCACTCTTTGATTAAAAAACAATTTAGTTTTATTAAGAGTTTAGTTCGTATGTAAAAGTTATGTTTGAAAGATAGATTATAGATACTGGTCGTTAGACTCGGTGCTAATACATAAAAAGTAAATTATAATCATAAATCTGTTACAGCTGTCACAGAGAAAAACAATCACATTACACATTTAACCTATTATTAGACAATACTGATAATATAATTACAATATTTAAAACCTTTTGTTAGTTACCTACTTCATGTTTTTTAAATAAATTACAGTGGCTGTTATGAACACGCCTTTATTTGATATGTATTAGAAACTAGTTTTTAAGAAAATTATTTTACTATACCAAATGTTAAGTATGTATTATATGGCTATACTAAATTAATAAATAAACTTGTAATGAAACAACTTTTACGGATCTACTCGCGTTAAAAATAATAAACTTGTATTAAATCCAGAAACCGTAACCGGAGTAACCCCCTCAGTCCAAGTTTAAAAGCCGCGACAGTAAGAGCTGAGGGAGTCAAGAGACCATTTGTAAAGGGCCCCTGACACGCTGAAAGAGCCTTAACTACAACACAACGGTCCAACATGCGGTAGAGTGTGTGTGTTAGGAATGAGCTGACGCCTTTTATATATACTACTGAGTTTTGTATGCGAGTGCCTTTTTGCAACTCAATTTCTCGGAAGCAAGCGAAAAAATGGATTATCATAAACGTTTACAAACAATGAAGCTTTAAAATAAGAAAGATAAAATATAAACAGTTTTTATTACTTTTTCAGGTAACGGCTCAATTATTAAATCATATAATAATAGTTTACGTTGCTGAAAGTATGACAAGCAAGCAAAGTAAATATAAAAACTGGTGTTATTTGTGGTGTGTATAAGTCCAAAAGTAGCGAACGATTAGCTTATGCCGGATCCCTATATTCTATCTGTCGGTTGTTTTGCTTACTGGAGTTAGCAATTTGACATAATTTGTATGGAGCTTATGTCAACGTTTTATCTATAGTAGACAAAACAACAGATAGATAGAAGAATATAGGGAACCTAGGGGGCTTTAGTCAACAATGAAAAAAAGTTAATTCTGAAACGTCATGCTTTAGAAAAAATGCTCTACATACTTTTTTGGTATTAAAATTATATAACTTTATTCTATAAACATCACACTCGGTCTGCGAAAGCGGATTATAAGCAACTTTCGCAAAGGCCGGTCATCAAATATAAATATAATATTTATATATAGGTGTATATATTATTGTATTTTTTATTTTATTTTACTTTGCATTTTACTTATATATTATTATATCCTTATCTAATTTAATGTCAATTTTAAATGTAATATACACTACACACCACACAGCTTATATTAAAAATCTTTATTTATTAATTTTCTAGATTTTGTTACTACACGGTCAAGGTTACGCTCATGGGCACATTATTGGTAATTGTTATGGGCACCGTCCTCGTGGTCACTCCTGGTTGTTGCTGAAAATCAGCGATTCACTTGCTGTGCGAGTGAATACCACGCTGAGCAACGACCCTTTTGAGATGCTGCGGCACACACAGATTTTTGTATTTTAATATTGTACTCTGTTATGAAATTATGTTTGTTTTTAGTCATCATCATCATCATCATCAGCTCATTTAATGGCCCCACTGCTGGGGCACGAGCCTTCCCTATGGATGGATAGAGAGAATGGGTCATAAACCACCACGCGGGCCCAGTGCGGATTGGTGGTTGTTGACGACTGCTAATGCAGCTGGGACCAACGGCTTTACGTGCCTTCCGAAGCACGGAGGAGCTCGAGATGGAAAATTTTTGGACACCCATCCGATGACCGGCCTTTACGAAAGTTGCTCAACCACAGCATTCGCAGACCGGGCGCGTTAACCACTGCGCCATCGAGCTCCTCGTTTTTAGTGTAATTATGTTTTTTTACGATTGTATATTGTGTGTGTATGTGTGTGTGTGTGTGTCTATAGTGTCCGAATAAAGATTTTATCTATCTGTCTATCTATCTAAATCATGATTAAAAACTTTTCATCCAAAGCTCCTCTGTTCTTCGAAAGGCACGTAAAGCTATAACTTTTTAAACTATGACTTAGGAAACAGTGGTACGAGTATCGAGCGCAAAAAACGACTAAGGAAGAGGGTCTAGGTAGATCGTTTTATCTGCTCATAATCACCCACCCGCAATAACTTCAGTAGGTACATCCGTGATCATAGCGCATGCAACTGTGCCGAAATATCGGATACTCAAACACAACAAAAAACATGGTAATAATCCCGTTAATAATATTTATTCTAACGCACGTAAAGCTATTGGTCCCGGCTGCATTATCCGTCGTTAACAACCACCGCACCGCATGTTGGTTTATGGCCCGTTCTCTCTGTGGTGTTTCCATAGGTAAGGCGTGCCCCAGTTGTGGGAACCTAACTGTGGTGATGAATAATGTACACGCCTTTATAACAAAGCCTTTAATAATTGACGCAACTTTCTTATGTCTGATTGCGCAGAGCCGCCATTAGCCCTAATGGGGGTGTAATTGATTAAGTAACGGGATGATTAAATTAAGGCTTGAAAGCGGCCGTCTCATACGCTTTGAGCTACTTTAGTGTACGTCCTAGAGTTACTGTGCTACAATAAAAAGCGGAAAATTCGTGAAGGTACGCACACAGTGAGCGGTTCCGTAGTATTTAAAGTGTGTATGTTGTGTTGTTGGTAACAAGCCACATAACAATAAAACCTTTTTCTCACTAGTTATGTTCTTAAGGGGGTGCAGCGCGGAATTTCGAAAATTACGTGTTTTTAAGTCAATGGTGCTAGGCGCTGAATAGGTCATATACATTAAAAGGACTAGTGTAGGTTAGCTTGATCCTTTCACAAGGGCATGGTTGTCTTGGAATTTGAAACAAATACCCAGAACCTGCATTAACAATACGTAAAAGTAATGATATATAAAAACTTATTTCTTTAGAAACTTTGTAAATACAGCACAAATGAAACAATGATCTGACATCAAAATGTTTGTATTGATATTCCGCAGGGCACTGTTGTCTTATTTTTCAATTAAAAAATATGAATATGAAAATATTAAGACTTTTATAATTTTTTACCCAAACGCCTATGATTTTACGAAAGTAAACATTGCTCTAATTAAATCACCAGCCTACTCTGTACAGATATTAATGTGCGTGCGTATTCGTAGTCGTGCGCCGTTGTCACACTACTGCCACGCGCCGCTCGCTCGCTATCATAAAGAAACTTGAAACTCGCAGTTTTGCGTCCGCGCAGCACCCCCTTAATGCCTCGGTGACCGGAACTAGGACCGCATTTGGCAAGCGTGGTGATAATACCCATTACCCATAAATTGTAGTGTAACTTGATTTCAATGATGGAGGCCTTTGCCCAGCAGTGGGACAGTATGTAGGTAGGCTATTTACTTACTTACTACTTATGTTTTTATGTGATGGTTACGATAGGTCAAAGGTGCCTGTGCACTTCATCAAGAATCCTCAACATAGGGTAAAGCTAACAAAGAGTACCGCAGTGCTATTAATTGAATAAAATTAAATCTGACAACAACTACTTTTTTAAATAGGTATATTTTTCGTGTAAGCACAGTCAGTGCCTTGATCTCACCTGATGTTTAAGTGATGATAAGGCCAATTGTCAACACGCTAGCCAAATGCAGGTTGCTGATTACAAACCCGAGCTATGCATCGAAAAATCCGAAAACACACTTTGCCCGATCTGGGAATTGAACGCCGGGAGCTTCGGGTATCAGGCCGAGCGCTTTACCACTAGGCCATCGTGGAATTCGAGGCCATCAGAGGTCTAACCACTTGTCGTGATCACAAGTCCTGACTTAGGTAAGTCGTCTCGTTGCAAGTGATATTTTCATGTAAATGTAAAAATTACAATTTCAAATAAAATTTCTCACAAATGGTGCTTAAAGCAATTTTATCTGTGTTGGGAGACTCGTTCTGTAGGTAACGTATTTTACACCTCACTCGGGTTGCAATAAAAAAACGAATGTGACAGAAGCGTAGCGGCTGCACTTCTTTAAGGCTACAGTTTTGTTTAGAAGCTATTAGCGATTAGCTTAATCCTAACATTAATTTTAACATTCTTGATTATTGGCACAGAAACCATATAACGTCGATAACGTTGTGCGCTAGGAGGGGTCACTGTCTAATGCCTATAAATTAAAATGTGTAAAATCTCTACACATCTCATATAAGCTCTTCTCGTCTTTTTAATTTTTATGTTAATGGACTGATTGAGGGACTGAATAGGACTAAAGTAGGCTGCTCGATAGACGAAACTTTTATTAACTATTATTATTACTATTAGTTACGCTGATGATATGGTCCTGTTGGGTCCCTCCATCAGTGCCTTGAGGAAATTAGTTAGTGTCTGTGAGAACTACGCCGCGGCGCATGGGCTCCGGTACAACACGACAATAAGCGAACTTCTAGTTTACAACAAATAGGTGCAAAGAATTTGAATGTTCCCCTTGTGCGATTGTGTGGTGCAGAGCTCAACAGAATAAATCGGTTTAAGTACCTGGGCCACTGGGTCTCGGCTGGTCTCACAGACGTTGACGATATCGAAAGGGAGCGGAGGGCGTTGGCTGTAAGATGCAACATGTTGGCCCGTAGATTTGCCCGTTGCAGTAAACAAGTTAAAATAACTCTTTTTAAAGCCTACTGTCAGATTTTGTATACGTGCAGTCTATGGGTCAACTATACGCAGAAGGCATACAACGCCCTTCGCGTTCAGTATAATAACGGCTTTAGAATGTTGTTGGGGCTGCCGAGGTGGTGTAGCGCATCCGGGATGTTAGCGGTGGTGCGCACGGACGGGTTCCCGGCCATAATGAGGAAGCGAGTGACTTCCCTGTTCCATCGAGTGCGCGGCAGCACCAACAGCATTCTAAGAGTTCTGGCTGGTGGAGTCGACTGCCCTATGCTGAAGCATTGGATCCGGCTTCATGTCCTTGGTGCATGAAATACCGGATCTAGAGTAATTATGTTGCCCTATAGAATCTCAGTATCCCATCTTACTAACATAGTCCTTAAGTGCATTGTTACTAACAAATTCTATGGACATATGTCTGAATTAAATAAATAAATAAAATAAAAATCCTCCAAAAGCGTATGTTACCGCAGGAACATAAAACAACACAAAGTATTGAGGAATTGCAAAACTTTATTTTAATCTTAAGGCGAAGGGTAAGGCACACTAGCGCCGCTAATGGATTTAATTTGATAACTAAACTGGATTTTTCTTCAAACATTTCGGACCTTCCGACACTAGGATAACATCTATTATTTAATAATTGTACACTACTTTTAGGTTTGTTTTTGTATTCATTCGCTAACACCAACAGTGGCCATTGTTTGTGAATAAATGCATAAGCCCGTTTTGTGAATAAACCACGCAACAAAAAGTAGTGCACAATTATTAAATAAATATTATGGATGCTTTCCTGCTGTCGGACGGTACGCAATGTTTAAAAAAAGATCCGGTCTGTTAGTAATTGTCAAATTATCAATTGGTGGCGCTAGTGCGCCTTACCCTTCGCCTTAAATAGGTAGGTACAAAACAATGGTTGTCTGTCACATCGTAGTATAGAAAGGTCTAATCGCTAATGGCGCGTAGCGGCGCTTGCTCGTTGCTCCTGTGACGTTTTTTCTCTCTGCCACCATCAAGTCTCTCATTGGCTCGGCGGGTCAACACAGTGATACCAATCGCAGCGCGTCTGGCTGCGTTCACGTGTAAACAGCGTAATTTTTTTTTTTGCTATTTAGTTATTTATTTCTTTAAGTTATTTTATCATGATCATTAAGAAGACAAAGACATAAAAAATGCTTTAAGTACGATTTAAGAAAGTCAACTTTGCACGAAAATAACATTATAACCTTTTTTTTATTATTTTTATATCGAAAATACAGGAAGATACACAAAGTTTTTTTTACATGTAGTTTTATCATCATGGAGAACTGAAGATACTTGTAGAATATGTGTGGATGTGGTACGGCTTGAGTCCAGCGATGGGACGTTTACCATTTGATAATGACGATGAATTGGGTAATCGGTTTTATGAGCTACGAAAAAAATAGCTATCGCTAGCTTCATAGCCGCGTCCTAGGCCGCCGTAGCAGTGCTGCCGGCAACTTCACTCGTTAGCGCACGTTGGCGCCACATTCGCAGTCGCACTGTTGATTCTAGAGTCGTACACCACGTTAATTTAGGAGGTTAAACTTTGTTACTACTATACACAAAAGTTAAACTATTTAATTTATCACAACTATACAAATATAACACAAGCATCTTGATTTAAAAAATTATAACTGGCGCCATTAAAACTAACATAGAATTAAACATAAAACGTAATACACATATAATCTTAGAAATAAGTTTAAACTCAAAACTATAATACCAAGGACTAACTATGGAACAAAGATGGTACTATTTGAGGGAGCACTAAGGCCTTAGTGCATTAAAGCTCTAAGACTAAGGCACACTAGCGCCGCTAATGGATGTAATTTGAAAACAGCTAAACTGGATCTTTTTCTAAACATTGCGGACCTTCCGACACTAGGAAAACATCTATTATTTAATAATTGTGCACTACTTTTAGGTTTCTTTTTGTATTAATTCGCTAATACCAAAAGTGGCCATTGTTTGTGAATAAAACGATAACCCGTTTTGTGAATAAACCACGCAACAAAAAGTAGTGCACAATTATTAAATAAATACTATGGATGCTTTCCTGTTGTCGGACGGTACGCAATGTTTAAAAAAAGATCCGGTCCGTTAGTTATTGTCAAATTATCAATTGGTGGCGCTAGTGTGCTTTACCCTTCGCCTTAACAGTTTGCCAAACGAATTGAAGGATTGTGATAGTTTAAGTGTTTTCAAAAATAAACATAAGTTACATAATATAGCAGCAGCAAGCATCGGTGCTTAATGTAGTACAATTGTTATTGTTTATCTATGTATCTCATTCTAAGTGAAATGTAAATTTCTTATGAGAATAAAAGTTCTTTGACCTGAGCAATTATTTTAATTTCAGTCCAGTTTTGTGTATTTTGAATAAAATTTATTTTTTATTTAACAATGCTGATGCGCTTCGCTTTCATATCAACTGTTCTTAATTGATGATAAGGCTGGAGACCTTTGCCCTACAGTGGGACGTTATAGTCTAATTTTTACTTCTATTTTTAAGTGTTAATTGCTACACTTAAGCTGTATATTATGTATTATATAAAAGTAAAATTTTTACTATTATTGTGTTATCAATTTGTGGTATTCATCTGCAAAGATGAATCTGCATGTCCATCGTTTGCAAATATCTTTGGATAGATGGCATTAATGTCGCTCTAAAGCATTTCAAAAAATCAAAAAGCAGTGACAAAATTCAGCGCTTACGTCAGCCTTCCCGGTAGCATAATGGTTAGTGCAGCCGCCCGGATTGCGGAAGACCCAGGTTTGATTCCTGGCTGGGTCGGGTGGGCGTTTAATTACTTCTCTGTATTTTATATAAATATTTAATTCAGTTATAGTCTATTTACCTTTTTTTATATATACTTAATTTACATGTATTGTATTACGCAATACAAAACAATGTGAATGCGACTCAAATTCAATACTACAAACTGTCACTTACTTGCATGTCTCACACACACTACAAAGGCGAGCATTATCACATTACAGTTAGTATTCACGTCTAATTACATTAATACAACCAGTATCTCGATGTAGATACGAACGCTATCTAGAACACGACAATCTCGGCGCATCCTAATGTCCTTTGATGAGATAACGGTGCGAAGATAGTGAATAATTGAATGCTTATCTTGCGATATATCCTTCGGGTAATATCCGCTCGCTCGTTCGTAACAGAACATCAGGATATTGCAATATGTTATAATCACTTTCGTATAATCACATAGACACGGTGGAGTGTGTAGGTACGTGAGACAAATCGAATCGATCAGTTCATCTGTCACTGGCACTTTACCTGCTACGTCGTCCGCGTGGATTTGAGATTTTAAAAGAAATCTTTTTTTAGCAAAATAAAATATAGCCTATGTTACTCACAAGGTATAAAGCATTCTATTAGTGAAAGAGTTTTTGCAGTTGGACCAGTAGTTAAACAGATTAGCCCCGACATACAAACAAACTAACAAATTCACAAACGTTACCTCTTTATTAATAGGATATCTGTTTTAACTGTTTTACAATAGGTATAGTTACAATAAATATAAAACACTAGCTAATGGTTTCCATGACAACAAAACAAACAAATCATTTTGTGGAAATTTTAATTATCGTTTTTAGTATTTTATTTAATATATTTTTTTTAATATAGCCTATGTTACTCAGCGCGAATGTAGCATTCTAATGGTGAAAGAATTTTCTAAATCGGTCCAGTAGTTTTTGAGTTTATTCGTTGCAAACATACACACATACAAAAATACAAAGGATTCCTCTTTATAATATTAGTACAGATGAGGTGTTCAGCCCTCTCAATATGTAATAAACAATTTTAATTCTACAAATGAATTTAATTGTATCAATTAGCTTGGAATAGTTTATCAATGTTTTGTCTCACTTTATACGATTTACAATCATATTTGAGCGACATACTGTTTCAAGCTTATAGACAGTTTGTTTTGTAAGAGTTATACTTCAGTTAAAAGTTATATGTCAGGTTTTTTTTAATATTAACTTTCCACTGTCGTCTTTTTAAAACTTAAATCATCCGGTAGTATCGTTGAAGCATACATTTAGTTTCCAATTCAAACAGTTGGAATTACGTTTTTTTTCTCGCATTAAAATATATAAGAGTTGACTTTATGAATCTCTTTATCAAGAATGTATTTTGTCACAGATAGCTTTCTTCAGATTATAAATCAACTACAGTAATTTACTGTTAAACTGGCGGTGCTAGATAATGGAGACGGACAGATAAAGCATAAGGACAATCCGTTATTGTCCTTACATGAATCTGTAATATTAGTGTCTGCATCCTAGACGCTGCAGCCTTTGAGAAGGCTGAATAGTGAACAGAACTAATCATAAGGAGAGAATGCGTATTGTAAATGAAACTGTGTTATAGTTATTTATATGGAGTAGTCGTAAACAGAAAAAAACTAGTAGACTAGTAAACTAGTAGACTAGTGTAAGCTGATGATGATGATGATGATGAAACAGAAGAGATGATCATTGATCATAGCTTCATACAGCGTTACCTGCAGGCAGACACCTAAATCTACTATTTTCTCATCGGTATTACTTTCTTTTGTTTTATTCTCGGTGTTTTAAATGAAACCTGTAATAGATAAAACCTTTTTATCTACACTAATGTTGTAACATTCTACTTATGTTTCCAATACTTGACTTATAATTACTACCGTTATAGCGCAAACAACAAAACACTCAATTTAAGCAATTTCACATGATGGTATAATATCCACATCGATATCGTAAAATCTCATTATAACATCAATAAAACGCGACCAATTAACCTGGCGAGCCTTATGTCTAAATCCTCATACAAGTTGTATAAAATTTTGATATTAGGCTGGCTTTTGAAAACAGTTGGGTTATACGTGAAAACTTCGTCGAAACTACTAAACTTACATACACAAAACTCTTTGGTAAGATCTTGTGCCAATTAAATAAAAAAAGAACAGCGCGCGCTCGCTCCTGATTGGCCATGCGCGCGCAGCTGCGCTCACATTGGTTAGATTTTAATGGCGGCAAGTTCACTGTGACAATACACGTACGGTGCGTGAATTTAATGTTTCGCAATGTGTTTTGTTTTTAAAATACAAATTAAAAGTTAAAAATGGACAGCGACGATGATATTTGTACGCCTCCGGATATTCTAGAATTGGCAACAAAAATAACTCACAACCTTTTGCCAGAAAAATCTAGAAAATTATATGAAAACGAATATAATAACTTTTTGGCATGGAAGATCGAAAAGAAAACTACATCATTTTCTGAAAATGTCATTCTTGTGTATCTCAAAGACCTCTCCGACAAATTCAAGCCATCTTCTATGTGGGCTAAATATTCTATGCTCAAGTCCACACTGAGTATCTACAACAATATTGATATCACGAAGTATTCAAAAGTCATAGCGTTCCTGAAACGCAGTTCAGAAGGACACAAGGAAAAAAAGTCCTTGACGTTTACATCAGGTCAAATAAAGATTTTCCTGGAAGATTCACCAGATATTTTGTATCTTTTTGAAAAGGTAAGTGTATTTTAGTTCTGTTATTTAATCTACCTAGTACTTACGTACTACACACGCAAGTTATCTAGACACTCCGTTTAAGCGCTTTGTGTATAAATTAGGTAGTAGGTACCTACACTTTACTACTTCATAAATCATAGTTTTTGCCTTGGCTATGTACCTCAAGCTTATTATATCGTTTATTGTTACAGGTTGCACTAATCTTCGGCATAATGGGGGCATGCCGAAGGCAAGAGCTATACAACATCCAGTTCGATGAAGTCTCTAACATAGACGACAGTACAATCATGGTGAAAGTTTCGAAAACAAAAACGAAAATAGATCGTTCTTTCGTTGTTAAGGGCAACTGCTATGCCGTATGTAAAAAATACATGGAACTTCGACCCACCCCCTGTCGAAACCCTGCCTTTTTCTTGAGCTATAGATCGGGGAAGTGCGTCGATCAAAGAACTGGTATTAATAAATTTGGTGCTCTGGGAAAAACTATCGCAAGTTTTTTGGATCTGCCTAACCCAGCGTTGTACACGGGGCATTGCTTCCGGTGCACCTCGGCGACCCTTCTCATAGATAGCGGTGGTGATTTGACCGCACTGAAACGACACGGGGGGTGGAAGTCTTCTACTGTGGCTGAAAGCTACATTGATGAGTCTTTAATGAATAAAATTCAAGTCTCAAATACGATCTTGAACAGTATAGAAAACAAGACGAATGAAGTAATTATAAATATTCCGACTCCGTCTACGAGCTCTACTGCTTGCCCCGCGACCGCTACAGCTGCTGGATCAATAATTAACATTAACTTTCAAAATTGTACCATCCAAAATTTGAACAATTATTATAAATAAACTATTGTCAGCTTTTACTCTTGTTGTTTGACTAATTGCATTAGTGAAGATAAAGTAGTGTATGCAACTGCATATAACACGGGTATTAAAACACTCGTTACTATTATGAAACTCACACTCGTGTTTTAATACCCTTCATTATATGACAGTTGCATAAACTACTATTTTAAAACAGTGGTTTGCGAAAAGGAAAAAATTCTAACGGGGAGTCAGTAACGTCAGTAGATGTGATCTCTAATAAGTCTGTGGTCAGTAGTCTCGGAACTATTATAGGAGAATGGAATCACGGCTTATCGCATGCAGCCCGACCTATTCGTTCAGCTACCGGATAAAAGTTTAGTAATGATAGATAAAAGCTTTCACTTTTAAATATTATCGCCACGTGTACAGCGTATAACTCAAGTCCTTTTCAAATAAGAAAAACCGAATAATTTCTCAAGTTGGCGTTAACTTAATACGCCATCAATTTTATGTCAGCTTTCTTGACAGACGCTTTACAAGTTTCGTTCATTTGAAACTCACATAAGTATAGATGCAGAACGCCAATATATGAGTTACTCCTAGTTCCATTATTGCGAAGCGTGAGTAACGGAAGATCCAGGCTATATTCAAGATATCTCGTACTAACATCGGGTCGGGTTGCGGTCAGAACACTGTCAACCAATTTGTCGTATACTAATATCTCACGATAATATAATGTAGTGAAACTGATCCTGATCAGTTTTAAATAAAGGGAAACATTGATCACGGCTAAAATGGATGACCCTAAGCGTTTAAGCGTATCAACCTCAACTGTCTTTTATTTCATAATAAATATAATGTCTATCCTTTTATAACCCAACTTTTAATGCTGATTGTACCAAACGTTCTCATGGACCCGCTGGGAAAGAAAATGTATTTTTTATTTTTAATGTCGTGGACCCGTTGGGAATCAAAGTAAAAACTTATTTTTTTTGAAAACAATAGAGCCAATTTGGGAATAAGCCATCATAACGTACGTTTACGTGAAAACGAGAGAACAATTTCAGAGAACAGGTGGAGCTGTGATTAATGTTACAATATTGATTGAAATTTTTAAATTGTTTTATTGTATCAGACATTAAATGACCGTTCGACGGGCGGCGTCATGCAGTCGGCTTAGTATAGAGTGCCTAGTCAGAGTTTTAATTATTATTCAAGTTCATTCGATCACTTTAACAAAAGCGAGAATTTTTATTTATCACATCTTGTTTGTCATCAGGTAGTGTGAGTAATTACCATTAAAGCAGCGGTGTCAGGGTGTAAAACGAGGGTCTGGGCAGGAGGCGGGAGCTGAAGAGGAGAACCCCCAATAACCATCCGCGCCTTCCCGGTGGTAATCGAATGAGGTAAGTATAAACTTTAAGTCGGGTTGTCCAAAAAAGGTTGTAAAACGGGATGCATTAAAATTTTACGATACAAATTCTCGTTTTCGATAATGCGATTGAATGTGAATTGAAACTAAAACTAAGCCTGGTTCAGTATAGCCTGAATCTGTCTTAATGTAACGCGGAGTCTCACGTCGCGGCAACTCGCTCGTGCGTTCGTCAAAACGGTCTTTCGTCAACGGCCGATCCGTCTTCGCATTCATTTGTCAATGTTCTGCTCCTATACTTTGGAAGTATATAAAAAAGGCATTTTGAAGATTTCTTAGTCGTCAGCCAGTTGTTCGCCGCTCTGATCGGCACAACGATGACTATAAAGTTGCAGCAATGTTTTTCGAAAGTGCTACCTAGTTGGTTATTTGTAGCTCAGCGTTTTTCAGATACCGGTAATCTTTTCAAAATGCAATAAAAATAAATTTTTATAATATTATTATAGTATAGATTAGTCCATAATGATATTAAGTCATAATATGATTTCTAATCAGATATCGGAAGACATAGATCTGAGGCCTTCGGATATTCAATCGAATTCTGACATGATGTAAGTATTACTATAATTACATTACTTTTTTGTTACGAAATAGTAAATAATCACTATCATCATTAGCATCACCTCATTTTATGTCCCCACTTTTGGGGCCCTAGCCATTCCTATGGTAGATAGGGAGAACGGGTCATAAACCACCACGCGGGCCCAGTGCAGATTGGTGGTTGATAATAACTTCTAATCAGCCGTGACCAACGGCTTTCTAAGGACACCTGCTTTCCAAAGCTTGAGACAATAAAATTTTGGTCACCCATCCGATGACTGACTTTTGCAAAAGTTGCTTAACTTCAGCAATCGAAGACCAAGCGCGTAAGCTATTAAGCTTCTCGGGGTTTCATATAAAAAGGTTACATATAAATGGTAATATAAAACCGTGTAATCTGTACTTGTGCTTTTGATAATAAATTATGAGTTAGCAATTTATAAAGCATTCTACATCGTTCAAGGTATACAATTCTGTATTGTTGTGTGTTATAATAATCTAAAGCAGGGCTTGAAACCGGTTCAAAGTTAACCGGTTTCATTAGGGTAAAACCTGTACTATCGTAAAGTACCGTTCCGGAGCGGAACCAAATAGGAGCGATATTTCGAACCTAAATAAACCGGTTTATTTCTAGCGATCGCTGGCTGCGACTTGTTGTAGCTTGTTAGACGAAATACCCGCGCGGCGCGCACCAGTGTTGCGTCGCGAGCGCTATCTCATTTTGATAGTTGCGCGCATCCTATCAATATGGGTCGAAAACGTAAATCAAGTATTTATCATTTTAAATTTTAACCGGTTTATTAAAAAACCCATTTTTTTGTAAACCGGTTCAAAAACCGGTTCAATGGAACGTAACCTTTTTAATAAAGTTCCATGCATAATTTCGTGAAACCGGTTCAAAAAATTAACCGGTTTCCAAGCCCTGATCTAAAGTTCCTAAGGACAAAGAAGAAAATACAAAATCTTAGGACAGCACAGACATACACCAACAAATTGCTTCAATTAGACAGAGCTGCATTTATTACAAGCTGCCACGACAAGCATAAATTACGTTAAGGACTTGCCTTAAATAATTGGACTTGCCTTAATAGTCATAAAATACTAGAAAATTAAACGAAACCTAAGAGAAGTGTAATAAAGCGTTTTATCCTTAAGTTAGCAAAAGACAATATTTATTTATTGAAATAGGTACACTCGCAGAACACATATTAAACATTACTAGTGGTCGCCCAGTGGTTGAAATTCGACCGTAATTTTATTAAGGCTGCACGGATTGTATCCTAAGCAATGAAAAATTTAAAAAGATAGAATGTGAGTTTGGGTTGGCATTGACAGCTGTCAGCCGCATTAAAGACAAACAATTCGTGTGTGTCAAATACATGGTAGTAGGTGTAATGTTGTTTTTGTTGATTTAATGTATTTTTTATGCATAATTTAAAAAAATATTAACATTCTGGTAACCTTCTCTATATAAACTATAAGTGTGCGAAATTTCATACTCCTCCGTCCGCGCGATATTCGTAAAAACGGTACAAAGTTTTTGCTTCACGTATTAATTATATAGATGATTATGACACAATAAATATTTGGTTAAATTCTGATATGTGTTTCATTATGATGAGTGACACATCATTTTTGATTTTACTTTGATATTAAAAGTGGACATTGTTTGTGAATAAATGAGATAGCCCGTTTTGTGAATACTTAAACCGCGCAACAAAAAGTAGTGCACAATTATTAAATAAATACTATGGATGCTTTCCTCTTAACGGACGATACGCAATATTTAAAAAAAGATCCGGTCTGTTAGTAATTGTCAAATTATCAATTGGTGGCGCTAGTATGCCTTACCCTTCGCCTTAAGTAGTAAATTATGAGTTTCATTCCTGTGGGAATATCGGGATAAAAACTATCCTATGTGTAATTCTAGGTTATAAACTATCTGTTTGCCGAATTTCATCCAAATCCATCCATCCGTTGCAGCGTGAAGAAGCAACAAATATACACACACACACACACATACACATACACACAAACATTCGCATTTATAATATTAGTGTAATTATGTACAAAATTGATCATGATTATCGGTTGAATAGTATACGCGTGATAGCGTAACAAATAACAAACAAACAAACAAACAAACTCACTTTCGCATATTATATTAGGTTACTATTAATTAGGATAGTTGGGTATAAACTCTGATTTAGACACACATCTGCTTATAACGTAAGTACACCACCATTGTAACCCTGTAAAGGCCATCCCAATCCTATTCAAACTACTCGTAGAATCTAGCAGCGGTAGCACGCTTACGCTTGCGTGATGCCATTCCCTCTAGAAACCTTCTGACGTTGTTTTGATCGTGATGAAGCAGTGCTCTTTAAGTTTCTCGCCGCCCGCCCCCAAAAATTCCGGTGACGCTGTGAAAGCCGTTTACAGATAACAGCAAACTCTCTCCTAAACATTTTTGAGCTTATCAGCGAAATCAATCTTTTTTTTTATATATTGACGTTTCCATGACAACAAAACAAACAAATCATTTTGTATTGGAAAATTAAATTGTCGTTTCTAGTATTTTCCGTTACTTATTATATACTACTCAAAACAAAATAAGGGCCACGAGGTATTTTGTCTGTACCATGAAAATAATAAAACCAATATTAATTTTTTTGTCTCCATAACGAAAACTAATGTTGTTTTTACCGTGTAGACCAATAAATTTATTCCAATAATAATGATTAAAAAGTTTATTTGCTTTTGAAAGAAAAAACACATTTAAGGTTAAAAATAAAAACAATGTAAAGTTACTGAAAACAAAAGAAAATACTCCATGCTCATCTTTTAGTAACGGGTATGCCCCCCTCGTTTCGTTACGCACTCCTGAAGCCTGGAGTGCATGCTCTCAATCAAATGCCTGACATTTTCCATTGGAATCTCTTCCTAGGCTCTTTTAACAGCGTTGATGAGTTGCTGTTGGTTGTGGATTTCCTGATCACCGTCTCTAACTCTTCGTTTCAACTGATCCCACATGTGCTCTATTGGATTTAAGTCCGGACTGTTCGCCGGCCACGGCAAGACTTGAATTTGAGACGCTTCCAGTACAAACCGAGTCGCTTGAGCCGTGTGTGCACGAGCATTGTCTTGCATCAAGATGAATCCAGGACCCGCTCGCTGGGCAAATGGGATCACATGTGGTCTGACGACTTCCTCAATATACCGCTGAGCAGTAACAGTACCCTCATTTAAAATAGCGAGCTCAGTTTTGCCGTGTAAGCTTATCCCGCCCCAAATCATTACATTTGGACCACCAAAACGATCGACTTCATGGATGCAGGCTTCTGAAAATCTCTCGCCGCGTCTTCTCCATACTCTAATACGCCGATCGCCGTTAAAAAATTTAACTTTGCATTCGTCTGTGAAGAGCACCATGCCCCATTGGTTTATGTCCCAGTCCAAATGTTGACGGGAAAATCTTAAACGATTTGCACGATGATTTCTGGTTAATGGAATACGGACAACTCGCCTTCTTGATGCCTGCTGGTCTTCATGCAATCGATTACGAATAGTTTGGTCACTGACACGAGTACCCGTTGTGAGCCGTAAACGATTTTGCAGCTTGCGGGCCGTCGTTGTGCGATCTCGGCGCGCACTTAATCGAATGTAACGATCCTCTTGAGCTGTTGTAATGCGAACTCTGCCCGAACCAGGTCTTCTTCTAACACTGCCGGTCTCTTGGAAACGATTCCATAGATTTTGAATAGCTCTTCGAGAAAATCCCAATTGCAAACCCACAGATCGCTGCGAATGACCTTCTTCAATCATTGTAACGGCTCTGGTTGCTGTCAGCGAGTCCATATGACGCCTGCGTGCTTGTGGCATATTGCAAAAGATGTTTCTGACTCGAGATATCAATGAACTCTAATAATTTCTAATAAACCAAGAAGCTAAGGAAAGCAAAACGTCAAAGAAAATGGAATCAAAATTTTCAAAAATAATTTTAAATCAAATTTTATTTAAAATTGTTGCCAGCATTAGATGAATACTACAATATTAAAAAGTTTAGGTATCAAAGAGTTTGTATACTCAATATTTTACTACTTTCAATATGTAAATGTTTAATAATTTACACCAAAATGAAAAAATACCTCGTGGCCCTTATTTTGTTTTGAGTAGTATATATATGTTTCTCACCGTTTAAACCTTCCCTGAACTTCCACAAATATTTTAAAATCAAAATTAGCCAAATCGGTCGAGCGAAGCGAACAGCAATTGATTTATATATATATAGATTGACGTTTCCATGACAGCAAAACAAACAAATAATTTTGTATTGGAAAATTAAATGGTCGTTTTAGTATTTTCCGTTGTTTATTTTATTATTTATGTTTCTCACCTTTTAAACCTTCCCTGAACTTCCACTAACATTTTAAAATCAAAATTAGCCAAATCGGTCCAGCCATTCTCGAGTTTTATGCGAGACTAAGGAACAGTAATTGATTTTTATATATATAGACTAGCTGACCCGGCAAACGTCGTTTTGCCATAAAAAATTAAAAAAAAATTTAGGGGTGGACTACCCCTAACATTTAGGGGGATGAAAAATAGATGTTGGCCGATTCTCATAGATACCGGATGACCCGGCAAACGTTGTTTTGCCATAAAAAATTAAAAAAAATTTAGGGGTGGTCTACCCCTAACATTTAGGGGGATGAAAAATAGATGTTGGCCGATTCTCATAGATACCGGATGACCCGGCAAACGTTGTTTTGCCATAAAAAATTAAAAAAAAATTTAGGGGTGGACTACCCCTAACATTTAGGGGGATGAAAAATAGATGTTGGCCGATTCTCATAGATACCGGATAAGCACAAAAAATTTCATCAAAATCGGTCAAGCCGTTTCGGAGGAGTATGGCAACGAAAACTGTGACGCGAGAATTTTATATATTAGATTGTTATTAATTTTTTTAAGATTTATCGAACTGAACAAATCAAGTGCATGCTGTGTTCGTCAGTAAATGATTGTACAAATCAAAATCAAAATCAAAAATCAAAAATCGTTTATTGCAGTCTATCAAGGTTACTTATCTATGAACAGTGATTGGGACCATCCTAGTAGACATTCTAAAATGCCTGTTTCAGGAGGCCCCGCTCTTCCAAAACACTCTCATTTTTAACATTAGATAGACAATATTATATAAGTATTTATCAAAGCAATTTAAATTTAATTTATACAAAACTTCAAATCAATTTGTGTGAATGTGTGTGTGTGTGTGTGTGTGTGTGTGTGTGTGTGTGTGTGTGTGTGTGTGTGTGTGTGTGTGTGCGTGCGTGCGTGTGTGTGTGTGTGGTGTGTGTGAGTGTGTGTGTGTATATATATTATGTTATTTTACAAAATAAATAATAAAAGTGTTACAATATAATAATAAATAGTAATAAACCAATATTTCCAACCCTTCCTATTTTATTATTTATCCGTCATTAGTATGACCTATCACTTAATAATGACTCTGTGGCTTTATAATTTAGAGTTAGTAGCCATTCTGTTAGCAGATCCTTACAACTTTTAGGTTTCATATTATGAATATAAAGCATATCATTTATTTTATTATAAACATGTGTCGAGAGAGCAAAGTATTGCCGTTGCGCAAACAAATAAACTTACCTGTTTTACCTGTATGTCAAATTATATCCAATTCCGTTTCGTTGTGATTTAAAAGTAAACAAGCAAATAATAATTTATTATATTAACATAACTGGCTGTGATATTGCATTTAAATTATAAAGTTTCTGTTAATGTTTCGTGCTGCACAAGCCATTTGCAGCGTTACGTGCTTACTAAGCTTCATGCCGCCAGCTATACTCAGATTGGACATGTAGATAAGCTGCGCCGTTAAAGCTTTTTTGTCATTATACGCTCATGAGGACTTCATAAATTTCACTGAAGTTACTTCCCACCGTCCAAAGAGTGCCGGCTGAGGCTATCGTCTTTTTACTAACGTGCTATTTTCAGTTTCGTTGTTTTCTTTTTCTATTCTTGCCAGTCAATCATAATTAATGACACCTTTCTCAGTCATATCAATTCTTACCAAGTCCATGTAACCTTTCCTTGCATAGTAGCTTCATCATTGAGAATCGATTCAGCAATGCGAAGGTTGAAACCTTTATTGTCAATTGCCTTAATAAATTATTTATTGGACTCTGCTTTTAATTTTTGATGTTTCAGCGTACATATAACCTCGCATGTACGCATCAAACTTATTGGCGCATTGGCATTTCTTAAAGCGTATTGGACGAGTGTGCCTCGAATACGCGATGCCAGACATCAAGTGGAGCCTTCATACATTTTTTATGCTCACGTCAAACGGTTTTACGCCCAATTTTGGTGCGTAAGGAATATTCCAAATTGTAGAGATAGTTCTTCGCCGCTTCTAGGGAGCAGTAAAATGGAGTAATAGCTTGTAACTTTCGCTTGTTGGGCGGAAGTGGGACCGAATGGGGGTGTATTTTGTTTAGGATGTTCGTAGTTACTGTCTGTACTTGGTTAGTGTGGGGTACAGTCGCGAGAGCAAATATGTTACCGTATGAGCAAGTTGTCTTCATTGATTTCGCTGCAATATTCTAGATATCAAATTTTGAAATGTTTTATGGTGCAAATATTATTGTCGTTTGTAAATTTGACCATAGCAATATATGTTTTCCCTTATATGTATGTTATTTAAGGTATTTTTTAAATTACTATTTATTAGAGTAGAATTTCACAAGTAGGGCTCTAGAAAAATTTTGCACACCAGATTTTTTACTTTACTCATTTCACATAAAGTAAAATATTAGTCCGCTTACCATCAGGCGAGATCACGGACAAATACTTGCCTATAAAGAATTTTAAAAAATTTAAAAAAAATGTCAAACTTTCCAATTAAAAACTGCACGGCCGTCATTCATGTGTTTTTTTTTATATAAGAAGGAGGCAAACAAGCAGGCGGGTCACCTGATGGAGAGTAATCACCGCCGCCCATGGACACCCGCAAAACCAGAGGAATTGCAGACGCGTTGCCGGCCTTTAAGGAAGGAATAGGCTCGTTTCTTGAAAATCCCAAGGTCGTAACGATCCGGAAATACCGCCGCCGAGAGCTGGTTCCACAACACCGTAGTTCGAGGCAAGAAATTTAATAGTAATTACACGTTCTACACCTCAATTCACGCCCATATTATGTCAAGATGGTATTGACGAAACTATGACTAAAGGTCGACAGATCAAAAATAACTGCATGAATGTGGCATCCACTTATGTGGGTGTATCTTTGCCCTTATGGGCAAAGATACTTTACTAGATGCTGGGAGGGACGTATAATAATCAAATGTGATAAATATTATTCCATACCATTTATACCCGTATATTCAATGTCAATATAATATTAGAATATCTTAAATCGTGATTGTCTAAATTTAATTTTGATAGTTTAGTTTTAAATTACAAAATACTTATCGTAAACGTTAACTTTGTGCAAGTTAATGAAAACGGCTTTTTTAAGGCAGTGTTTGATGATATTACAATATTTAGGCGCAATTGAGCAAACCCAAGTTGTGATTTACGGTGCCTAGTCTTCTGGAGCACCCATAGTTAAAGGGGTGCCCCAAGGGTCAATATTAGGACCATTACTCTATCTATCTCATCTAATAAATGACCCTTCTTACTTTGACTTTTACTCGATATAACTATTTACAGATTACATACATCTACATCTTTAGTCTTGAAAATCAACAACTGAGGGCATTGAAATGTTGACGAAGTAAACTGTGCATTCTACAAAGTTTTGCGTTAATTCATTATCAATAATAAATTTGAAAGCAATGCTAAATGTGTACACTCAAAACAAAACATCAGTAATAAAATCTTAATCTCTTAATTATTTAGCTTATAAAGAACACACCTCTTCGTGTTAGGTTTAACCGCTCCGAGCACTGATCAGTGCCCTAAACAACAAAATTCTATTGTGTTTGTATTCACAGCAGACGACGGATTCCTATCGTCATTGAACTGACGATATCTCCTAACTGTAAAAACGCTTCTAAAAATATTTCCATAAAAAATCAAAGAAAATCTATTGAAGTCTATTGAATCTATTGGCAATTTCCACAAACTTATAAAATACTTTTTATATTGAATCACAGTGAGAAGAAAATGTGTATCGAGTTGAAATACTATTTTAAGTGTATTGATCGTTCGACCCTCCAATTGCTCTTGCAAGTTGGAGCCAAAAATTCTTCATGCATTACATTGTTGATACAGATGTTAAAACCTTGTTTATCTTTACCAGTTTCTTTTACGTCACAAAGGAAAATAATGGGACTCCTGAGTTCGGCCTATCTGAAACCAGAAGACTTTAAGCTCTCAAAGGCGCTCCCAAACTTATGGCATCTATCTTTACAAAGGAAAAAGAGTAAAAGGATGAGGTTGCATATTAGATCCCGACGGGTCGAAGTGCTACTGGGAGAGGGAAACCCCAGCAGGCCCCACTAAGATAAGATAAGATAAAGTTTTTCACAGCTTTTTTGTTATATTTTAATCGTTTCAGTCCAGTCCACTTATTAACACCAGTACCTACTTTACAATGTGCAACAAATACTGCACAGTTTTACTTCTATCGCGTTTTCCGATCGCTATCCAGTAATTGGATAACTTTTTAAGCGAAAACTCTTTCAGTTTGCCAAAACTGTTCTAATTGGGAGCTTATATGTTCGATGGCGCAGTGGTTAACGCGCCCGGTCTGCGAGTGCTGAGGTTAAGCAACTTTCGTTAAGGCCGGTCATCGGATGGGTGACCAAAATTTATCATCTTGAGTTCCTCCGTGCTTCGGAAGGCACGTAAAGCCGTTGGTCCCGGCTGCATTAGCAGTCGTTAACAACCACCAATCCGCACTGGGCCCGCGAGGTGGTTTATGGCTCGTTCTCCCTATCCATTCATAGGGAAGGCTCGTGCCCCAGCAGTGGGGACATAAAATGAGCTGATGATGATGATGATGATGGAAGCTAAAACAGAACAGGATTTACGACAGATTTTTATGTTAGGACTACTGAAAAGCGCACATGAAAAACTGTTTAGTTCTGCTATTATAAAACGTCCACAATTGTGTTTGGCTTGAAGTTTTCCATTGGCTTAATGTCAAAATCAGCCTATTGACTCATTAACGAGACATTATTGATGAGGAAACTTGAGTCCCTGGTGGGATTCGAGTCCACGACCTTTTCCCACCCGGGCGACAGCTTTTCCAACTGACTTATCGCAACATTTTTCTCCCTCTTTTATTTTGAAATGCTTGTTGATACAATCATATTAATGCTAAAATCTTCCTTTTTTTCGATTTTCTTTGCTTAATAATTATGTGCTGCTGTGCTGTGAAATAATTATTTCTTGCATTAATCACTCGGAGTTTAGAACTTTGTATTTGATGTAAAGGCGACCTATTAATATACAGTATAAAGTCTACTTTAGGTTCCGGCAACATCACATAGAAGGTTCCAATGTAAATAATACCCAAACAATAACAGTAGGCAAATTTGTGCGGCTCCCACTATACGGTAACAATGGTTGAATGGGGACAAAGAAAGCGCGTCAACCACGCGATTGATTGGTTGAGCGGATTGAGCGGCGAGAGCAATACTGTCGGGCACGGTTGTTTGATCGGAGTGTGTGCGGAGGCCTGAACTGCCTTGACAATGCAGTCGAGGCAGTCAAACGCGAACAATAATGGAACATGAAAATGCGTTCACGACACAGTTGATTAGTTGAGCTAATTGAGCGGCGACAGCAAGTGTCTGACAAGTGTCGCTGGTTTGCCTGAATTAGGCAGTTAAGATGATTTTGTGGCAAATGTGGCGCTGAAAGCATACGGTTATTTTGTTGTGGGTACATATCGATAGGTACACTCTGAACTGGAGTTTTTTAAGTCAAGAGTGAAAAAGTTTATTTAAGGTGAACGAGTGCAAGCTTTAATCTCTTAAAAGTCCTGGTTGTGTTTTAACAGTTAGAGATAAGATAATCACTTTTCCCGTTGGAATAAAAGTAAGTTTAACTATCACGAATAGTAAGAAATCTAAATCATTAACAGAGAAGCGCTTGTGCTCCTTCGTTCGTTGTCAAATCGGCGGATAAAACACGCCTCTAAACCGCTCGTCTGCAACAAAACCGCCAAGAGTCCTGTTTGCAGCGCCCGCCGTAAAACAAATAGCGCGCAAGATCGATGTTTATTTGGGACACTTGTGTACCCCACTTGTCCATTGTTACAATGTGAATGCCTTATTGACAGACCCTTGTGAAAGTTAAGCAGCGCAAATATTAAATTGACCGCAGTGTTTGCGAGCTGCGGCACTGTTCCCATGCTAGTTACGTTGTTTTGTCTGGAGTCAATGAGTTCGAGTTTGTTAAGTTGGGAGACAATATTCATACTTGTTTTCAGACAGATCGTGCATCATTTTAGAATTATAGTTACAGTAGATAACATTTTTTGTAACCACAAATAAATTTAAAACTATTTGTAAAGTACAGAAGATTTTTTTATTCATAACAGTTGAGCACTTGACCCTTAACCTTACCTGACGCATGACGAAAGAGTGAAGATGGAGGCGCACTTTACCCGGAATCCTCAACCACTGAGAAACTGATTATCTCATTTCTAACTCCCACTTGTTACTGAAACTATTTTTTGTCTCGCATTTCCGTAATTTTTGGATATAGTAACCTTGAAAGAAAAATTAATAAAAAAATCTGATTTTTCTGGAAAGCTCGGAAAATGTGGATCGTTATAACGATCAGTAGTAGAGTAGTAGGCGGGTAGGTCAACGCTCATACAAGAACCAGTTTACCGTTTACCGATTAGGATTCAAATAGGATTATTTGAATGAAATAAAATAGACTTGTTTTCATGAAAAATGCTTTATAGTGTTCTCAAAATCATTTAAGTTAAAAATTTGTTCAGTTATGTAGGCTAAGAAACAAATTTGTGGGTGCAAATTAATTTTACACTTTTGACAAGTGAAGTTGGTATTTTTTTTGCATATCCAACATCTGAGCTGAGGTGTGTGAGCTGCTAATTACTTGTTCTGCACTAGATGTCGATGCCTCAGGTTCAGGTTCTTCAATGAGAGGTTCCTCTGTAGTCCGACGCCTTTTGGCCAAAGAAGACAGAAGTTCGTCGTCTTCATCACTGTCAGCGGACCCGTAATCAATTTCTGCAGATGTACCTAGAAAAATGTAAATTAATATATGTAACAACAAGTTAACGCACGAGAAAAACGTTACCAATCATAATAAAAGATCTATAACATACCTGGGAGATTGTTCAAAGAAACATACCCTTCATCACCCGAATCTTCGTCTGTGACATCAGCATTTGCGTTTTCGGGTGGTAAAATAGTCAAATTTCTTGGAAATGGGGCATCGTCATCTAATTGCTCTAATTCATCGATGATTTCATTGAGCGCAACATCTTAGTATGTCTTGGCCTAAAAGTTAAAAATAACACCCCAATATTACTACCGATCGTTATAACGATCATAAAATCTATCATCATTTTTTATACTTAAATATTGTACAAAAAACAAATTTTATTTATTGTATAAGTAAGACAGGTTGTAAACTAAAAAAAAACATCAATAAAATTAATTGCAATCACAAACAATTTTATAAAAACTTACCTACTTATGAACACATTGTGGAAGTTAAATCCGCCAAAACGACTTAAAACACAAAATTACTTAGAAATTATAAACAAATGATATTTACGTAAACGCACAAACAATGTTGAACGATCACCGCGACGATTAATATACATACAACAAGCAGTAAATTTCCACTTCTAAGTATGTTTGAATTGAGGGTACTTTTAATATATTTTTTTGATCTTTATAACGATCGGTCGCTTTAAATGGGTCGGAGTTCATATTGCTGCGACAGACTTAAGACTAAGTGTTATCAGTAATTGGTAATAGATGGTGACAAGTGACAGTGACAAGTGTCAGTGGTTGTCGATTATCTCTGATCAATAGAGACGGGTGTATTGTTAGTAGTACCGTAAAACAATAGAGGAGGTATAACCGACTTTATCTATTCAACTTTTATATATATATATATATATATATATATATATAAGGTCACATTTTATCAACTGCAAATATTTTGACAAAACATATAATTCTTTCAGAGAAACAAGGCCCAAGTAAGCCGTAATAAAATTTAAGATTTTTCATAAAAAATTCAAAATTCAAAAATATTAAAAGGGTTAAGAAAAATTTGCAATATGCCATCTTGGATCGGCGGCTATATTAAAATTATTACAATACTGAGTATTCCACATTGTGTTGTCACCAGAACTAAAGGTGTATGCAAAATTTCAGCTTAATCGGATACCAACAAATGGTCGAAAAATAGTTTGCAAATTTTGACGGACAACTTACATAGTTACATACGAACAGTGCAAATTAAGGCGAAGGGTAAGGGACACTAGCGCCGCTAATGGATTTAATTTGATAACTGCTAAACTGGATTTTTTTTCAAACATTGCGGACCTTCCGACACTAGGCAAACATCTATTATTTAATAATTGTGCACTACTTTTAGATTTGTTTTTGTATTCATTCGCTAACACCAAAAGTGGCCATTGTTTGTGAATAAATGCGATAGCCCGTTTTGTGAATAAACCACGCAACAAAAAGTAGTGCACAATTATTAAATAAATACTGTCTGTGTAATAATTCCTGTTATCGGACGGTATGCAATGTTTAAAAAAGATCCGGTCCATTAGTAGTTGTCAAATTATCAATTGGTGGCGCTAGTGTGCCTTACCCTTCGCCTTAAATAAAAGCTTGTAAAAAGGTTGCGGTTTGCAATTTCAGATGGTTTGGAAATAAACCCTTGTTACTTCGTGCGAACAGTGCCATTACCATGTACATGGATGGCCGCATAAGAGGATTGTGACGTGCCAAATATGGTATGCAAGAGTCAGTCTGATCTCAGAGATAGCACGTTGCGCACGTACGCATCGCTTATGCGCTATGAATACCATATCTCGGTCAGCAGAATCACCCTAAATGATTATCCTTTAACTGCCACAACATCAATCGCGACGGTTAGTGAGAATATTGATGAAAACTGCACATTTTTTATCTTTTAAGGTGGCTAGTTAGTTTAGTTTAGTTTAGTTTTTAGTTTAGTTGGCTTATTTCTTAATCTCTTTGTATGTTATTTTATATCTAGGCAGGCCTGATCCCATCAGTAGGACGTTCATAAGCTGATTCATAAGCACGAAAAATAATTCAATAATACGTAATCCTATGAAGCTCAAACATCAATAAGATTTTCCATAAATTAAAATTATATTTAATAAATTAAAACAAAAATTGTTCAGCTTTCTTTATTTAAATCCAGGCTAGAATCGGATCATCTGACCCCTGTTATTGTCTCCTCCAAGTTAATGTTTGCAGCGCTTCAGAGCAACTTGTGGTCTCGCCTTGCATTTAGAACAGTTAAGACTTAAAAGTTACGTATTTTTTTTATTATTTAAATCAATATTTACAGGTTCATTCGTATTTCTTACACTAAAAAAGCCTTACAACCGTTGATTAATATTCATAGAAACCTTACTTACTATACAACGTAAAGAGTTATTGCTATATGCAGCTCCTAACTAAAACCGTTTTGCTAACGATCGAAATACAACATTGAGCAAAACATCCATATAGCTGGTATCGCCGAAGTATTTCATGTCCACGTCTGGTTTATACTTGTTTAAACAGAGCTCCGATATTAATGGCTATGCGTGGTCGTGATTTGAATAGTTCTGTATTAGAGACGACGTCGCATTGCGCAACGAATCGTGGATGCGACAATTTGTTTGTCTGTCAATTAATTTCCGTCTCTACTGACCCTGAAAAGTAGTATTAAACACCAATTCACTTACTATCATCATCATCATCATCAGCTCATTTTATGTCCCCACTGCTGGGGCACGAGCCTTCCCTATGGATGGATAGGGAGAACGGGCCATAAACCACCACGCGGGCCCACTGCGGGTTGGTGGTTGTTAACGACTGCTAATGCAGCCGGGACCAACGGCTTTACGTGCCTTCCGAAGCACGGAGGAGCTCGAGATGATACATTTTGGTCACCCATCCGATGACCGGCCTTTGCGAAAGTTGCTTAACCTCAGCACTCGCAGACCGGGCGCGTTAACCACTGCGCCATCGAGCTCCTTACTATAATTTATTAATACTAATTATCTAAACAACTACTATGTACAATAGAAGCCTTTTTGCGGTCAAACCGCGTGACAGCCAGCGATAGTGATGCGGTTAAAATTTAGAAATTGAGTGTTGTTCATTAGTCGATTTATTGTCGGAAACAGTAGGGTATGGCAGCTGGAACTTCGGGTTCGGCTGTCTTTTCAAGGGTACAAAGGGCGTTCGGTCCTGAGCCCCCTGCTGGTTAAGCCTTCGCGCGGGTCTCTAGCAGGGCCTAGATATGGGTTGGACTCGTGGTAGCTACGTGGTTAGCTGTAGAGATTTCGAGAATGTTCGTTCGCCTGGTGAGGTCTGGCCATGCTTCCATCTCGTGCGCAACGAGCGGGTTCAAGTAGCGGTCTACGACCTCGTTGGTCGAGTGGCTTGCACACTGGTTTTCATGGTGTATCCATCTCTGAGGTCCCGTGTTCGATCTCCGGTCGGATCAATTTAGAAATACCTATACATATATAACTGCGAATTGTGTTCTTCGTACAACTATCCAGAAAAGAACTATCTAGATTCTTTTTTATTTTATTTTTTATTTTATTTATTTAACAAAAACCACAGCTTTTTTATAACATAAATAGACTTAATTCTAAATAATACAGCCAATTACCGTGTGCTTGGTGTGAGTGATGTGTGTGTGTGTGTGTGTGTGTGTGTGTGAGGGAGTGTGTGTGTGAGTGTGTGTGTGAGTGTGTGTGTGAGTGTGTGTGTGTGTGTGTCTGAATATTTAATTATAACTTATATTATACTTTATACTACCTTTTCACTTGTTATTAAGTATATCAACAATTATTTTTTTAAATTTACCTTTATTATTATTATGGAATAGGTCCACTGAGCAAAAGTGTTTATTATAAAAATTTTGCGTACGACAGACGACAGAGTTTTGATAATAATTTGTATGTGCAAGCGGTACGTGAAACAAAGACGTATGCCTAGTACGGACCCTAGGAGCTTGCAGCCTTAAGAACAGTTTCGTGAGCTCGGTGTTATCGATAGTATTATGGCAGACATTATGTAGAAAGAGCATGTCCAGCACTTTTCTTCTATCTTCCAATGTTAAAAGCTTATGAGAGGAACACAGCTCCCTATACTCACCCGAGTATTTGAGCCTCGACCGGTAATTCAGGTGTTTTACAAATTTTGTTTGTATCTTTTCGATATCTTGCTTGTACATAACATATTGTGCACTCCAGATATTGCTACAGTATTCAAGAATACTCCTGACATATGCAAAATATATTACTTTCAAGCAGTTGGTATCGGCGAATGGCCTACTCACGCGTAGGATAAAGCCTAAGTTCTTATATGCTCTGCTGACTATTTCAGAGATGTGCTCATTAAAGGAGAGCTTATGATCGAGGGTGATACCAAGATCTTTGACTAACTGTGCTTTCTTTATAGAAATATGGTCTATTTGGTAGTCAAAGATAATGGGTTTTCTCTTCCTAGTAAAGGTCATGTACACACACTTGTTTGTATTAATTGTAATTTTGTTGTCTGCATAATATCTGTTTAGACGGTCTAAGTCTTGTTGGAGATCATGACAGTCAATTACGTCATTAACAGAAAGATAGATTTTTGTGTCGTCTGCGTACATGAGATAGTCAGCAAAGTGAATGCACTCTCTCACGTCGTATAAGTAGGCCGCGTCAAGCAGAGGCGACAGCACAGAACCCTGTGGGGACACCGGAGGGTATCGCCACAAAGTCGGACCGATGTCCACCTACGACTACAGCCTGGCAACGATTTCAAAGGTATGACTCCACCCATCTCAAAAGATCCCCACAGATCCCAAGCTCACATAACTTCCGTAAAAGTATGGTGTGATCTACACGGTCGAAGGCTTTTTACCTAAGAAATTATGTAAAGGTACAGGTTTTTGTAATATTTCTTACTAACTACTTATTATATTTAGATCTCTATACTCTATTTATTAATTTATAAGATAAGCATACAATATAATTGCCAAATATTAAAACAACATTATGTGCATGCCTATAGCCTGTAGCTTACAAAGCAATCTTTAAACAGTGTGTAAAGGATTATAAATTTATACTAAAATATAGCAACCCACTTTACAAAATAAGCAAACACTCGACACTAAACAGCATCATCCGCAGTGCTTTTGCCACCATTGGTTTATCGGCTGTCTTAGAACCAGCTGGTATCTCTCGCAGTGATGGCAAGAGACCTGACGGAATTACCATTGGGCCCTAGAAGCTTGGCAGGCGGTTGGTGTGGAATGCAACCTGTGTGTGTTAAATGCAAACATAGAAGAAAAACAGGAGCTTTTTTCTTTAAAAAATCAAAATAAATTTATGCCTACACATTGATTTTCGAGGTTCCATTTTAAACGCTCCTAACTCAGCTACATAATATACTATAACTGCATTTAAAAACGAACACCCTACTGCATGTTCCTTAAAAATTATTAACGTGTCCCCCGTACCCCGTATATTCCTAGGTAGAAGACACGTCTGCTAATATATTGAACTACCTAGTCCGTACCAAGTTATCTATGTTTACGTTCACCGTACGTGCCGCGGGTGGAAATTTCTAGATATATTGCTTATGACAAAGCACATTTCAAGCGGGAAAAACGTTAAGTATAGTCTACAAGTGGAAAGGCAATTGTCGCTATAGCTATAAAAACAGTCGGGACTGTCAACTGCTATAGTTTATGTTTTTCCATGAACAATTATATACCGATCTAAAATATAGAGCTTTAAACGTTGCTTTAGTGAAACTAGGAAGACTAGAGTGTGTTATTTATGTAGTTTTATGTAACGATAAGGGAATATTGTAAAGACTTTGGTTCTTGTTACACCAAACTTTGATGACCACCAAAGATACTGTTCGTGACTGGTTGTAGCCCCTACAGATCGGCCGTTGTGCTTCGATGTGGACTGTATTAAAACTCGGTTCTTGATTATTTCTTCTTTATTCTTCTAGCTGGGGTCCGAGAGCTTACAAAAATCTGCTCTGACCGGCCGTGACTTAAACACATATTAGGTCGGGAACTAGCGACGTTGTGGTACAGCTGCCGGCCCATGTAGGTAGCTTTACATTTTTGACCTAAACAACCTAAACCAACTACCCACATGAGCCGTCGTATTTAACAAGTAACACCAAATGTTTTGTGTTTTTAGTTTTATAGATAGAGCACATCAAATGCAACTGCAGTCCGAAGCGAGCGTAGCGAAGTGAGTGTTCATCAGCTCATTTTGTGTCCTGAGTGCTGAGGCACGAGTCTTACTTATGGATGGATAGGGAGAACGGGCTATTTGGTGGCTGAATGCAGTACTCAGGTTTTCCGCTCTCGCCATTCAACTCAGTGTCCGGACAATCTAGAAAGGTATAGATCACGCCAAACTTCTAGTCCCCTTTGAAGTTGCTTCGCGCACTTGTGTACAGACACAATCAGGCCCTACCGCTCGTCCCCGCTTTCACCCTACTGACGCCCTATTTTTTACTACTGCGACGCGTATCGCGCCAAATTCAGAGGGGACTAAAAGTTCGGCGCGATCTGTACGAAAACTTGTAATGACGCAAACAAGACTCTTTGAGGAATGTTCGGTACCTAAGAATTGAGGGACCATACATTTCTTGCCGCCCATACCTAAAGTACCTAATAGCAGCAAAACTATTTTCAAAGTAACATATTATGGATCGCGCCAAACTTCTAGTCCCCTCTGAAGTTGCTTCGTTGCGCAGCTGTACATTCAGGCCCTACCGCTCGTCCCCGCCTTCGCCATACTGACGCCTATTTTTTTACTACTGCGACGCGAATCGCGCCAACTTCAGAAGGGACTAGAAATTTGGCGCGACCTATACCTATGTAATTATTAACGGATTCTTGCCATGTTTATTATACGTGAGTATCCGTTATTTTCGGTAAGAATCCCGTTAATAATTACTCTAATGCAAGTGACCATGATAGTTTAAATAGTTAAATTACCGTCTATGTTTAATTCGTACATTGTTTCGCTTCTTATAATCGCTTTCTTTGACAGAATTCATAATTACTAGTGGTCGCCCGGTGTTCGAAATTCGACCGTAATTTTATTAAGGCTGCACGGATTGTATCCTACGCAATGAAAAATTAAAAAAATAGAATGTGAGTTTGGATTGGCATTGACAGATGTCGGCCGTATTAATGACAAACAATACGTGCGTGTCAAATACTGTGTGTAGTATAGTACGGTAGTGTGTGTAATGTTGTTTTTTTGATTTAATGTATTTTTATGCATAACTTAAAAAAATATTAACATTCGGATAACTTTCTCTATATAAACTATAAGTGTGCGAAATTTCATACTCCTCTGTAAGCGCAATTTTCGTAAAAACGGGTACAAAGTTTTTGCTTCACGTATTAATATATAGATACCTTCATCACCTCATTTAACACGTTGACTGCCTCAAAACCAGACAAATTGGAAATTTGTTGTTTGTCGGTCACCGGTGACCACCACGGCGATTATAGACTTAATACCTAATACTTTTAATTATTGGTTTTTTCTAAAACCGAGTTTTTATAATTATGTAAACCGTTACAGAAAGGCTTCATTTTACAATAAACTTAACAAATGACGAACGTTTTTCATTCTCGAACAAAAAATCCTTCCTTCTTAATTCGTTTAGATGTTAGAAGTAGACGCGATTAATGTACTTAAATTAGGAATAAGAGATACTGGAAGTGTCATGTTTTTTTATTTCAATAATTATTAATATTTATCGAATATAATTTTGTAGTTTTAGAGGAAAGTGCAGTGTTTTATGTTATATTATTAAAAAGAGCAAAAATAATACAAAAAAGGACACTAAATGCATTTTTTTGTACAAGTACACTGCACTTGATGTCTGATGACATTGTTTGCCACATGCTGTAGTTGCAATTTTAGCGTGCGCGCCCTTATTGAGCACCCAAGAGAACGCCGGCTGAGCCGTGCGAGAAGAGAGAGAGGGTACGCACAGTGAACTTACAATTCAAAATAAATGCTGCCTTGTTTTTTATTAATTGATTCCCTATGCCATAAACAGTGATCGGAATAGGGAGGGCTAATTCACCTAAAGTTTGAAGAACGGACAAAAATAATGGAGACTTCCTTAAGACAATATTTTTTTTCGCAACAACTGTCCGGGTTTCCGGACATCGCATAAGAACATTAAAAAATAATATTATTAATACAGTGATTGATTTTATTACTTATTTCGTATCCTGGAATTGCCGAAAATCAGTAGACGCGTTTTTTAATGTTTTCGAAAATGAAAGACAATCTCGCTGTTATAGATTACTGGTAATCGAACGGCATTGTTCCACTTCCGAGAAATTCGAGGCTGCCCGAGTCTTGCAAGACATGAGCGAGACAAAAATAGATTTAGACACTCGCAAAAAATTAGTTTTATTCAATATATAACGACGAGATTGTCTTTCATTTTGGAAAACAATAAAAAACGTGTCTACTTATTTTCGGCAGTTCCGGGATACAAAATAAGTAATAAAATCAATTACTGTATTAATAATATTAATTTTTAATGTTCTCAAGTTGTGGTTCCGGGGGTAAAGAATTGCACCACCCCATCTCTTCCCGTGGTATCGTAGAAGGCGACTATGGGAGCATTCCAGAGGATGGGCAGCAGCGTCTCTCTGTGATTATTCTCACCTTACTGCGATTGCCAACCCGCCTGCCAAGCGTGGCGAATATGGCAAAATTAATTATCCTTGAGGAAGGCCTTTGAGATGATGATGATGATGATGATGAATGTTCTCAAGTGATGTCCAGAAACCCGGACAGTTGTTCCAAAAAAAAAATTGTCATAAAGAAGTCTCCATTAATTTTTGTCTATGTTCTTCGAACTTTATGTGAATTAGCCCTACCTATTCCGATCACTGGCCATAAACTTTAGCTCCGTGATTTTCGCGTGCACGCTCTTATTGAGCACTCATGAGAGCGTCGGCTGAGCCGCGCGAGAACAGCGCACACATTGTTCTATGTTGCCAGTGTTTTGTTTTTAAGTTGGTAGTAGCTATCTCCACTGCATAACTATAGTTTTTAAATATAAACTCTATGCTATCAACTTTAGCTCCATGATTTCGCGTGCGTGAGCACTCAAGAGAGCGCCGATAGAGCCGAGAGAGGTAAACGAACGCATTTATCTATATCGACAGTGTTTTGTTTCTCATTTGTAAGAAGTTCACTTCTTCAAAAACTCCTTAGATTTTTTATTGATAGTTTATGCTAAACTAAAAACTTTAGCTCCGTGTTTTCGCGTGCGCGCCCTTATTGAGCACTCAAGAGAGCGCCGGCTGAGTCGCGCGAGAACAGCGCACGCAACGCGCCGCACGCGATCACGCAATCACTTTGATCGCTTGATCGCCGCCTGGCGAGCGCGAGTTGATCAGGCGGAAACAAAACATGGACGATTTAGACGGGCTTTAGTTTTAGTCAGGGGTATATCATCATCATCATCATTTAATGCCATCTTCGTACTGAAGTTTTCAGATCAGTAGACTAATAAACAGAGTGTAAGCTTGGAATAGATACTTCGTGTTTTGTTCCCGTCATGTAAACTTTTTGAAATAAGAGTAAAGAAACAAAACGCGGAGTAATTATTCGTAGCTTAAACTCTGTTTATTAGTAAACGGGAAAATGCTTACATAGGTTGCATTATGGAGTCTGGCTAAAAATAATCGTTTCATGATGGATATCATAACGGTATGGGAAATACGCTACAGGAAAATAAACAGCTTATTCAATACTTCTTCACAGACATTATTAATAGAGATAAGGACAATAACATTGACATAATATGTAGGTACACAAAAAAAAACAAATAATCTGATTTTAAATAAAACCAAAATTATTCACATATAAATAGTACGTGTGTGCTGCCGCAAATCAAAAGAGCCATAGCTTACCGATTAATTTGCACATACTAGATACACAACGTGATCCTACTCTTGGACAATCATTAAAAACCCGTTTCACGCTACTTCTCAGGAATGTTGTTAAGTTAATTTTTTAATTACAATGTAAAATAGTAGGTAATCGAAATTTCCTAACAAATAAAAAAAATATCAAAGACCTACATCTTGCTGACAATGAAACTATGGTTAGTTTTGATGTGCAGTCCTTATTTACATGCCTACCAGTACAGGATTGCATTAAAATTACCAAAAAACGACTAGCAGAACAGGATCTGCCTGATGAATATGCAGTACTATTAGAGCATTGTCTAACATCTGGCTACCTTTTGTGGAATGACATTTACTACCTGCAAGTAGAGGGTGTCGCCATGGGTTCCCCTGTTTCGCCCGTCGTCGCCGATATCTTTATGGAAGACTTCGAGGAGAGGGCCCTAAGCACAGCACCGGTAACCCCTAGATTCTACAAGCGGTACGTAGATGATACTTTCACTATCCTACCAACTGATAAAGTATCTGCTTTTCTAGATCATCTTAACTCCATACATCCAAAAATACAATTCACAATGGAGTTAGAGGCAGATAGTAAGCTAGCTTTCTTGGATACTTTAATCATCAGGAATCCGGACCATAGTTTAAGTCACACTGTGTATCGTAAAGTAACCCATACAGATAGGTACCTCAATGGTGATTCTCACCACCATCCTAGACAGTTGGCTACTGTAGGGAAATCTTTGTTTCAGAGAGCACGCGGCATCTGTGACACTCAACACCTGGCTGCTGAGCTTCAGCATGTCAAGCGCGTACTACAGAATAATAAACTGAAAGTACCACGGCTTCGTCACAGAAAGCGCAATAAACTAACCACAGTCGAGCGCCAACCTGCAGTACTTCCATATATGAAAGGTGTCACTGACAAGATTGGACATATCTTAAAGCGAGCTTCAATCAACACTTACTTCAAGCCGCCAAAGAAGATCAACCAATTTTTACGACCTGTCAAGTGCAACATACCCCTTCAAGATGCAGGCGTGTACAAACTGGACTGCGACTGTGGGCTCTCTTACATCGGGCAAACAAAGAGAAGTATAGGAACCCGCGTTAAAGAACATATAGCCGACGTCAAGCATAGGCGCGAAAATAAGTCTGCAGTATGCGAACATTCCCAAGAGGGGCCCAACCATTACATCAGATTTGATAAACTGCAAGTACTCGCTAGAGAACAACGATTCATCCCTAGGATGATACGCGAGGCTATTGAAATTAAAAAACATCCTAATTTTAATAGAGAAGATGGTTGGAGTCTACCACCAGCCTGGGACCCCATCATACAAAATATTAAATCCCAGCCCCAACACCATACTGCGAGACCAAAAGATACTGTAAGCTCTTTCTGCGTAAAACGGAACGCATCCGATTAAATTAAATGAGGGTATACAAGCTACTAACTAATTATGAGATGACCAACACCTCAGTCTCCCTGTGACCACGGACCCTGCAAAGGATCCGAAACGTCAGGATAAACATTAAATAATGTAAAATAAAATAAACGCGAGTAGATCCGTAAAAGTTGTTTCATTTAAATGTGTAGTGTTCGCGTAAACTTTAGAAAACAATAAATAAAAAAAAATTAAACTAAAACAATTTTATAATCATACTGTATCAATCATCGGCAATGATAACATGAGTGGACTGACACATTAAGCTACATGACACACACACATGTCAATGCCAAGCAAAATGTGTGCGTGTGTTTATTTTATTTTTTATTTAAGGGGGTGCAGCGCGGAATTTGAAAATTTACGTGTTTTTAAGTCACTGGTGCTAGGCGCTGAATAGGTCTTATACATTAAAAGGACTAGTATAAGTTAGCTTGATCCTTTCACAAGGTCGTGGTTGTCTTGGAATTTGAAACAATTACCCAGAAACTGCATAAACAATACGTAAATAATGATATCTAAAAACTTATTTCTTCAGAAACTTTGTAAATATAGCACAAATGAAACAATGATCCGACATCAAAATGTTTGTATTGATATTCCGCAGGTCACTGTTGTCTTATTTTTCAATAAAAAAACATGAATATGAAAATATTAAGACTTTTCTTATTTTTTACCCAAACGCCTATGATTTTACGAAAGTAAACATTGCTCCAATTAAATCATCAGCCTACTCTGTACAGATATTAGTGTGCGTGCGTATTCGTAATCGTGCGCCGTTGTCACACCACTGCCACACGCCGCTCGCTCGCTATCATAAAGAAACTTGAAACTCGCAGTTTTGCGTCCGCGCTGCACCCCCTTAAGGCACAATTACAGACAAGTTAAGTTAAATAAAATAAAATAAGTAAGTAAGTATCGAAATTGCAACTTCACGCGTAAAATCATACATGATGTGCATGTAATGGTACATAAACACACAGGCTGCTCCAAAGTAATTATTTGTAAAACATATTTTTTTTGATTAATACTGGACCGATTGTTATAATACTTCTCATATAAGTAGGTCAGAAATACCTTAATTTACGTGTAAAGTTTATATTTATCCAGGTGCTAGCGACACTCTGGTGTGCCTTACAAATAAACAAAGAATAAGCTCCGAACGAATGTAATAATTCATGTTTGTACCATACTGCCTTTTGCTAGTATTTATTTTTAAGGGAGGAGCGGAGACTCCAAACACTGGCTACGTTTATTTATGGAGGCTTTAATCAACCGTGTCGTTAAGGCAAAAATTGTTAAAGAAAATAAAATAATTTTATTTTTATTCTTCCATATACGACCGCCACATTCACTATTTTTTTTCTTAAGTTGATGGCTTCGTGCGATTAGCACATTTAGCCAGTGTCAAAGTAATTTTTCTTACAAGTAATACAAATACAAATAAACAATATTTCCATCTTGTATAATGATGATGAATGATAATATAAATGAGAAGTGAGAAATGAAATACCCCCCAACCCCTCGAGTATCTCAGTAAAGATGTGGGGCTTTACTAAGTCCTCGGACGCACTTCTTAAGAGAATTTAAAAAGTGCCGTTGCACTGTTTTGTTTCATTTGCCAACACTAATGCACACTCACGAACAGTTAACGGTTAATAATCCACCATTATTTTACATTAATATTAGACATAACACAAATATTAGAAAATTAAAACAAAACCGCAGACATGACTCTTCACTTTCCCGCCAAGAAGACCATTCACTATTTTACTATCAACTGCTACATACGACACTCCTTTGTTTTATCACACGCAGATTTAGTGGAGCAACGTTCATTGCCAGTTTAATTCCACAAATAAGTAGTAAATCTGCTTAAACGACGCGCCCTATAATCTTTCCTTTGCCTCACGACAGTGTAAAGCACGCCGGTTATTTATGAGGTAATAACTATTAAGGTAATGTTGGTTAGACCTTTTCAACGCTGAAATTGTATTCGTTTAAGTGTTCCTGTTCAGGTAATACCTCTTTTATGTTGAGTACTGATACGCTTGTGTATAGGTAAGGAGAGTTGATAATGTCGTGTCAATTTTGAAGTGAAAACTTTTTTAGCGGCGTTGTGCACTTTTTTGGAATGGGTAAAAAATGTTAAACTCGCGTCAGGACACGTGACCGCCAGGACACGTGACCTGATCGAAAATTCGTAAGACGGATGGAGAGTAGACAGCTGGCGCGGCGTAATATAAATTTTTTATATAACTTAATATAACTTTTTAATGTAATATAAATTGTCATGTTTGTGTACGATAGCCCAATAAATAAATATTGTATTCTTCCACATAAATGAGAGTACTTTTATATTGATAATTAAAGCAATTCGTGCAAAATTATTCCCTAACCATTCCAAAATATCAAAAATGCACAACGTTAATATTCAAGTTTTCACTTCTGCCGGCACTCCCAGAGTGCAACCCGTCGTTTTTTTTTACAATTTAGGTATTGTGTATATAGCCGATCAGGGCAGTAGCTAGACTTGAATTTAATGTAGGGCAGCTGTGGTTACAGGTAGGGCGGAAGTAAAAATGTTACTTGATCTGTTCTGGTCAATTGAATTTTGGTGTCTTTGATTTGTGAACATGTGCGAGTCAGATGAATACTTATGTAATTGTCGGGGTGATATACAGGTGTAACAAAATTCCTTTAAACTGCGATTTCGAAGTTGGTGCCATAGTAAAAGTTGTTCGGATTGATGGGTGGAATGACCCCCATTCGGCATTTAAGGGAATTTTGTTACACCCTATATATTATGTATGACAGTAAGATTAGATGCCACTATACGCTAGTATTTTTTTCCGTCTTAAATCTGCTTTACAGTACTTTGCTTATTATTAGTTGATTATTAAGGTATTTTATTAAAGTAAGGCATTGGTATTTTAAGGTAGGGCATTGCCCCACAATGCCCCCCCTTCGCTACGGCGCTGAGCCCAATGCAAATTTTTGTAAATCGTTCTTCCAAACTGACGGATTTTCCCTTTATATATATAACCTTGATATAACCTTTCATACGGGATGATTTTCGTAAGTTCCTTTTTAGTGGATGCTAAACTGATTACGTTACTATAGCAAATCAGAAATGAACGCCGGTAGTCTAAAATGGATGGGTATTATTACATTCACAAATCATAAAATCTAAAGCTAAAAGCTTAAAAGCAAAAAGACGAAGAAGCATTTGATTTTTTTTGATTTACAAAAATATATTTTTAGGAGATAGCATCACGCTTTAGAGCATGTCTCCGTTCCATAATAGATTCTCAGAGGGGTTCGAATCGGATTGACACCCAAAAGAGCAAAAAAAAATACTATGAGAAAAAAACAGTTAAATCAAAATGATTTTATGTAATTAGTCGCGTCGTTTTTGGCTGGGTGTTGATGAATCAGTGAACCATATAACAAGTTGCCCCAACTTGTTTTGTATAAAGATATCAATGATACTTATATCACTTATTGCAGTTCCAATAAGAAGAGATATCAAGAAAATCCGTTCCTTTTCTGTGTTTTTCGTCTCAGCAACCAACGAAGAAGCAGACAGCTTAAGTGGCTTTGCATTTATTTCGTGGTGTAGACAAAGAAAATGAATAGCTGCAGCTTAATTATCTTCGAACAAAGCTACTGTAGAGCTTGGGATACTGCCGGTTTGTAAAACAGCCAGTGATTCATTAGTTCAATCCTTTGAAATTAAAACACAAATAGTTTTAATTTTAAGCTCTTACTTAAATTTAAACCAGCCATTGCGATAACATCAATGTTAGAAGCAATGTCGTATTCTCCGTCAGTTAGAGATAAGATAGCCAGTGCCTCACCAGTTGAGGATCCCGTGAGGTGCGCTTCCAACAATTGGCCTTGTCATCACTTAATATCAGGTGAGATCAAGACGCTGTGCTTACCCGTAAAATATTTTAAAAAATCCTGCTTAAATAAAATAATCCTAAAAATCCTGCTTAAATATATATTACCCTGAAAACTTACTAAAGTTGAATTTATGGGAAATTACCCATACATTTTCTCCTCATTAAAACAGTCGCTTACACAACTAACTGTACTAGAATCGAAACAATTGATGTCTGAAAAGAATAATGCCTTTCAATATTACACGAAGAAAAGGGGTAGAGGCAAATTGCCTGTAATAATATAACCTCCCTATTGGGTCTTGCCCTATCACTTTATAGTGGTGTATGTACAGACACTAATGTTAAAAATATATTCTGCTACATAAAAAAAATGCTTTAACAATCAGCACCTTGGAATAGATTACGAGTACCTTCGTGCCGGTTATGTCTGCGGATTCTGTTGAGACATACGAGTACTGAATAAAAATTTGCTTTGGTGGGTTCTAATTAGCATTTATAACCAGACGTGGATGGTTCATTCATGAAATCAGTTTCATTTCAATGTGAAGGGTTTGCCTAAGCTTTAAATAACAATATGTTTTGATCTTTAAATAAAAAAGTAACATTATTTGAGTTGAATGAATGTGCACGCCTTATTTATTATCAAAAATTATATCCACGAGTGAATTGAATGAATGAAATAATAGAATGTGAACACTGAACTTTGTTGGCCACACTGTTTTGATTGGTTCATAAACACAAACGAACGTGACCAATCAAAATGTACTTCCTGTACAAAAAAGTTTTCAATGTGAATTTCAAAAGTCTTTGTTAAAAATCGCCTCTAGGTAGGTTTTATTCAATTCGTTCGTGGTTGGAAAGTAACAGAAAGTTTTATTGCAATACTCATTAGCCATACAAACTCAGGTTTTTTTTTTTTATCATAGCACGGCAAATGACTCCATTTCACCTGATGTTAAGTGAATATGGAATCCAGATGCGATGACAACTGGTGCAGCGTGAAAATAACGCAGCATCAGTTACCCTCACTCTGCCGGCCCACAAGGTGCCTCTTCACGCCTCGTTTGAAGGACCCCATATCATAGGAAGGAGGGAAAACGTGTGCAGGCAAACTATTCCATGTTTTGGAAGTGCGACAAAAAAATGAGTCACCAAATTTCTTAGTGCGTGATGGAATATTTGAGACAGTGAAGCGGTGACTCCGGAGAGCAGCACGCGTACTCCTATGGAGGAAGGGAGAAGGAGGGATGAGGTCAAAGAGTTCTTCAGAGCACTTGCCATGGTATAATCGGTAAAACACGCTGAGTGACGCAATATCTCTACGCAATTGCAAGGTACCCAAGAAACAGTACTAGTAGAACAAGAGTACAAAATATCAAAATATTCACAGATTTCGCAGTCCCCGCAAGAATCGGAGCATTGAAAATGAATACAGCAACTTACGAAAAAAAAAACAATTTATTTTAAATAACACAACCAACTTGAATGGACTTCTCGCCTGCATCCGCATCTTTTAACACCATTACCATGACGATCGGCCAATAATCAAAGCTACATCACTTTTTATATACGGAAATACCCGTTTCCCTACAACACTAAATCTAAATCACTACCACCTACAGGTCACAATTATTAACCGATTTTCAAATTTTTTTCGCCATTTTGTAACTAAACTAATACCCTAGGATCTTTTTTTTGTCATTTTTTCTTAAGTCGGTTTTATTTTTGAAATATTTACAATTTTGTATCCAAAACCCCCCAAAAAACCCGTTTTTTTTACATTTTTCAAAATTTCAAAAAAAGTTTCCAGTCGATTTTCAAAATTCAAACGCTTACACGTGTCTCGATAAATTCTTCAATTTTTGGTACTATTTTCATCTCGATTCTCTCAAAATCCTCGGAGCTATGGCCAAAAATACGTCTCAGGCGATTTGCATCTGATAACCATTTTCAATGGTAAAACCCGTCAACCCGAGTCGAGGTCGTTGACTTTAGAGGCGTATTCGGGTTGTTGCGCTCTCGATACAAACTCTTTGGAAAATCTAGTAGAAACCGGGTACGCTTGCGTACTGCCATTCCCTCTAGAAGCTCTCTGAGAATGTTTCGATAAGAGCTTGGGAAACTAGGCGGCAGCTATTACTATCTAAAAAAAACTTGCAAACCGAATGCCGCATGGTCGTTGTAAAGTGTTCGTACTGTGTACGCGCTCCGACTAACATGAAGCGCCATGTTTGCTAAGGCACACATACACGGACATAATTTCCGATACAAAACGCCTTACTTGTTCGAGCGAAGTACCCTACCTATACTTTTTTATTTGACAAATCGTTGAGGAATGTGCCAATAACTTTTTAGTGGGACTTCTTGGCAGGAATGTGAAGAGTCATGTCTGCGGTTTTGTTTTATTTTCGAAAATGTTTGATATATTAAATATTAATGTGAAATAATGGTGGATTGTTCGTAAGTGTGCATGAGTGTTGGCAAATGAAACAAAACAGTGCAACGTCACTTTTCAAATTCTCTCAAGAAGTCCGTCCGTGGACTTTGTAAAGCCCCCACATCTTTACTGAGATACTCGAGGGGTTGGGGGGTATTTCTCACTTCTCATTTCTATTATCATTCATCATCATGATACAGAAAAGAAATATGATTTATTTATGTATTACTTGTTAGAAAAATTACTTTGACACTGGCTAAATGTGCTAATCGCATGAAGCCATCATCGAAAAGAAAAAAAAACTTTTTTATGATAACACATTCGGCCTGTAGATACCCCACAGCTGGACTTGCAAAAACTAAAATGGATCAAACAGAAAGTTTTTACCTACGAGATCTAAGCCTACGAGTATAAAACGTTACTATACAGCGATAAAAGAGTATACTTATACAAATGTTTGTTTTGTTGCTTTTCTGAAACAATAAGGCATAAATTATACGATATATAATAAAACTTAATATTATAAATACTTCATATTTTACTTTGTAAAGACAAAGGAACATTAAAACAGTATTAAAGATAGTATAAGGAGCATGAGGAGTATGAGGAGCTCGACGGCGCAGTGGTTATAACGCCCGGTTTTCGATTGCTTAAGTTAAGCTACTTTCGCAAAGGCCAGTCATCGGATGGGTGACCAAAAATTTATCATCTCGAGCTCCTCCGTGCTTCGGAAGGCACGTAAAGCCGTTGGTCCTGGCTGCTGTAGCAGTCGTTTACAATCACCAATCCGCACTGGATCCGCGTGCAGGTTTATGGCCCGTTCTCCCTATCCATTCATAGGGAAGGCTCATGCCCCAACAGTGGGGACATAAATGAGCTGATGATGATGATGTTATTGATGATGGAAGATAGTATAAAATACTACCTAAACTAAAGTTTGAGCAATAATTTCCCTTTATCATTGTGTATTCTGTAACACGTTTGTATTTGCGTCGTAAAGCAAATTGAAATTCCAAGAACAATGAGAAAAGGAATCAACCGAATTATTTTTTGATGGAAAGTAACGGATTCTATTCGCACATTTTTACGTATAAGTAATCAACCTTAAGATATACAATAGTACATTGTTCACCGAGAGGAGAAAGTGACCGATTACCGTCGAGGGTGTCGTTTGAAGCCCGAGCCGTAGGCGAGGGCTTTAAAACACCCGAGATCGGGAATCGCAGTTTCTCTCGAGTGATACATAGTGCTTTATACTACACCTGATACTTTATCAAATTTACGGTAGAAAGTACGTCATTGCATATCGAACAAATATGCGGGGAGAAAACGCATCTGAGCGAAAGAGAAAAGTGTATGAAAATCCATTTCTTACGTGGTTTTTGCGTTTTCTCCCCGCATATTTGTTCGATATGCAATGACGTACTTTCTACCGTAAATTTGATAAAGTATCAAGGTACTTTCCAAGCAGGTGTAGTATAAAGAATATTTCTTAATCCTTAAGAGCATTTATATATTTCAGTATCTCATACTAATACAACCTTCAAGGTTAATATTTTTTCAAACCAATTAGCCTGCTTCAATAAATAAGTATGTCAGAAAATACAGTGATTGTTTAGTTTGAAGGTTTAATGTTATTGCATAAACTTAATGCCTTACAAATACACAAAGAATAAGCTTGGAATGGTTATTACATGTTTTGACTCTTTCATTCTAATCTAAAATGCAGTTTACACGACAGAAATAAAACACGGAATAACTATTCGAGCTTATTCTCTGTTTATTTGTTAGGGGGTAATGTTTAACTACAGAACAGAAAGTTTTAATAAACTTTTTTTTTCAATGGACACATTAAAGTTAGGGGTGAACAAACTTCACGATAAAACTACAACAATTTGTAAACATTTAAGAGAGCGGATTCGCAGATTGTGTTTTGTTTCTAAACCCAGTAGATACTTATACTTTGAATAGAATAGAAAACATTGATTAGTGACACAAAACAAATGATATTACGAGTACTACATACAATTTTAACGATAAGTAAGTGGCACTAAAAGGTGCCCGCTCACCATGATGTCAGGCAGGGTTCTTGTGTGAACTGATGTTTAGTTTTAAGATCTATTGCACTTCACTAAGAATAGCACTGGCAGAATAGCTAATGGCGCAGTGGTTAACGCGCCCGGTCTGCGAGTGCTGAGGTTAAGCAACTTTTGCAAAGGCCGGTCATCGGATGGGTAACCAAAAATGTATCATCTCGAGCTCCTCCGTGCTTCGGAAGGCACGTTAAGCCGTTGGTCCCGGCTGCATTAGCAGTCGTTAACAATCACCAATCCGCACTGGGCTCGCGTGGTGGTTTATGGCCCGTTCTCCCTGTCTATCCATAGGGAAGGCTCGTGCCCCAGCAGTGGGGATATAAATTAGCTGATGATGAAAAATAGCAGAGAAAAATTTTAATTGAAATGTTAAGTAACATTCAGAAAACTAGTTCAGTAAATGTTTACTGTGAGTTTGCTAGCAAGAAATCTTTGGTCAATCAGCGGTCAGAACATTGGTTCGCTTATCCAAAGGTCGAAGGTTCGATTCCCACTCAAGCTTCTTGAGACTAGTTGATTTTTTTAAATAATTTTTTTTCTTGTATATAGCTTTATATAGCATTGTGAATGCAAACTTCAAAATAATAAAAATAGAAATCATTGGTTTTAGTGTATATCTACGTTCAGTTGGAGATAACGAAGTAAATCTGACCGTTTTCGCGCGGCTGCTGCCAATACATTTCCCGACTGGCCACATAAACACAATACCAAAGGGGATCTGTAATGTGCTTCAAGCACAAAATAAGGAGGACCCAGAAGGTAAGCTTGATACATACCGCGTTCGAGCAACGCACACATAGACCCATTGCGCGGACACGGATCTCGGAACCACATGAGTAAATAACCCGAACAGAGTCCAAGCTTGCTAAGAGCGCGCTGCGACAGGTACACTACTACATGCACGGTTATGCGTGACCTTTCACTGACGGGTTCACGTCCGTGCCGCGAGAGGACAAACCGGTTTACACCGGCACAGCCAGCGGACAATCTCAGTGAGTGTCACACGCGTTGTTTCGTATTGTGAACTGTCATCGTTGTAATTATTTGAGGTTTTGTTTTGTTTGGTGATTTTTGATTTAAATTAGAGTGGTTTATTGTAAAACATGATTAATTACTGTACAGTGTGTATGAACAATGCTAGAAATATAAGAATATTGCCTATTTCATGTAGTTTCGCGAACACTTCGTTCTCAAAGCAAACATTATAAAAATATTGGCACTGAAATCTTAGAACGTGTATAATGATTGTACATTTGATTTGCCATTTGAGTGTTTATCAATTCAGTATTTAACAAAAAAACTTTATGTCAGACTAAAATTTATTGAAATCTGAAAATAAATTAAAAATTAAAAAGTTAAGTTATTGAAAAACAAAAACAAATAAAAAGAAAAAATTTAGAGTAAGTAATTTATATATATTTATGAAAAATAAAATAAAATATTTTGTTTCATTTATCTTATCCTCATGTGACAACCTCACCAAAGTAGGTATAAATTTTGCGCGCCATAAGGAAGCTTGGACTCTGTTGGTATTTACTTACGTGCTCGGAACAGTCCGAGCCAGCTGTTACGAGATCCCGTGTCCGTGAGAGGTTGTCTATGTGTGCGTTGCCCGAGCGCATTTGTATGAAGCTTGCATTCTGCAGTCTCCTTATCTTGTGCTTCAAGGCAGCGTCGCGTCCCGCTAAACCCATTCTTGAGGGACTCAAAGCAACTTGCTTTTTGGCATCTTCCTAAGAGTGTCTACATTTTAAAAAGAGAAAGACAGTCTTAAAACATTTGAACCAGTTTCTTTTTATCTATACTAATATTATGTCTTTATAAAAAAGCCGATAGAGAGGCCGCATACATACATACATACATACTTACTCTTTTCCTCTTGGAAACCTTTGTATTTTTGTAAGTATGTATGTATGTATGTTTGCAACGAATAAACTCAAAAACTACTGGACCGATTTAAAAAATTCTTTCACTATTATAATACTACATTAGCGCTGAGTAACATAGGCTTATAAAAAAATACCTTATGAGAATGCATGCAATTTTATTTTATTTTATTTAATAATGCAATGTGTGCTAACTTTCCCGTATTATGTCACTATTGTACTACAAGTATATACATAATATACATAATTGTTTGTTTATGTTTTTTTTATAGCTAAGCGCCCATCGCAATAAAATAAAGATTTCAGCCCTAAGTATAACGTCTACACGTGCAATAAATAAATAAATATATTCTGTTTCACAGCTAAGCAAAGGCATCTATCACTGAAATCAAGTCATAGTACAAATGATGGGTGCGCCGATCAAAAAAAGCCAAAAGTGTAGTCATGGTTAAGTTGATATATGATGAAAAAACTATCGTATTACGTAAACAAAATATATAATTAGTATCAAAGGGAACGTGTTTACAATTATTCCGACCCATAAATTCATAACACACTATAGTTTAAATACTAGTCAATTTTAAATGATATTCTAATGGGCAAAAACCATGAAAACGATTGGCGGCGTTTAGTTGATATCTTAGAGTTTTTAATCGTAATGTCTTTTGGGCATTTTTCTTAAAAACTAGAGTATAAAAAATTAAGGTTTTTTCATAAAAATAGTTTATAATATTGTTGAATCCTCAAAATATTTGTAGTAGATAAAATGTGACCTTATATTGTGTTGAATATAAGTAGTAACTTAAATTAAATAAAAAGCTTAGCGACATCTTAACTTACATTATTTTCTAAACCAATTCGTAGATATCAAATTGAAAGGAAAATTCAATGCTTGCTACAAATGCTTACAAGAACGGAGAGCTTTAGACTCGTAAGCTGATTTCTATAGACTCGAGACGTAGCTTATTTCTAAGAACATTTACTGCAATGTAATATATTATTAAAATTTCCAATTTATTTCTATTAATATTATATTTGAGTGATATTAAGGTATTATATGGTAAGTCTGAAAGTAGCACCAGTGAAAACCGAGGGTCTTAGTATGGACATGTATAATTAGTATGTCCTCGTAAGGAGAAACTGAGGAGCTCGAGATAGCGCAGCGGTTAATGCACCCGGTCTGCGATTGCTAAGGTTAAGTAATTTCGGAAAGGCCGGTCATCGGATGGGTGACCAAAAATTTTTATCTCGAGCTCTTTCGTGCTTCGGATCGGAAGGCACGTAAAGCTGTTGGCCCCGGCTGCATTAGCAGTCGTTAACTACCACCAACCCTCTGGGCCCAACTGGGCCCGCGGGTTGGTTTATGGCCCGTCCTCTCTTTTCCATCCTTAGGGAAGGCTCGTGCCCCAGCAGTGGGGACGTATATGAGCTGGTGATGATGATAATAGGAGATTTTCAGAGATTATATTTTTTAATTTTCAAAATATTATTTTATCCACTTACCTTATTGCTCAGATCTTTATACATACTTATTTTTCTGGCTTAGACGAACTTCAGTATGGTTTAGAATGTGGCCAGTGTGGCCGATTTGCCGGGCGAGTCTACAGCCCTTACGTAAGCAAAGGCATTTTACGTGTACGGTTAAAGCATCTAGCACTTACCTAGTACATACACTCGTGGACAAATAAAATGTCAGTAGGAAAAATTAGAATATCTCTTAAAATAGAGCTAGTAGGCAAGCGTCCGATATATCAAAACGAATTCAAAATCCGATTTCAAACACAAATCGATTCGTATCGATTTCTCAACTAGAAAATCTGATTTCAAAAATCGACCTAGCCGAACCAAACGTTAAAGATCTATGTATACCACGAAACGATATCACCAAACGGATAATGTATCCAAACCAAACGCAAACTGACTGATGCGAAGAAATTCGCTCTCTCTCTTTCTAACCAATCGTAACATAGCTGAGTAAAAGGGATGGCGCGAATTTTGCGACTCAGATTTCGGTTTGTTGTTTACGGAAATAATATATTGCCATTTAAATATGCGTTCAATATCATCTTTACGGTTAAGAACTTAAAGACTATATTTGCGAAATTATGCATTGATGTATTTTGGACGTTTATGGTTTGTTTAGTGTTTAATGTAAAGAAGTGTTTTCGTTTAGATGCAAATTTGACCTTGGGCGGTAACAAGTGCGCGCGTGCCGGTCAGTGAATTGCATTTGCCCATTTGTTTAATTTCGTGTTTGTTTAGAGTGGAGTAGAGTTAAGAATAAAGACAATAATAATTAGTTAACTTAGTGAATTGTGTAGGTATATAAAATTGAAATAGTTTTAATTTGAATGAACAAGTTTTTAGGTTTAGACCTTTTAATTGATTAGACGAGCACTGTTTTGTTTTTCAAAATGTCGCGAAAACCCAGTGAAGTGTGGACTCATTTCGACAAAAAGGAAAATGCTCCTGGAGTTGCAGTTTGTAAATATTGTAGTCAAAATATATCATATAAATCTACAACGGGTAACCTAGGAGCTCATTTAAAAAGATCTCACGCATCAATTTATTTGGCGCAAAAGACAAGTACGGATTTAGGATGTAATAATCAACAAATTAGGACCGTTGAGTGTTTGGCGAGTACGTCTAAAGATACGGGTGGCTCGATTCCAGCTGCCGCGGTCGCTGCAAAGGAGACTAATAAAAGTTTAGAAGATCCGAAAACAGATCAGATTCTAACTCGAAAACGGCAAAGAACTTTACAAAATTATATTATAAAAAAAATGACCCCAGAAGAAAATAAACGAGTTGATCGTGATTTGTTACAGTTATTTATAACGGATTATCAACCTTTCCGCATAGTAGAAGACAAAGGTTTTAAAAAATTCGTGAAGAATATTCCGGGATACACGCTGCCTAGTAGGAAAAATATATCTTCTGCTATGATCCCGGCATTGTACCAAACGACATTAAGTGACGTAAAGACCAGAGTTTCTCTAGACGCTAGCAGTGTTTGTTTGACTACTGATTGTTGGACATCGTCGCAGACTGAAAGTTATATTGGCGTGACTGTGCATTACATTGATAAAAACTTTGAACCACAACAAATACTTTTAGAATGTAAAGGTCTTAACGAAACTCACACAAGCTCCAATTTAGCTAAAGAATTAAAGAGAGTGACGGACGAATGGGATTTAACGAACAAAGTTAATTTTGCTATATCAGACAATGCTCGAAATATTGTCAAAGCGATAGAGACAGAGCTGGGGTGGAAGCATTATGGCTGTTACGCCCATTCCCTTAATCTAATCGTGTCAGGGGCTCTAAGACCATTGGAAGATTTAATAGAAAATATTAAAAAAATAGTAGCTCATTTTAAACGTAGTACAAATGCAACGGATATGCTTCTTGGATATCAATTAAAAAACATGATCGAATGTGGAGAACCAAAAAGGTTAATCCAACAAGTACCTACAAGGTGGAACTCTACATTTTTTATGTTCCGCCGTTTCATCTTACTGAAGGAAGCGGTTAAACACTGCATGGCTCTTATTGAAAGAGAATGGCCCATTATACGTTCAGAGGACTGGGAAATCATGGAAGAGGTATGCAAAGTACTCCAGCCATTTGAAGAGGCTACTTCTTCAATGAGTGGAGATCAGTATCTCACAGGAAGTTTGGTCATCGTCATGACCAACTGCTTGAAGGACATTTGCGAAGATTTTTTGAATAAAGAAGAATATTGCGCATCATTCAACCAAGCTGTGATTGACGTAATTCGGAGTTTAAAATACGGATTGAAAGATAGATTTCAGGGAATAGAGCACAGCAAGACCTTCGGAGTGTGCACATTGTTGGACCCACGCTTTAAACTTGTGTGTTTTAAAAATGAAAATGCGGTCTCAGAATTAAAAAAATATGTTCATGGCTTAATAATAGGCCTTCTAAATAATAAAAGAACTTCAGAAGCAAGCACTGATGAAGTTCAAGAAAAGCCCAGCGCAACCCTCAGTGCATGGGACAAATTTGACGACCTTTTAAAAAAAAAAAACCTCAAGGAAGCGCTCAAGCAAGAGCTATACGTGAATTGCAAATGTACATCGACGACGAAATGCTGACTAGAAAAAATACAGATGGTAATTGGAATAACCCCTCGCAGTGGTGGCGAGATCATAAAATAATTTATCCGCATTTGTCTGAAATTTATCGCACAAAATGCAATATTGTTGCGACCTCCGTTCCGTGCGAACGACTTTTTTCTAAGACGGGACTAATAATAAATGAAAAGAGGTGTCGTTTAAAGTCTTCAAAAGTCGAGCAACTTGCGTTTTTAAACGCAAATTTGAATCCAAATCGATTTGAAAAACAATAAAAACAAAAACAAAAAAAAACAAAAAAAAAACGTATGTGTATAAAGAAATCATTGTAAATATGGCGATTTTTAAATGCGCCGGAAAAGTTTTACGCGTAAACAAAACTTTTCTGCTAGTCCTAAGCCTAGACTAAAGCATGAAGGAAAATCGTGCAAATTTCAATCTGATTCTCTCTTAGTGATACATGTGTTTTTGTCGTTAGCTAGTGATACGAAATCTAAGTACACAAGCGAATTGGCGATGCTAGGTGCTACTGAAATCGGATATCTAAAAACGGGTTTTGAAATCGATTTTGAAATCTGAAATCGAATAAATATCAGTTTGCGTTCAAAACCAAAAACGCCCATCTCTAAGAGCTAGAAGCATGAATGAAACTGTATGTTATAGATAATTTCATAGTTAATAATAACGACACTAAATGGTGGAAACGTTATTTGTTTATTTATTAAAATTACAAAACAAAATATCCACATTTTTTGCGTTGTAACATTAAAAGACATTATCTCGCACATCACATAAAAACGAACTTTAAAGCCATATTAATACTTCGTATTGCCTCATCATCATCATCATCATCATCAGCTCATTTTATGTCTCCACTGCAGGGGCACGAGCCTTCCCTATGGATGGAAAGGGAGAACGGGCCATAAACCACCACGCGGGCCCAGTGCGGATTGGTGGTTGTTAACAACTGCTAATGCAGCCGGGACCAACGGCTTTATGTGCCTTCCGAAGCACGGAGGAGCTCAAGATGATACATTTTTGATCACCCATCCGATGACCGGCCTATGCGAAAGTTGCTTAACCTCAGCACTCGCAGACCGGGCGCGTTAACCACTGCGCCATCGAGCTCTCCTTGCCGTTTTACCGTATTGCCTCCACGGGCTCTTTTTACAGCTGCCAGACGATTGGGCATGCTGTTTGTTAAGTTTGTTTTGCGATGTAGCGGGATATTGTTTCATTCTTCCACTAACATATGTTTCAGATCTCTAAGTGTAGCTGGGTCGGGGTTCCGATTTCTCACACGCCTTCCGAGCTCGTCCCAAGCGTGCTCAATCGGATTTAGATCCAGGCTTCTCGAGGCCCAGTCCATGCAATTGATGCCAACGTCCTGAATATATATATATTTATACTCATTTACAATTTGAACTGTATGTGGCCTAGCATTGTCATGCATAAATATGCAATTTTGCAAATCAACTTCTCGGAGTCAACGCCTAACAGTCCGCTCGCTTACCTTGTCTTTTTGGGTTTTTGGGGTTCGAAATTGATTTGTTACTTCAACTGCCGTCAAATGTCGATTTCGGAGCACGGTCGTAACAATAAATCGATCCTCTCGAGCCGTAGTACTTCTTGGTCTGCTGGTTTCTGGTCTTCTAATGTTAAGTCCAGTTTTTCGGAAACGTTGCACGACTCTTTGCACCGTAGAAAGTGACACGCCTGTTACTCTCATTATACTTCTCTGACTTCTGCCTTCTTCTAGCATAGTGACGATACGTTTACATTATTCTGGCGTTAGCGACATGATAGGTAATTCAGTAAATACCGTGAAAGACGATGATGACTGCCTTTTAACATTTTGAGTTGACAGATTGAAAACAAAACAAGCAAAAGTAAAGCAAGCGTGATTTGAATTTATTACCAAATAAGAAACTTTAGTTAATTTTTTTTCAAAATACGTTGTACCTATCACATTTAAGGTTTTATGTCATACGACATTAAAATTATCTTTAATATAAAGTTAGTTTCATGCATGTAACATTATTTATTTACAAGATACATAGGATTTTATCGCTGACCCGTATTATTTGTCCACGAGTGTAGCTATAACACTAGACTTACGTGCTCGACACCTTCATGTAGGAATTCAGGGCTTAAGGCTTACTGGCTCAATATGAAAGATGAAATAAATAAAATAAATATAAATATTAGCCAACATCACATCATTGTTCTGATCCCAAGGTAAGTAAAAAAAACACAAATGTTGAAAAAAATTTCCACGAGCAGGATTTGAACCTGCACCCTTCTGACATTCCGGGTCAGGTGCTCTTCCAATTGAGCTATCGTGGTTCTAACCAGCCCGCCGAAATTATTCAACACTTTTCACTTTGAAAGCTAAAGGCGCCCATTCAATGTCAACAACTACCGTCACTAACATCTGATCATAATATTTTTACAAATATGAAAGATCAGTTAAGAAGTAAGCAAGCTATTTATAAATGATCAAATAATTTTTTCGCAAATTTTTTTGCGAACAAATTACAAAAACACAAATGTTGAAAAAATTTCCACGAGCAGGATTTGAACCTGCACCGTCATGTCAGAAGGGGGTTTCTTCAGAAACTTTGTAAATATATGTAGCACAAATGAGACAATGATCCGACATCAAAATGTTTGTATTAATATTCCACAGGCCATGTTGTCTTATTTTTCAATTAAAAAATATGAATATGAAAATATTAAGACTTTTATTATTTTTTACCCAAACGCCTATGATTTTACGAAAGTAAACATTACTCTTTACAGATATTAGTGTGCGTGCGTATTCGTAGTCGTACGCCGTTGTCACACCACTGCCACGCGCCGCTTGCTCGCTAAATACTGTGCTATCATAAAGAAACTTAAAACTCGCAGTTTTGCGTCCGCGCTGCACCCCCTAGACGTAATGGAGGCCTGTGTTCAACAGTGGGACACAATATAGACTATTTAAAATAAAGTTGCTACAGTGCTCGTTAGGTAATTAACTAGTCATACTTAGGTATGTGTATTTTTTAAACGCAATATTGGAAATAATATTTAAAAAAAATGGTGAGACTACTTCTCCAAAGACACAAACCCATATTACAAACATCAGAGACATCACGTAGCTTGATACTGAACTTGTTGAAATGGGGTGGCATTTGCGTGCTTTACATGTAAGGCAACGATTTTGTTGTACGCAGCTGTACTGTAGATGTCGCTTAGAGCTGGTCGCTATATTTTATCACTCAAAGTTTAGTACACAGCCTTTAAGCAGAACATTAAATAATTTCTGATTATTTTAGTATGTAATGTATTTGAACTTAAACACACACAACAGCAGAAACAAGCTACATTAATATTTGACATCTTGGGTGTAAACCAATGATTATAAAACAGAAGCGTCTTGTTTAGTTCAAGTACTTACAAATTGTCGTAAGGTTGTTAGTTTTCGTAAGGAAATAAAAACTCTTTCCTCCTAATTCCTTTGTGTGGATGGAATTTGGATTAAAGTTAAAGCTTCATCATCATCATTATCATCATCTCAGCCAAAAGACATCCACTGCTGGACAAAGGCCTCCCCCAAGGATCTCCACAACGACCGGTTTTGTGCTGCTCGCATCCAGCGAGTTAAAGTTGTACGAGTAGAACTGATACTGTCTCATTTGTAGAATGAAAGCAAATAGAGATAGCTCGGTTTACTTTAAACGTGGTTTAACCTATAATTTTAATCCACATTTCGAAAAAACAGGAATATAACTTGCATCTCAAAAGCTGAACACGACGATAAGAAAATATAACAATTTGGTTATAAATAAAACAACGTTCATCGGAAGTATAAGTTATAATAAAAGTTCATATAATTAAATTATAGCATTACATTTCAATAGGTATATGTCTAGCACAGTGTTCGAAATACATTATCATGACGTGAGCATTAGTTATCATTTTAGTTACATAGCTAAATCCAGTACAAATTCAATTTGCTTTTTAAAAAATGAGGGTGAATACTGCACCGGCTATACTGCAGTTCTTCCCCTTAACTGTAGTATATCCCATACTATCAGTGAAGAAGTAATGACAAGTGAAATTTATAGATATAGTTTTGCACCGACATGCATTTAAGTGGTTACAAATTACTTTACAATATAATAATATTCTATGTCGTTACCGCTTTGTGCGCATTGCATACAAATTTGGTCAAGCTTTGAAGTGCAATGACTTATAATAGTTTTTGTGTAAATTTCCCCGATTTACACACTACAAGGTTAATAGTTATCTATAAGACTAGAGAACTTAGATTTGTTATTCTTTTCGACTTTCACAACTCTCTCATAAATTTTAAAAGAAAAAGCAAGTACACTCGCTATACAAATTAAAGCTAAGACTTAGAAATTCTTATCATACTAGTTCGAAAGCATAGCAATCTTCCTGCTATTTCAATAATTTCCGTTCTTATGTCAAAATTCTGATCACTCCTACGTAGGAGGTGGTCCCCGTAAATAAATTAAGTCCTACATCGCTAAGACGTAAGCTACAATTTATTCCTCTCTAAGGCAGGGGAATCGCAAAACCTAGCGCTTACTTACCAGGGATTCAGAGAATAGAAGATAATATCTAGTAATCTAAATATTAAGTACTTAATCGAGTCATTAAAACTATTAATCTACACAAATTGCCAAAAAGCGATCGTTCTAACGCTAAAAAAGCTAAATGTAACTATAATAACAAATCTCTAAGAAAGCTAAAAATATCGTTGAATTATTGTGCTCTACGTAAACTTTTAAAACACGTGACTCGATATACAAATTATTATTGTGTCTGTAGATAACTATCATTAAATTTATAAATGATTTATTAAATTCTAAATTTGTGTTTTATAATATTAACTTATTTTGTATTGTATTTTATAAGAGACAAACCATTATTTAGAGGCACTTCTTAAGTGGCTGAAATGACGACAGGAAATATTACGAGTAGTGCATAATTTACTTGCTATACAATATTAAGTCGGTGATTGTAAGCCTAGGATGGATTTTGAAATTGGTAAATATTATCACAATAGGGTAAACACTGGACTGAATGATTTTACAAGTTACATTTTCCTATCGGCTTATGTGACACATACTTTGTGTTTCTTGATAACACTCCAAAGCTTTTGGCCCAACATTTGTTTCCATTACCATGATTACAATCTTTCTTGTACTTATCATTATTACAAACATACGTACAGATATCTTTCATCTCGCTTTAATATATATTAACATTATGTTTATGCATCTGGTGCCCGTATTTCTACGGTGACAGATGTTGGACCTGGTGCGGTAGGTGATCGAAGAGTTGCAGACCTCAAAGACGTAGCTGAGTGACCGCTGCTGGCCCGTGAACCTCGACGTGAGCCTATAAGACAGATAGTTAACAAACATTCTAGAGGCATAGCTAAAACTTATGATTGTACGGGAAAATACTTTGATCAAGGTTCAAAGCACTCATTAGTAATACAAGATATAATAAAAGCGACACCTACTGATCAAATCTTAGTAAGAACTGGTTCATACGAAAAGATTCTGTTATTACCTGCCTCGTAAAGGCGTCCAGAATCAGAAATATTAAATACTTGTTGTATAGACATGCATTTTGTTAGTAGAACTCTTACAGAAGTCGGTGAAGGAATCAAATGTGTGTCATTTAGTTTATTTTTAACTGTTTAAGTTTTAGACAATACTCTAATAGATTCCTTAAGGGGTCTATCTATCATGCTTAAGACCAAAACAAAAGTTAGTTAGATGCGTCTATTGTTTGCATTATTTACAATAAAGAATGTCATGCTTTTGTTAAAATATCATTATCATCAGAAGCCTAAGCAATCACTATATTTGTTGCATCCTCATCTTTGGATATATTACTAGCAACATTTTACTCATGTCTTTGATATTTTCATTCCTGGACGCGTTTCAAAGCTGCTGTTTTATTGTCATTAACATGCAAAACATCTATTTGAAAGCATAATATTTTTATTTTTTCTGCTTTTATAGCAATGCATTTTATTGTATCTGCATGACAATCTATTATTTTAAATGTTATCACTATATCAAATGCTGGCTAATGATTAGTTCTAGTCGTAATTGTTAGCTATGATTCATTCGCGTCTATCCCAAATTTTGTTTAGTCAATTAATGTTATAAAAATTGTGGTTCAGCAGATAAAGCAAAATTCAATTTAATGTAACCTGAGGGTTTTCGGTGTAGCTGATGACTTTGATGATGGCGTGCTGTTGGTAGATGGAATCATTATGAGTGTTTGGAAAATGAAATTGTGTATAAAAATAAAACAAAATACTCTTGTCAACGTAAACTTGTGTGTTGTTTATATTTTTGGCATAATTTAAAAAAATCCTTTCAGTTTAAACAAAATATAATAAACACAAATATGATTTGAGTTTCGCAATTTGTCTTTAACACAAAGAATATTATGGTAACATTAATTTGATTACTTCAAAAAATTCCACTTGAATGAGTTCAATAGTTGGCTGATTTGAAATTTGAGAATAAAATATGGGAGTTTTTTTAACCTTATCGAAGATGGTATCAAAAATAAAAAATTGGTTCTTCGAATCCATACAATGTTGCACTAAATTGCTTTGAAAATAAGTACGAACAGAAACCTCAAAAATTTATATGTATCATTTTATATATTAGACTTTCCTTCTGTCTTCTACCCAGTAGTTCCAGAGTTTGATCCCTAGCTAGAGTTAACATTTTAAACAGTGTGATCTGTGACACTTCTAAAACCATAATCAGTTTCATAGTTGTTGAGGTTTCGGGATGAAATGTGTTTTCATCACTAGCCTACAGTTTTATTCACCATCCAATTACGTTAAGGCGCTGGAAACTATGAAACAGCGCTCTCTGTCAATTTGTATACAAATAAAAAAGATGCAAATAGTGCGTGATCCACTGAATTCAAGTCAGGAAATTCAAAAACGCTATTTATTTAAAATTTTGGTATTTTATAACAAAAAAAACATTAGCGTTTATCTAAAGAGTATTAAGAATAGGTATACTTAATTTTATCGACGTACTTTAATAAATTAAAAAGGTAATCATGTAAATAGATACTGCTCAGAAGTGGCTTATTTTTTTTTCTTTTGAGGAAACTCCATACTTTTGCTTTTTGGAAACAATAACATTGTTACAAATATAGCTTATTATGACATATATTTTATTGGCGTTATATTATGTTGTATACTTTTTTTATAAACCGTGCATAAATGAAGCGCATTTCACAGTAGTCAGCGCCTTAATGAAAACGAGAACTTGTATGGCACTGAACAGCAACAGCATCATCGCCTCCTGGTGAAAAGAAAAGGTGAGTTGCAATTTAGCCAAACAAATTTTCGTTTTCTAAAATGAGTTGGAATGGTAAAAAAAATACGCATCAGGCACTTTGATATTCACTTACCATCAAGTAAGTAAAGGGTCACGCGCTTCCCCTTAATAAAATAAAAAAATATATTATTGACATAACCGTTATTCAGCTTTCATTGAAATATTTCTCCAGTTGTTGAGATTCTAGTTTTAGAAGTATTCTTTATACAAATGTATGTACCTATACAATTTTTCAGTTATTACCAGGAGTTGGAGAATGGGGTCTTAGCTCCTGCTGACTGGCCTGTCTTGATGGTGGTCTCATGCTTATTCGAGAACCTCGACGATCCTGAAAAATAAACTTAGTATTATCTAACATTAAGTACTTCAACATTTAACTTATTATAAGCCATGCTTTAACTAATAATAAGGATAACAGTGGTCTACAAAGCGAGTTTTTAAATGGAAGAATGTTTCTGTATTGTAAATATTTATACAGAAAGTAGAGCTTTGAACTTATTTGTGGTATTCGTATGTCTTTGCGTGGTGACGAGTGTGTCGAAAGCTTACTATTTCCAAAATAAAGATTTTCAAATAACATAGTGTAGGAAGCTCAGGTACTTATTATCTAATTTTAGTTGTGTTTTAGATTAGAGTAGTCAATTCTACACGCATAAGTTAAAGTAAGCAAACTAATAGATCCTACCTACATGATAGAGATTTTTCAACATTCCCAGACATAAGAGTAAGATCGATAGACAACTTCAACAGGTGTTTGAACAGTGTGACATAACAAAAGTAGCGCATACTGGTCGATTTCAAAATCGAATAATCTATCTACTTTGTGCCTGGAGGTGGTAATTTTAAATTTGATAAAATTTTGAAAAAACTTTTTAACTGTTCTCAATAGGTTGATGTATGTCCGCACGATCTTATGTTACCTTTACCTGCGCGTGAAGCAACTTGGAATCTCTCAATAATGAAACATTCATCAGTCGTGGGTTGGGTGTGTTGAAGATCGTTCGGTTCTCCCTCCACCTCGCCCTGCAAATTGTTGCAAATACTTTGTTTATCACAACTCAATAAAGTGTCTTAATCGCTTTCAAATTGTCTGATTTCGTAGGTTATTTTCTTCGTTTTTTGCAGTTCTGCGTTGTTTTATTTAAATTATACTTTTTCATGACGATAGGCTGAAAATAAGTATTTCTCGGGTGTGCTTTCTCTGGTGGGCTGTTTCTAGGTTAGTTGCACGACGGGAGAATGCGTGACGGTGGTCACGGTTCACCCTTGCATCAATATTTAGAGAAGGTACAGTGGTTTTTAGTGGGTTTTGCTCTCCTTCTTCCTCTTCTTTAACGAGAAGGCAAGGGAGAGAGTATCCACATAACCATCCGCTTATCCCCGGACGCGGTATTGCACGACAATGCGTTTTCCACTGATTACAAAAAAAGACTGAAAATAAGTATAGGCCCAAAATATATTTCAAGCATTCTCTGAAATTGCACAATTACAATTGAGCAAAAAAAAATAATTAAAAGATTCAGTCTTCGAGCTTAAACCGTTAGTTGGTTTGAGATGGCAAAAACATTTAGCAGGGCATTGCACTTTCGTAGTTCTCAGCATTGCATATTGATATGAGTTCGTGTCCCACATGAGCTAGCACTTTATCACTTGCTGTATCATTTTCTATTTGATTGGATGTCGGAACCTATAGTTCTGCAATAGTCCAGTAAAGTTCAAAAGAAAATAAATAAAATTTCATATATCCACTGCAACTTTTGTGATCTCAAGCGACATCGCATCTTATGTATATCTGAAAATTAATCTGGTTTAAATTTAGTTTCATAAATAATTTTAATGTTAAGTGTTACCTGCTAAATAGACGTAACACGACGCAAATAATGACGAACATGAGAGCCATTCCCACGAGCACTCCGATCATCGCCGGGTCCAAGGTCTTCATTGACTCTTCCACTCGTTTCTCCGCTGAAAATGTTAAAGTTAACGTTATCAACGTTAATAGCTTTTGATGTAACTAAGCCAGATATTACAATAACTGCAAAACTCCGTCATTCCCGAGTAATTTATTAGATAGATGCAATGACTCTCATGATGACGGACGGTCGTACTTTTATACTTTGATATTCAAGATTTTTTTTATTATGATCCACCGTATTTAATGTTCTATCAATGTTAATATAAATTTCAACAATTAATTTATATCGAATTTAAGAAACAGCACTTTTTATATTAGAAGGATGCAAACGAGCAGGCGGGTCATCTGATGGGAAGCAATCACCGCCGCCCATGGACACCCCCGCAAGACCAGAGAAATCGCAGATGCGTTGAATAATACGACTCGCTTTTGTTGATATCATAACGCTTGCTAATAATACACTCGAAGCACTAGAAAATTCGAAAATTGTTTGTCCGCCTGGGTAGCTACTACCATCTTATCTAAATATGTCGCCATAACATCAACGTTTGTAGCATTTTTATTCCGGCAGCTAGAGATAAAATAGCCAGTGCCTCAGTAGGAGGATTTCGGGTGAAGTGCGCTTCCACCTTCGGCCTTGTTCGGAAAAGACTGGCCAAAAGGCCAATGAGTGCGTTGCAGTAAAAATTAAAAACTAATTGGCAACTGGAAGATGAAAAATGTCACATCACTATTGAGATGACACATTACTATCGCACTGTCATGGCATTGCCGGCGAGTGCTTTAACCTTTTGATTACTTTTTGATAACTTGTTGTGACTATTAACCTCTGGCGAGAGTTAATTGTACATTTTTTGTTGGAGCATGTTTTTAAAACATTGGGTGAGTTACGTGCGGCGGCGCGAGTCCTAACAAATAATCCCGGAATCATCGTTTTGAGGACGCCTGCCGGTCGGGCGAGCGGATTTTCGGCCCCGATCGACACCAGCGTGGTCGATAACACCCGATTAAATTTGGCTCAAAACTTCCTATCATTCCCTGGCCTTCCTTCCCACCACCACAATCTGTCCCTTTAGCCAGATTATCACGGAGGCGTAATCGACGGTGGCGAGGGTGATTTCTTGTTTGACTTTAGGTTTGAAGTGTGTGTCCTTTTAACCACTCAGAGGAGTGGCCAGCTAAAAGTCTAAAAGTCTATCTCGGTGTGTCACCTGAATAGACGGGGTACTCCACGTTGACAGCTTGGCGTTTGCGCTATAGGCCCCGCAAACCACTAGCCAGCTGGTGGTCTACTTAAGAGGCCTTGTTGTCACTAAACATCAGGGGAGATGAGGCCAAGTGCTGTCTCCTGCTTCGTTTGCTACCGTTTCCTATCGTGTTATTCCTATACTGTGAAGTTCTACCAACCCGTGCATTCTAGGCCTCCATCGCCGGTCTCCGTGGGCACCATCTCGAACTTGCACTCGCACTTTTCGTTCCGACATTCCGTCTTGAAGTCTGAGTACTCGCATTGCTCGTTGAAGTTGCATGTCTGGTTCACGCCGGCAGCTGAAAAATTTAAAACATATTTTGAAAACCTAACTTATTCAGTCACTTTTTAGCATGCTAACAAAACAATTAGTTTTTGTTTTTTTTTTTTTAATTTTAGATAGGTGGAATTCATAGAGATGACCATTTGGAGCCGTAGCCTCTTTTATGTTGTCGATCCATTTTGTTGTCGCTCAGAAGCAAATACAATGCAAACATTTTGGCTATGCAGTTTTGTTACCATATTCTTTTGATAAACATTAAGGTTGCAGCTCACCTTATCTTATCTTTGTGAGACCTGCTGAGGTTTGGAAAATGCCATTAGTTTGGCAACGTCTTTGAGAGCGAAGAACGTGAAAGGTTCGCAGAATCGACCTGTATTCAAGTATCAGACAGATCGATCCCGTGAGTGCCTTCTTTTTCTAAACAGAGAGTCACAGACACTCAGTAAGTGCTGCATTGACTCCGAAGGCTGAAGCTACGGTCCCTATTAGGAAATGGTCATCGCCACATATACACATCTGCAGCATCCTGTAGCTGCCTTTGTAGCGTCGACTTTGAAAGCACTGTTTCTTCTTGAAGTATCGGAATAGCGCACGGAAAACACCTTTGAAATCCCCTTTTACCTAATTACTTTACAAAAATTACAAAGCAAACATGACGTGTCAGCTTAATATTTAAATTTTTCCATTTTTACTAATCTCCAAGCCCAGTCCGTGCATTTGACAAAAAATGGTTAAAGGACACGCGACCTGCAGCTTTACGTGCATCGATCGCTGGGTGTTTTATTTTAATATACTACAAGCTTCCTAAAATAACCTTAATTTCACAGTTAGGTTAGCAGTTTAAAACGCTACGTTTGGCGATGCCAACTATGAAACAGCGCTCTCTGTCGATCTGCATACAAGCAAAAGAGATGCAAATAGTGCGTTATCCACTGGATTCATGCCAAAACTTGAAAACGTTATTTATTTAAAATTTTGTTTTATTTAAAAAAAAATTGTAAGCCTATTATAATATTATTTGTTTTATTATTTGTTTAAACCTGATGGAATATTGTTTTCATAGTTCTATTCACCCCTGATGTGATACGTTTATGATTTAATAAAAACAGCAACACTTAATTGTAAAAGTCATTGTTAAAATGAGCCTAATTCTAATAGTAATTATTTGTGGTAAACATATAAATCATAAATATGTAGTTTTAAAAGAAGTTATATTTTATAAAAGATCGTGTATTGATACTGACGGTACATTCTTGCATGAGGAGAGGCTCCGTCATTATTCGTTGCGAAATTGTTTTGTCGGATTGAAGTATGGAGATTCTGGTGAAATTATACAAAGTGTGCAAGTATAACGACTTTTATTTGAGCATCATACAAGCCTGAAGCTATCCCTATAAACCGTTTTTCTAATATGTGTTACATGTGTACTGAATTGCATCGACGATTTTTAGTAAAGGAAAAAGATTGTCGTGTAAATAGATACTGTTTAGAGGTGACTTTGGATTTATTTTCTATCTAGGAAATTTCAAAATTTTGCATTTTAGAAACATAACATTGTTGCTAATATAGTCTATTATTACAACATATAATTTTATGCTACCATTGTTTTATTTTTTTATAGAAACATGCACAAAGAAGTGCATTTCAGTGTTCAGCACCTTAAGAGTCGTTAAACTGCAACTGTTACAACTAATCGATATTACTTTGATAGAATCTATACTTATATTATAAAGCTGTAGAGTTTGTTTGTTTGGTAGAACGCGCTAATCTCAGAAACTACTGGTTCGAATTGAAAAAAATATTTTTGTGTTAAATAGTACATTTATTGAGGAAGGGTATATAGGCTATATTATATTACGATATGATTAATAAAAGTGGAGCAGCAATGAAAATTGTTGCAAAAACGGGAAATAACGCGGGCACAGCTAGTAGAATAGAAATGGAAAAGATAGGTATGACTATTAAAATAACACTGAAGAAATGATTTTGTACTGATCAACTCCATTTTCATACTGTGAAAAGGTTTCAATAAAAAAGCAATTTAAAAAGGATACTAAGAGACTTCTTAGTATCCTTTTCTTACTTTATAAATCTCTTCCGTAGCCCATTTAAAGAGACTTCTTTAAATGGGCTACGGAAGAGATTTATAAAGTCATGATGCTATAAAGCATTAAGATAAAATATCTAAAGTATCAGTAAGTATCTCAGAATAATAACTATGGTGTTATGAACGAAAGTGTACAGCAGAAAAAATCTTCAAGTCATTTTAATGTATACAATGTACACGTATACAATTTTATTTCATTTGCAACTATTTATTATTAAGTAAATAACATTGTAATTTTAATATATTTTGTATGTTGTTCAAGGAAATCATAGAGGCTCTGATTTGATTGTAAAATCGCATATTATACCTGTGTTTAACAAATGAATTAGAATTAAATGTTTTAAAATGAAGTTGTTTTATTTAAAATGCACAATCTATATATTAATACGTGAAGCAAAAATGTTGTACCTCACTTTACGAAAATTGCGCGGACGGAGGAGTATGAAATTTCGGACACTTATAGTTCATATAGAGAAGGATTGCAGCATGTTAATATTTTTTTTAAATTATGCATAAAAAATACATTAAATCAATAAAACAAACATTATACACACTACCATGTATTTGACACACACGCATATATACTCTTTTTAAAAATTTCAAAAATGAAAGAGGAGCGGCCGAAAGCTGTCAATGCCAATCCAAACTCACATTCTATCTTTTTAATTTTTCATTGCTTAGGATACAATCCGTGCAGCCTTAATAAAATTACGGTCGAATTTTGACCACTGGGCGACCACTAGTTAAAAATAAGAGAGTGATACTATATACGTCTCACAAAGTTTGTAGCTGTTTTATAGAATGCTTATTATTAGTATAGGGTCAACCCTATATTCAAATAAAGAGTTATAATTCTCCTTATTATTTAAAGGTAAGAAACGTCTTTAATCATAATTTTGAATTTGAATCACCAGTTGAATTATATCAGTCGAATTTTGAAATTGAATTGTCATTTAATGTCTTTTTCTCTTCATTATCAATTGACTGGGTAATACTTTACCAGAAGTATATTATTTATTAGGACCAACCTCGGACTAACCGAATCTGGACTTCAAATCATCAACAAACTCAGTGACGTCACTTAGTGAAATAACAAAGTCCGTTTTCACATTTGTACCATTAGAAGGTTTTTAGTTGACATAACGTTTATAAAACACGCAACCCTCTACTCGGTGGCACAACATATGGAGACCCCAGAAGTTAAGCTTCATAGAAACGCGCTCGAGCAATGCACACAATAGACCCTCTCACTAGACTAGGGTTACCATCCGTCCGGATTAGTACGGACATGTCCGGACCTATAGACTCTAGTCCGGACTTTGTTCTGCTCTTTAATTTGTCCGGAATTTGGAATATGAGTAACAAAACTACATATTAAGTAATATCAAATAAGTCTTTAATCTTTATTAACTTCTCATTTATCTTAAAACAAAATATAAAATTGTATATAAAATTCTTTAACAATCAACTTATGAGATCAAACAATAAATCTTCTATTGCGAAATGAGTAATGTTTCCATTTTGTGACTAAAAAGTCCGGACTTTTATCTAAATGTTTGGCTTTTTGTCAGGACTTGTCAAATTCCTAAATGGTAACCCTACTCACGACACGGAATCTCGGACCGATCCGATCCGAACCCTTCGGAGAATCTAGTAGGGCACGGGGAAGCGCACTAGTGCGCGATGCCGTTTCCTCTAGAAAACCTCCGAATGTGATTCGTTTCACACGGCTTGGGAAACCCTTTAAGTTTCTCGCCGCCCCCAAACAAGCCCGGTGAAGCTGAAAATGCCGTCTGAGGCAATGAGCAATCTCTCTCCAAAAAAAACGGAATCTCGGACCCTCTCAGACCAGTCCGAGCGCAGCTGTTGCGAGATTCCGTGTCCGTGAGAGGTTGTCTATGTGTGCGTTGCTCGAGCGTGTTTGTATGAAGCTTACCTTCTGCAATCTCCTTATTTTGTGTCGGTGGTGCCATTGATCGGGTTTTTCCCTTTAGCACTAATTATTTGAACCCTACCATAATTTTCGCTGTGTATTCGTGAAACTGATTTATGTTGTTTCTTCAAAGAAATTACTTTAATTATGATGATATGGTGTGTAAATTTCTTTCTTTTCCGAAACCTACTCATTAGTTTAGGTTATAATCAAAATTTCGGGGTAAAGAAACTTGAAAGAACATTCTAACAATAACGTCAGCATTACAAAAGAATATATTGTGAAAAAAGAGTACATAATGTTAGTATAATTAACACTATAGTTACTATAATGATAAATATATTGCAATAGTAAATAGTGTTAATAGCCGACCACTCTAAAAGTACTTCATAAAGTATACGTGCTCGTTAGGTAGACACGTTCTAGGTTGTATTGGCCTATCTCTACTATCAATGTCATTCTTCATAAGCAAAAAAACATCTGCCAACCCACATCAACGAACTCGAAACCTTTCTTCACCCAAAAACACATAAGATCAAACAAAAACGGTAGGCTCAGCTGCTGAATATTCTCTCAAGATTCTAAAAGAGGCGTACTAAAATTTTGTTCCCTCGGGCATATCTTTTTACCTCCAAACCTTAACTACGACCTGATTTAAAAATCGATGAGATGCCAGCCATTGCGAGCAACAAACGGATACACTGAGCACAAAAGGCACGTCGTCTCTCATTCCTACAGATATGGATCAATTCAAAAGAGCAAAGTGAAATGAGATATTTTACTCATTGTTGAAGTTGGAACCGAGATTGAAAATGGACGATAATATTAACAAGAAAATGACTTTATTAGCTCAAGAATTAATTTACATAACAACTTTTTTTACTTGTTAACAATGTCCTCATTCATCATCATTTTAAAAGGATAAATAATTTTGTCTTTTGAGGTTCAGTAATGACAATTTCGTGGAGCATGATTAATGAATAAATAATTTTGATAGAAATTATTCGATCGAAGCTGGATGTCCTTGTGCAAAGGTAATTAATATGATAATTATTTTGTGATCACAATAATCTATTAAAAGGTTGCAATCTTACTATCAAGAACGATGTTCTTTTGTTTTGATGGTAGTAAAACCGGCTTCACCTTTGACTGAAACGCTGTGTTGCTTTGCATGAAAGCGGCCTCTCTTTTCTGTCTTACAATGCCATGAAACTGTAGATATACAATGCTCACAATACGACTGATGTCATAAAAAATATACGAGTAACATCGAAAAAGGTTCACTTACCGATACAACGCGTCAGTCTAAAGCCAATTCGCTTTTATGGAATATTCGCTTTCATACTTAGTTTGCTTTTAAAACATAGCCGGACGTTTAAACGTGCTGGGTATCAGAGATTTTATTTATAGATCCTGCATTGTGTGTGACACTAGCACCAAGTACCATTTATGAGGTATTTAGAATCTTTATCAAAGGAGCTACCTTGCAAAAAAAGGCCTTTAAAGCGTTTATAATTCAAAAACCTTTTAAATCGAAGTAAGTACAGTCACGAGAATTAACATGCATACACTTTTGACTAGTTTTGACTCTTATTTCATCGTATTAAGAGTTACATTGTTTTTTTATTCTTTAGTTGATGGCTTTGTGCGATTAGCACATTTAGCCAGTGTCAAAGTAACAATATTTCTTTCCTGTATGATGATGATGATGATGATGATGAATGATAATACAAATGAGAAGTGAGAAATGATATACTCCCAACCCCTCGAGTATCTCAGTAAAGATGTGGGGCTTTACTAAGTCCTCGGGCGGACTTCTTGAGAGAATTTGAAAAGTGACGTTGCACTGTTTTGTTTCATTTGCCAACACTCATGCATACTCACGAACACTTTACGGTTAATAGTCTACCATTATTTCACATTAATATTCGACATAACACAAATTTTAGAAAATAAAATAAAACCGCAGACTTGACTCCACCAAGAACAACCGGCATTAGCCAGTTGTTCTAGTTCTGAGGCTGATTACAGCCTCAAAGATATTGTCACGCTTATGGCTGACGTATCTAGGAGTGATGCAGAATCAAACGAAGAAGTGACATGGAAGATCCCAATGTCCAATCCAAAGTACACTATTCGTCAACTTAGCAGAGCCCAATGCAATGAAATTGTCAACATTTTAAAAATAATATCGCACAGCCCAAGCCGCCAAGAACGCTGATGCAGACAGTTTCCTTTTAAGATGTTGGCAAGACATGAGACGGAAGAAAGGAACGAAGAAAGATATCATATGGATGCTTTGGATACAGATGAGATGATACTTACACTTGCCACACTTGTCTACGTGGTTTGTGACCGGTAGATCTGGGTGGCATGTGCACATCTTCAGCTGGTCGTCGCAAACTGCGTCCGGGAAGGTGCATTCGGTGACCGTAGTGCATGTGTCTCCGTATTGGCCGCGTGGTCGATCTGAAAACAGCAATGGGAAAGTGTCAATACATCATTTGGTAACAAACCAACCAGTATTGGGCCAACAGGTTGGTGGATGATGGCCTGATCTCTTTTTGCTACATCTTCTTTTCCTTGAGTGTCGCTAACATGAACTATACGACTTTGGACCAACAAGTCGCCACTTCGATTGCAATTTGGGTGGCTTTTGCGCCACGTGCAAGTGGAAGTACTTTTTTTCTGGAGAGTGCTGATTGCCTCAGGCTGCATTTTCAGCGTCATCGGACTTTCTTGGGTACGGCAAGAAACTTAAAGCATTCCTCAAGCTGTGTGAAAGAAACACCATCAGAGGTTTTCTAGAGGGAATGGCATCACGCACTATTGGGTGTCCCCGTTCCCTACTATGAAGATTCTCCGAGGGGTACGGATCGGATTAGGGTGGAAATGCTAGCTGGACACGACTGTAGGTTTTCCATCATTTGCGAGAGACAACACAGCCACAACGATTGTGTTCTGCCTGCCAAGTCCGAGTTTCATTCGCCATTCGTTAACGTTTACGTAAACGAGAATTTGTATGGCAAAATGTTAACTCTTCTCGTATTCGGCCAGGAGGTGCTGCTACAATGCCATACTAATTTTCGTTTTTGGAAACGTATTCCAAAAACGGATATAAATACGGATAGTAAACCAAACTCACACTAGGCACCCAGAGTACCTTCCATCGTCTCATGCTCTGAACGCAGCGGCCGACATGGGTGTATGAAAAATCTCTAATGGCTAATGGCTGTGGGGGTGATTACTTTCCATCAAGTGACCCGCCTGCTCGTTTCATCATCATCATCATCTCAGCCAAAAGACGTCCACTGCTGGACAAAGGGCTCCCCCAAGGATCTCCACAACGACTGGTCTTATGCTGCTCGCATCCAGCGGCTTCCCGCGACCTTCACCAGAACGTCGGTCCACCTTGTTGGAGGCCTGCCGACACTGCGTTTTCCGATATGCGGTCGCCACTCGAGGACTGTTCCGCCCCAGCGGCCATCAGTCCTGCGAGCAATGTGCCCTGCCCACTGCGACTTGAGCTTAGCAACTCTTCGGGCTATGTTGGTTACCTTTGTTCTCCTGCGGATCTCCTCATTTCTGATTCGAAACTGGTCGTTTGCCTCCTTTAAATAAAAATAAAAAATCCTTTTTTTACGTTGACGTCGAGCTATCATGCTCATCTGCTACTGTTCATGTGGAAATGGCTGAGTCATTCATAGGCCGATGATACTAATGATGTAATCACCAGCTCATTTTAAGTCCCTACTGCTAGGTTCTTCCCTATGGATGGATAGAGGAACGGGTCACACCACGCGGGCCCGGTTCCGATTGGTGGTTGTTAACGACTGCTAATGCAGCCGGGACCAACGGCTTTACGTGCCTGCCGAAGCACGGAGAAGCTCAAGATGATACAATATTGGTCACCCATCCGATGACCGATCTAGCGAAATCGCAGACCGGACGCGTTTGGCACTGCGCCATCGAGCTCATCTAGGAATAATGATGTACTGACTATTTATTTTGAAACTTATGTCAATTTAAAATTCAGACATGCTTAGTTAGTTAAAATATATCTTGTTTGTTTCTGATTTGTTTGCAACAACTTGTTAATCTACTTAGGCTGTGTAGCTCACAAGTCTTCAAAAGTAACAACGGGGCGACGAGTAATCTAATTATATAAAAGTTTTATGTTTTGCAGTATTATCGGGTCGTTATTGTACTCTACTTAGATTAAATACATATCGAACGTTCCTGATAAGTGGAAAAAGGCTATGTCAGTAGTCAGAATAGCAGAAGGTCCTAGGTATTTATCTCTATGTTTTGTGATGGCTTTTGATAATTTTCCATGCAAATGTATGTAATATATGTATAATGTAACTGTAAATATAAATGAGTTTATAAAAAGTTATGATAATGATGAAATTAATTAATTTACTATAATTATTTCCAAACTACCAACTTTGAGTATGCACGTTAGTAAACAATTCATCATCATCATCAGCTCATTTTATGTCCTCACTGCTGGGGCACGAGCCTTCCCTATGGATGGATAGAGAAAACAAGCCATAAACCGCCCGCGGGCCCAATACGGATTGGACCAACGGCTTTACGTAAATTTTTGGTCACCCATCTGATAACCGGCCTTTGCGAAAGTTGTATAACCTTAGAAATCGCGGACCGGGCGCGTTAACCACACTGCCATCGAGCTTCTCAGTACACAAGTAATTCCAACCAAATAAATTCGCTTTACCAAAGTGCTTTCATTAAATCCGCGTTCCATGAAGCATGCTAATCGCATTGACCTACTTCGGACAGATGCACTGCGGATAATAGGCGACATTAAACAGTGCACGTTGCTTCGCTACCTACAATGAGTAAGTGCCGCAGTGCCTCTATGGTTTAGTGGTTATAACATCGGCCTCAGGCTTAGAAGTCCCGGGTTTGAGGCCCAGTGACATTAATCTGATGAAAACGCTTTGTACGGCGTACGGGACGATGTCATTATTATAATCATAATCTTTATTGCTTTTATCAAATTAAAACCAATAACGGCGCTAGTGTGCCTTACCCTTCGCCTTAAATACGTGTCTTAAAAAAACAGCGAATATAGTTATAGCTTATAGAGTTGTTTTGTAAGCGTGTGCTCATACATCGAATATTAAAAAGGGGAAAAGGCACGGGTGGTATTGAAATGGAGGCGCGAGTGAAGCTCGAGCCTTAGCAAAATCCAATGAAAGGGAAAAGCTATGCTCCCTTTACTGAATTAAGAATTTTTATGGGGGCATTATAAATACGCAATTTCTTTATAGTGTTATACTGTGTTTGTTAATGTTTTGGTATATACATTCCTTGTCGGGTTTCTTTTTATATGTAAAACATATTTACATGTTTTTTTTATACCACAACGGGGAACCCTTGGGGTGTTACCAATAATGGAGTCTTCATCATCATCATCATCGTCAGTCTATACTAGTCCACTACTAGACATATGCCTGTCCAAGTGCATGCCACTGAGCACGATTCGGGTCTACTCTTATCTACGAGTATACTAATATTATAAAGAGACACCTTTGTATTTTTGTATGTATATCTGTATGTTTGCAACGAATTAACTCAAAAACTACTGGACCGATTTAAAAAATTCTTTCACCATTAGAATGCTACATTAGCGCTAAGTAACATAGGCTATATTACAAAAAAATGCGGTGCGAAGTCCGCCGGGTCAGCTAGTTATAAATAGAGTACCAGCTTGGAATAGAAAGTCCGTGTTTTCTTCTTCATCCAAATTAGAAGAAACATAACACGCAATAACTATTCCGTGTTTATACACTGTTTATTAGTAAGGTCTTTTTCGCATTGGATAGTTTTATTTTAAAACTCTTTGTAGAATCCCTGTTTACAAGTTAACAAGGATACTGACTCTCAGGAAGAATTCTCTAATTTCTTTTTTGTATTAAAAACTATTCGTATCGAAAACTTTTACCTACCAAGTAACAATTAATCCTAATTAACGACTCTGAATACGAATTCAAAACGTGGATGTCTCTGACTACATTAATTTCTGTATTCTCCAAATTAATTGGTTTGTAATTACTCATGTGGTAAAAGTATGTAAAAGAGGCTTTTGAGTTTTCCGCTCGTAACGGCCGGCGCCGGCGGTGGCGCGGACGCGGCGCTGGTTGCCTAGTTACGTACGCCTGGAAATCTCTTGAAATAGTCGAGTGGAGCGAATGAGGCTGGCATAGTGAAATGACAACGAACAGTATGCTGACACTGTAACCATATTATATACCTATATTTATATAGGTATACTAGCGGCCCGCCCTGGCTTCGCACGGGTGTACTTTTATTTCTAAATATTTTTTTTTAAATATAGCCTATGTTACTCAGCGCTAACGTAGCATTCTAATGGTGAAAGAATTTTTTAATTCAATAAAAGGTTTCAATAAACAAAAATAAGCAATTATAAATGTCGGTGCCTGCCTACGTAATTAGCCAATTTGATAAAAACAATGGTAATGAACTTGTGTACTATTTATTAAGCAAAATGTATCAATATACTAAATCCATATCAATATCACTGGAACTTGATTCTTTACTTTTGAAGCAGCCATCATCAGAAACATCTGAATCGTCCTGCACGTTAATAATAAAATCAACAATATCATGTATAACGCTGTCATGTTTGCAGTATTCGTCCTCGACTTTGATTATATCTATACTAATATTATAAAGAGGAAACCTTTGTATTTTGTATGTAGGTATGTATGTATGTTTGCAACGAATAAACTCAAAAACTACTGGACTGATTTATTTATTCTTTCTTCACTAGATTGCTACATTAGAGCTGAGTAACATAGGCTATGTTAAAAAAAATGTACTAAAAACGACAATTTAATTTTCCAATAAAAAAATATTTGTTTTTGTTGTCATGGAAACCATTGATATAATATTTAACTCAATGATGGAAACTGTCAAAGCGGTACGAATTCCGATAGATATCTTCAGATGAATCTTGTTAAAATTATCACGTGTGTACTTACCTTACCGCCCCCCGCCCCGCGTACCTATCGCAGGCGAGGACTCAGTTACGCGGTCTTGCTATAAGTTGACATTGACAGTAGTATTTGTAATATATGAAGGGAAAGGCAATGGTGCAGGGCCATACAGCCATTTCCAGAGAAATCATTACTATGAAATCCAAAAAAGATCCGTAGATTTGCGACTAAAACCCGTATGTCCGTAGAGAAGACCTAAAGTCCGTAGATCTACGGACAAATCCGTAGGTCTGGCAACGTTGGCCTGTTGCGACCTAATGCTGTGTGCACGAAGGATCATTAGATACAGTATTCTCTCTTTATACAAAATGGCCGAAACGACGCGCTTCGAATTGTCGGTTGGCACCGATTAGCAACAGTCGCGACTGCAACTCGATATTGTCTCTCCATCGAGCCGACTTTAGTTGTTGTAAGTGGAGGTCTTTTAATGTTCTTAAGTGGTTAAACACTTATTTAGTAATTATAATCATTGTTTATACTACTCCTAATATACAAAGATCACGCTATAAAATAAAGTCTTAAAAAAATATTTCCCAAAATGTTTTTTACATAAAAAAAAAACTGAAAAAATATACCATTACACTGCTACCTGGATATGGACCACCTTTAGTCATAGTCATAGTCATAAGTAGTTATACATACTTATCTAAACTTATTTAATTCCGGCTTGAATGTTTAAATCTAGTAAAATTACAAATAAAAGAAGAAAGTCACGCGGCACTCTTAGTGTTCTAAGCATTCATACTGTGAAGGCAGTAAATCAGGCTCGTTTGTAACATTAAAAGAAAACTTACGCAAAATGTCATCGTCGGCTAAGCAGAGTGGTGGCAAGCTGAGCGCGATGAGCGTCGCGAGCGCGGCGAGCGAGGCCGCCGCCCGCGTAGAGCGCTCGCCTCGCATGCCGCTCACAGCTCCCGCGTCACATGCCAATGAACCACCTGAAACAAATTGAAAAAATGTTTAGAAACTCTGGCGCTCTGGTGTCATTTATCTTTGTAAAGAAAATAGCCTGTAACTGTCCCACTGCTGGGCAAAGGCCTCCGTCAATGAAATCAAGGCATCTTTACAATCGATGGGTACTGGCTTAATCTATGTATTTACCTGTGTATAAATGATCCTACACTCCTATATCTTTTAGTTAGCTTTTTCGTTCCTTTTCTGGGTGAAGCTATACCCACCAAGCAATCTATACTAATATTATAAAGAGGAAAGCTTTATATTTTTGTATGTATGTATGTTTGCATCGAATAAAATCAAAAACTACTGACCGATTTAGAAAAAATCTTTCATCGTTAAAATGTTACATTAGCGCTGAGTAACATAGGTTTTATTTAAAAAAAAGGAAATGCGGTTTGACGTCCGCTAGGTCAGCTAGTATACTCGTACAATACAACAAGAGTACCTAGGTACCTTAAAGAGCAAATAAGTTATCTAAATAAATATTGATTTATATACTAAAAACAATGCTTACAAAGTGTGGTAGACACCACACCCACAACTCATGTCACCACCACATCATCATCAGCCTAAACAAGTCCACTGCTGGTCATAGGCCGCTCTGTTCACCACCACATGATAAACGATAATTGTGTGAATGAAATTCACATACGGTTTTATTTTTTCTTTTATCTGAAAGGTTGATTTATTAAAAACTTCGACGTAATATGAATTGTACTATTTCATTACCGATTATGAATGAAGACAACTCTCCTACTTCTAGCTAGAGTTGTGAGAATCTATGAAGGGTAAGAAGACCCTTTCCAAAAGATTTTCGACGCCTAGAGATGGGTCGCATTAAAGATTTATATCTGTGGTAATGATCGCCTCAAATTTTATCATTCTTGGTTTCTTGCCAAATGGGACCAGTTATGCCAATCATCGCGAAATTTTTCGGGAGAAAAACATAACCTACAATAAGTACCTACTATGTAAAATATGAGCACAGCTTATATAAACAATATTTACCTAGACTGTGATATTATAAGTAAGTACGTAATTTATTTTCTCTTACACTATAAGTTTTTTTTTTAATTGTGAGAAAATACTGTCTCTCGCTTATAAAAAGTATGAATATGAATATAAAATTTATTTATGCTTAAGAACCTAACCTTTAGTCTGCTTAGTGCCAGATTCATCCTATAAACAAATAAAATTTTATTGTGTCAGCAGACAACAGATTAAATACGACTTATAAAAAATAACGGTACTATTACAACAAAATATCATGATTTTAGTCTGCCACGATTTTCAAGTTAAGTTAAACATAATACCTATGAAAGGTCATCCCTAGAGTACACATCGAAAAGCTGTCTGTTCCTTTGCCAATCTGGTCGAACTACTCCCTGCGGACGTCCCAACGGAACTGATCTGTCTGACACTGAGAAATTCAGGTACCAGGTTGAATTGAAACATCTTATTTTCTAGAGTGCCATTGAAAATGGCTTGTAATTTGCAAAACTTCTTACGACTTAAAAATTTATTTAAGTGGCCAAATCTAAATATCCCAAACTCCTCTGTGCTTCGAAAGACATGTTTTCATTTTCAATCGTGATTCCCTGCTTATCAGATATCTCAAACTTTCATATAATTGTATTAGAGATACATAGTGGCCGAAATTAACGGTTTGGTTTAATTTTTCTAAATAAACTCTTTAGAAAAGCTCTAACGACGGTATATTGAAAGCATTTTCATTTGACTACCTACAAACAAAGCGGTTTATAAAACAAAAGCTGTCTATGAATGGCTGAACTGCAAAGCTAAGTGAAATGACTAGCTCTTGCTGTGACCCTTTTACACCGGCTATACCTTAACAATAGTAAACAAACAACATTTTAAAGGTAGGTAGGTAGTACAGGAAGGAAAATCCGGTAAGCCCGGACAGCTTAATGGACAAAAGGAATTCATAAGTTATGTAAAGCGGCCGAGTTCGCCGCCCAAGTAAAGCCTCGCTCAAACAGAGGCGGCATGCGGTCGCGGGCACGATCGCGGTCGGATTTGGTAGTCAGTATAATATGAAGTATTTCAATAAGTAAGAGCAGGTCGCGATCTACATCTGCAGGCGCCCGCGACAGTCGTTTCGCCGCCGCCGCCGCTCGTGTTTATGGATGGTGACGCGCGGACACACCCCCGCCCGACTCTCAAAATGCCATTACACATTAACATGATACACTAAACATGCATACGCGAAAAACACCGCACTCACAGAACAAGAATACCACGGACCGGTTCTATACCAGGTACAGACATGAACCCGAGCCGAGGTCTTTTAATCTTTAGAGGCTGCTAGAGTTGTACCGCTCCCGTCGCTGTGTCGGCTTTGCCTTCCTGGCAGTCGACACATTTACAAGCCGATACATTAATTATTATTTGTTTGATTGTAAAATTTTAAAAGTATTATTTTTTTATAACATTATTTTCTGCTCAGTAGATGTTAAATAGTATCTACATAATTAAGGATTTCATCCTAGTCTTTAGGTTTTTAATATCGCATGTGGTTTTGTAACATTTTGTGGCTGTTGCCTGTTTTGTGCATCAGAATAGATAAATAAATAAATAAAGCGGACAGACCGCGACCGTGACCGTACCGCCTCCGCTTCTGTTTGGGAGTGGCTTTAAATTCTGTTGCAAATAGTCTCTTGTGGTCGGGTTTGTTTCTGCCACAACGGGCCTTTTAGTTACAATCAGTTAATAAACTTACGGTAGCTGAAAATTAATCTTGTATGTAATTTCATCATGTGGTCTGACAGCGGTTTCAGAAGCAGAGATCCCGTTTTCGGTTTCGGTTTGTTTAGAAGGTTTTCTGTTGAAGAAGGAATCGTATGTGTCTATAGTCTATAGTATGGTCGCCTTTGATATTTTTAATGTAATTCATCTTTTAAACATAAATTCAATTCAAATTCAAATCCAAAATATTTATTCGGCGTAGCAGGCTCAGGTTCTAACAGTAAAACCACAAACAAACAAACATGGCGGTGGGAAACACAGTTCTTAAAGGCTTTTTTCCTTATAAATGTATTCAACAATTTATTTATTTATTTTGGAATGATTTCACGGAATGCTTTTAAATTTGAAGCTAGTAGACTTCTGCAGAATTAAATTCCCGTTAAAGTAAAGTTGACATAGCGCCATCTGTGTTCGATATGCCCTTTGTAAGGGACACGAAGATTTCCATAAAAATGAAATTTCAACTTATTTCTTTTTGATCACTAAGTTTTTTTTAATGTCCTCGCATTCGAAATTCGTCACATTCCCAGAATTTAGAACATTAATCATGTTTTTTTGCTGTCTAGATTCAGAGAATCCAAATTGTGTACGACCTTAATTTACTCGTATGTTCAGGTTTTTGATTATAAAGTCATTACAAAAGTAATTACTAAAGAACCGACCAAGTGTGACTAGGCCCCAAACAGTAAAGGGCTATATTACTTAATTATATACGGCTTACTCGTAAATAAAATACACCAAACTAAGAATTATTTCAATTTCCATATATTATTTTATATTTTTTGAAAGTAAAGAAAATCCGCGGATTGTGCTCAGTGGCGTGCACTTAGAGAAGCCTATGTCTAGCAGTGGACTAGTATAGGCTGATGATGATGATGATGATGATGATGATGATGATGATGATGATGATGATGAAATAATCTGTCTTTTCGACTACCGACGTTCTCTTTATTTTTTTATGTTAAGTCTGATAATTGCTTAGCATACTGTCTGTATACCCGTGGAGTTGCTGCTTGACATGGTCTGTAAGTATTCTTTATTGCAATAACTTTTTGAATTGACGTTTTACCCTGTACGGTAAATGTATTACAAAAAAAAAATACTAGTATTCTTCGCGTAATCATCAATCGATCAATTAAAAGCCTATTGTTACGTTAATGTAAACAATATCAAGGTCATTATAAAATATAATTTGTTTTCGCTTTGCTGTCAACTAATTTATTCATCTTAACATTTGGTACTAATGTAACGCGTGTGAGGCATGCATGTATGTTGCAGTTGTAATCATAAGTCAACATTTGTTATTATATGCTAGGTGTATAGGTGTCATTAATAGGTAGGTGCTGGTTAAGACTTGTTACAACTAGAAAGATATAGGTAAGACGAGTTAAATATAAGATAAGTATTGTATTTTAGAGATTTAAACATATTAATTTCTTTACCATAAACCATCATACTCCTTTAAAAAACATAACTAACTATTGTATGTATATAAATGAGTATGTAAAAAAAAATGAGTATAAGTAAAGTATTATATTAACATAGATGCTGTAACTGATCTTATTTTGCAAGTAAGTTTTTTTGTTTTTGTATTAGCTTAAAAATTATAATTAGTCTAATTTTGTGTCACTGATGTACTTATGCTATAAATTTTTTTATTTAAAAAGACACATAGTATCTGTTTTTACTAATATTATGTGGATAACTGTTATTGGCTTCGTTATGATTAGACACATTTGTAAAGCTTTTCCCGAATAAAATAAAATGAATAAAAAATTATTGTTTTATTCAATTTAATCAAATAAAAACTGTCACGCGCCGCGCCGTTTCATGTAAATCAAAACACAGTAACAGTTAACTTTCTAACCAGCAATATACGTAACGATCGTGATGTTGGTGCGTGACACACGCACGGTCGCCAACCACGAAACTAATCAATGCAGCCTGCAGCTAACCTCAAATTTTGGCATTTCAATCAAATGATATTGTCGGGGGTAATACAAAAGCAAGTAAGTAGCTTTGGTAAATACAACGTAACCTTTTTAAAAGATGTATGAAACAAAGCAAACGCCGGTCATCGGATGGTTGATCAAAAATTTATCATCTCTAGCTCCTTTGTGCTTCGGAAGGCACGTAAAGCCTTTGGTCCCGGCTGCATTCGCAGTCGTTAAGAACCACCAATCCGCACTGGGCTCGCGTGGTGGTTTATGACCCGTTCTCCCTATTCCATCCATAGGGAAGGCTCGTGCCCTAGCAGTAGGGACATGAAAATGTGCTGGTGATGATGATGATGGTGATGATGATGATGATGATGATGATGATGATGATGATGATGATGACGATGATGATGATGATATAACAAAACAGCGTAAAAACTTACGTTTATTAAAAATATATTCCTGACGGGTAAGCCTTCATCTTATCTGATGTTAAGTGATAATAAGGCCGAAGGTGGAAGCGCACTTCACCCGGAATCCTTAACTACTGAAGCACTGGCTATCTTATCTCTAGCTACTGGACCACTCCAAAAATGCTACTAACATCGATGTTATGGCGACATTTAGACAAAATAGTGATAGCTAGCCAGGTGGACTATCAAGCCCTACAATCAACAAAGCCGAGTACACAAACATGTACCGCCGCTGAGAATCGAATTGACCTCAGAGACCAGTGGCCTTAACCCCCAGACCGCAGAGGCGGTTTAAATGATTTTGTATGCAAAACAATTACTATGTTGGAAGGTATGTAAAACCACAGAGTAAATAATTAAATATTTCATTTTACTTCCTCCAATATTCTACTAAAAAAATGGAATTTGGCGCTTACGCGGTATTTACCAAATGCTACTTACAAGCTTTTGAACTATCCCCGACGAATAACGGTAGCAAACGCTGGAAATAACGATATTCTTTAGGCCTTTATATTAAAAGGTTTCCGATGATGAAGAAGCAACTTCAAAGTCTGTGTAAACAGGATTCATTCAAAGCAGCTCACACTTCGCTTGTTTGTTCGTTCGATTCCACTGACTTCTGGGTTAGGCAGTACTTTCAGTTGTAAAAGAATTGACAAATTAGTTTTATAATTAATAATCTAGATGCGTTTTCCCAGACTGGCCTTTGAGACATTGACATGTTAATCAAATATATACCAATATATTATAGCGAACGCTGAAACAAGGAAATCATGATGTTTTTTAGTCCCTTTGCAAACAAATATAATATAGGGTCACATTTTATCATCTGCAAATATTTTGAGGATAAATTCAACAACATATATAAACTATTTTTATACGCTAGTTTTCAAGAAAAACGCCAAAAGACATTTCGATAATAAAAAAAAAGCACTTTCGGTAATTTCAATTCAAAGAAGCCGAAACAGAGAGGTCGCAATGCCTTCACCGCTTACACGTGCCCCTAGTTTCATTCAAAAGAGCCGACAGAGAGGCCGCTCTTAAAAATATTACAATTTTTGTGTCAGGAAAAGTAAAAAAAATACTAGACTGATTTTTTTTTAATTGCTAGGGCCTTATTTCTCTGATATAATTAGATGTTTTGTCAAAATATTTGCAGTTGATAAAAAGTGACCTTATATACGATAGTTTTACACTTCTAAACTTTCGCGTTCAATTATCAATGTAATGCTTAACCAGATTTATCGCAAATTGATTTGTGTAGAGTAGAGGTATCCTAGGCATATCTTTTCATTACTCGACGTTTCGGCCGAATTGTACCAGTTAAAAAAAAACAACACCAAAACTTTTTTCATGACTGCGTACAAAGTATGGCCTAGGTGTATTTAAATAATGAGGGCTTATAATATTATTGAAACGGCTCCAACGATTTTCATGAAATTTCGTATGCAGAAGGTTTCGGGGGCGATAAATCGATCTAGCTAGGTTTCATTATTAGAAAACGTCGTTTTCTACGTAAAAAAATACCGAGCAAAGCTCGTCGTCGTCATCCGGGTACTAATAATTATTTCTTCAGTTTTTATTAATACTGTTAGTAACCTACAAAAACACGGTAATAAGTACCAAGAACCATGAAGTTATAGACATAAAACGACCTATTCCTTTCTAATACCACAAACTAATACCAATGGTATTTGTTTGTTATCGTTATTTTTTTTATTCCTAACGAATACCACTCATAAACAAATACCAAAACAAATCAAATAGAGATACAGTAAGTAATAAAAATGCTATTAAATGTGTTTTTAAGTATTATTTATTAATCAAAATCAGTCTTATCATTATCAATCAAATCGGTGTGCATGTGCAACGATTGAAAAATATCACAAACAATCAACGATTAGTATAAACTAATGGTCGCCCAGTGGTCGAAATTCGACCATAATTTTATTAAGGCTGCACGGATTGTATCCTAAGCAATGAAAAATTAAAAATGATAGAATGTGAGTTTGGCTTGACATTGACAGATGTCATACGTGTGTGTCAAATGCATATGCGTGTGTGTCAGATACATGGTAGTGTGTGTAGTGTTGTTTTTGTTGATTTAATGTATTTTTTATGCATAATCTTAGAATATCTAAGTGTATAATTTAAAAAAAATATTAACATTCTGATAACCTTCTCAAAACATTTAACCTTTAAAATTTCATACTCCTCCGTCCGCGAAATTTTCGTAAAAACGAGTACAAAGTTTTTGCTTCACGTATTAATATAGAGATAAATATTTACAACGGTCTATATGCGTCTAATTAATATAATATCATTAGGTACTGATGTTTCGGATCTGTGGCCACAGACAGGAAGGGTCGTTGGGATGTGTATGTTTGTGTTGACTTCGGAAATCAATATGTGATCCATGGACAGTAGCAATACGATAAGATACACGTATATTTCTGTGACACAAAAATGCTTTTAGAAGCTATCGAAGATTGATTGTGCCGTTAACCTAAAGTCAACTAAGTAATATGCTGTTACATCATTATCCATTAGGGAGAAATCAGAGAAATCCATCAGCAAAATGTGTTAGTACATTATTTATCAAATCAATTACAACATGTAATTTATTATTCAAGCTTTTTAATCATATTATAAACGCCACGGTAGCCAAGTAGCTAAGTGCTCCGCTTGATAACCGGGGGTCCTAGGTTCAATTTTTACGTCGGGCAAAACGAGTTTCAGATTATCCGATCACCAACCAGAGGAGCTCGATGGCGCAGTGGTTAACGCGCCCGGTCTGCGAGTACTGAGGTTAAGCAACTTTCGCAAGGCCAGTCATCGGATGGGTGACCAAACATTTATCATCTCGAGCTCCTCCGTGCTTCGGAAGGCACGTAAAACCGTTGGTCCCGGCTGCATTAGCAGTCGTTAACAACCACCAATCCGCACTGGGCCCGCGGGTGGTTTATGGCCCGTTCTCCCTATCCATCCATAGGGAAGGCTCGTGCCCCAGCAGTAGGGACATAAAATGAGCTGATGATGATGATGATGATGATGATCACCAACCTATGTTTAGCAAGCGTGGTGAGTTGACTTGATTTTAATGATTGATGAGGATGATTATGACTAAAATATTATTTCTAAATAGATAAGTTCTCATGTAAGTGACATGTTTATTCCCATGCCTTAATGGGAATAAAGATCATTGAACTGAATGATGGAAACATATGCCCATTGGGACAGTATATAGGCTATTTATTTCACTACTTGTTAGGGTTCCGTACCCAAAGGGTAAAACGGGACCTATTCATCCGTCATCAGTCCATCGATCTGTCTGTCTGTCTGTCTGTCTGTCTGTCTGTCTGTCTGTCTGTCTGTCTGTCTGTCTGTCTGTCTGTCTGTCTACTAACAAAATAAATAAATAAATTAAAAAAAATAGCAGTACCTTATACTAGGCCCCACAAAGTAAATAATTCATTTAGAGGCCTGTGTATACGTTTTTACAATAAACTTCCAAGTAAAGGTACCACCAGTTGGCAGCCGACTCCACGCAGCATCAGCAGACGACGTGTTGTCGAGACACTACTGGTTTCTATGTGCTGCTGCGTGGGGTCAGCTGCCAACTGGTACTTTAATATTAAAAAACTTGACATTAATAAATTTAAAATCACCATTAAAGAAAAGCTTTGTAAAAAGCTTATTATAAATTGTCTGATTACTATGAAGACAAAACAGCGTGGGTTTAAAATGCTCCAATCACTCCAACAGGTATTTCTAATTTAGAATATTGTTAAGTAATTTTAAACTTTTATAACTTAGTAACGGCATATAATTTTGTAAATGTCGTTACTTATATTAATGCTGTGGAGTTTTTTGCGCCCATTCTTCTCCACAGCTAAAAAATAGACGTCCTGAATGGGTAGTAGGTAAAATATGTTTGGACGATTCAAAAGCACTTTTCTAAAGTTTATTTGAATACAAAATATTTGACTTTGACTTTGACCTGGAACCCTTGTCCCTTAGTGGGCTCTTATGACATGCACGGGAAGTCAGGCAGCTGACACTATCTTCACATTCCAGACTAGCATGAGACTATCATGCTGGCCTTACACTGAATACAGAAAACAAATAACAAAAACTAGAGGTTACAGAGTTTAGTTATTTTTAAAGTTAAAGCAACAAATAAAGCTATTTTACTTTAGCAATCAAAATTATGAAACAACTTTGTCGTAAAGGCGATGGTGATTGCCGGTCTTATTACTTTCTGATACGTTTCAAAGCAGAACTTTGAATAACTAACAACCCGTTTGCACCAATCTAGTTTCTTAATTAAGCTTTCGCTCAAACTTTTAGCTGTGTACGGCTATGAAAAGAAATCCGTTAATATACCCGCCACTGGGAATTGAACCTGGGACCTGGTGTGACGTCGGTGGTCTAACGATTAGGCTACATAGAGAGACACAGGAGATTTTATTAGTAAAAAATTTTTTTTAGGTAATATAGCACGCTTGGAACTCTAACATGTAACTTAAAAATTCTTTAAATATTTATAAAATACAAAGGGGGAAGGGGGAAAGAAGAATAATAATCTAGAAGTTTAATGAATGGTGAAAGGTAAAAGTAACTTTCGTAAGGTCAAGGCTTCGGATAGGGGCCTTTAAATAAAATTGTATATGGAAATTGAGGCGAATTTATAAATATCTGGAGCTTTTGTGTGATCCAAACGGCACGATAAGCCTTTGGTCCCTTTTGTTGTTATAGGATGACAATCGATAACACCTCCTTAATCCTTATTGGGCCATCGCGGATCGAGTTAAAGCCCAAAGTCCTTTCAATACGTTGGTTCATGCGAGAAGCATTAATTACCATGACTAATAATTATAATAACTAGTGGTCGCCCAGTGGTCGAAATTCGACCGTAATTTTATTAAGGCTGCACGGATTGTATCCTAAGCAATGAATAATTAAAAAAGATAGAATGTGATTATGGATTGGCATTGACAGATGTCGGCCGCATTAAAGACAAACATGTGTGTCAAATACATGGTAGTGTGTGTAATGTTGTTTTTTTTTTTATTTAATGTGTTTTTTAGGCGTAATTAAAAAAAAATTAACATTCGGATAACCTTCTCTATATAAACTTTAAGTGTGTGAAATTTCATACTCCTCCGTCCGCGCAATTTTCGTAAAAACGGGTACAAAGTTTTTGCTTCACGTATTAATCATATAACTTATAATCATGTTTTATCAACAAATGTAAACAGATTGAAAGTCGTATTACGTTTTAAAAATTAATTTCGCAGTACAAATCATCATCGCACATATACTTTTTATTAATTTGTAATGTAATTATTATAAAAAAAAATTGTCAAAAAAGTCTGTATAATTATAGCAATAAGGCCGAATCAACAGAATAAAACAGTAGAGTATTTTTTTTATGTCCCACTTCTAGTCAGTAGTCTCACCCACTGCCTTCATATTCAGAAATTAATCATTAAAAAAATAAATTTTAGTATTGCAACTTATTCTGTAGAGCCGTTACTTAAACGTCCCACTGTTGGACTCGAGCCTTGCCACATGATTGACATAAACAACAGCACATGAGAAGGTGCCAACCAACCAAGCTGGTGATTTTAACGACTTCCATCTTACGACAACAACCGATACTTACAACATTTTGAATTGCAGAAGAGCACGAAATATTTTAGTTTGGTCACCCATCAGTTGACACGACTTCGAGAAAGATGCTTAGATTTTACATTCGCCACCCGGGACGCTTTTGACGAAAAAACCTCTCGAGTGTCTTGCCAGCTACGCTCGTTTGAAGGATCTCACAAAATCTGAACTGCTGGTACCTACATTCAGTAACATAGCAAAATATTTAATTTCAAGTTCTTAATAGTTTTGACATCAAGTACCTGTGAAGACTCATATTAAGCTAGCGACCCACTGCGACTTTTTTTTGAGAGAGTTTGCTCAGTTCAGCTTCAATGGGCTTTTTTGGGGGCGGCGAGAAACTTAAAGGGTTCATCAAGCCGTGTACATCGAATCACCGTCAGAGGTTTTCTAGAGGGAACGGCATCACTCACTAGTGCGTATCTCCGTGCCCTACTAGATTCTCTGAGGGGTTTGGATCGGATCGGGGTACAGCAACTTCGTCCACGTGAGCACCTGTATCCCGTGATGCTATCACCAACTCAGAAACCTTCGCAGGCGTGCGACTTACCAAAGTTTCATCTCAATCGAATGAATGGTTTAAGAGGATAAACATTCAAAGAAAAATTAATATTATTTAGATGAATGATTATGGTGTTTGACGCAAAGAATAGCACCAACCTATCTCTTCCCGTGGGTGTCGCAAAAGACAACTAAGGGAGTTTAACCCCTGTATTTATAAACGAGTAAAAGCTCATACCGAAGCAAAAGTAATTGCTTAAGTAAAAAGTTATATTCTTTAGTAAACCGATGAAGTTAGAAACGTCAAAAGTTAGAATTCTAGTCACCAATATGTTTACTCAAGCAATCTAGTTAGATTTCTCAAAGATTTCATAGTGACAAGGATGTGACAAGCTAGTTTTGAGGTTATTTCCGTGTGAAAGTTTTTGAAAAATGTCTAAAACAATATAAAATTTATGATTTTGATAAAAATTTATAATACTTTTATTTAATTGAATAAGAAAACTTCTCTTTTAATTTAAACGTTACTTTTTTATAAAATGAAATTAGATCTTAGTGACATTTCTAAGAACAAAGTAATTGCTGAGTAAAGGCTTGTTTATAAATACGGGTGTAAGACTCCGTGCATATCGAAAAGCACCCTGGGTCACCCGCGCGTTGGCAGGTACACCACCACTAAGATTCCCAAGGAGGGTTGGTGTCAAGCAGGCGGCCGTAAATACTTTTCAAATCCATAGCAAAAATGTACAAGGAAGAAACGGACATTTTGCGCTGACCCCAAGTTATATGGCACCAGGGCAAGAAGAATCTATAATAATATTATAAAGCTGAAGAGTTTGTTTGTTTGTTTGTTTGTTTGAACGCGCTAATCTCAGGAACTACTGGTTCGAATTGAAAAATTCTTTTTGTGTTAAATAGTCCATTTATTGAGGAAAACTATAGGTTATATAACATCACGCTATGACTAATAAGAGTGGAACAGTCGCTAATTATAAGATATATTTAGATTAACTACAACACTTTAATAGGCCAAATAGCTTTACTCAAAACAGAAATCACCAAACACAAATTGAAAACCAGCACATTGACCTATAACGACAATATGGTTATCGTTATCTGACACCATTTCCATATTTGATTCCGGTGGGCGAATTTAATTATGTATACCGTGCTCTCCCGCCAATAACCGATAGTGTACATACACGAACAATGTAATTTGTATCGTATTTGGTAGGTGCTAAGGTATATTAATACGAATGTTAAGGCCCTCACGAGAAGAACCTCCGAATTGAATTGGTATGAATGTATTCATTATTCTAAGGGTAACAAAATAGGTCGACCGTACGTACGTTCCCCAAGAATAGTTTGTTTACAATTTGTATGCAGTAAAAGTACGTGTTCTATATGTTTTACTTCTTTTTACTAATAAAAAAAAAAGGAGGAGCTCGTTAGCGGTGTGGTTATCGTGCCTGGTTTGCGATTGCTCAAGTCAAGCAACTTTCGCAAAGGCCAGTCATCGGATGGGTGACCAAAAATTTGTCATCTCGAGCTCCTCCGTGCTTCGGAAGGCCGTTAGTCCCAGCTGCATTAGCTTTCGTTAACAACCACCAATCGGCACTTTGCCCGCGTGATGGTTTAGGCCGGTACTCTCTATCCATCCATAGGAAGGCTCGTGCCTCAGCAGTGGTGACGAAAAATGAGCTGTTGATGACGATGTTTGATGATAAACAATCTCTTATACTAGTCATTTGAGTAAATTTTCTTTGACATAAGACAAAATGAATATACTTTATATACCTCAAAACACTTTGGTCATAGAACTAATCGCGGCGTTATTGCAAAAAAATCGAATACATTTATTTATGTAGTCATGTGTCAACATCAAAAACAATCGAAGCATCCTAAATAGTCAAAAATATCGTTTAAGAAAATTAAGTCATGTAAAGTGATTACCAGACAATATTTGCTTTAATCAAAAAGAATTGCAGTGCTTATCTGAAATACCGTTTTAATACAACCAAACCAACTGTAAACATATAATATTCATACTACGGTCTCTTATTCCGATCTAAAAATGGTTTAGAATGTCAATAGTCTATGAAAATAGGACAATGTTGTATATTTAGAACACAATAAAGTTGGATGGGCTTACAGACAAACATTTTTTATACGTAGCACGGCAAATGACTCCATTTCACCTGATGTTAAGTGAATATGGAATCCAGATGCGACGACAACTGGTGCAGCGTGAAAACAACGCAGCATCAGTTACCCTCACTCTGTCGGTCCACAAGGTGTCTCTTCACGCCTCGTTTGAAGGACCCCATATCATAGGAAGGAGGAAAAACGTGTGCTGGCAAACTATTCCATGTTTTAAAAGTGCGACAAAAAAATGAGTCACCAAATTTCTTAGTGCGCGATGGAATATTTGAGACAGTGAAGCGGTGACTCCGGAGAGCAGCACGTGTACTCCTATGGAGGAAGGAAGAAGGTGGGATGAGGTCAAAGAGTTCTTCAGAGCACTCGCCATGGCATAAGCGGTAAAACACGCTGAGGGACGCAATATCTCTCACATCAAGATAGCTTTATATGAAACTTTTCTGATTAGATATATAAGCTAACAATTTATTTTATCTTGACCATTCGATAGCTTCCTAATTAGAAAGCTTATATATCCAATTGGATTTATAAGCTAACAATTTATTTTATCTTGACGATTCGTAACCCCTGGTCAACAAGTCAGTCTGATTTGACAGAAAGCAAAATGTCTAATAAAGTCCTAAATAACTGTCAGCGTGTCCCTCAAATTTAAAAATAAGTTTCTTAAGCGATTAGTCAGCGAAACAAATTACTACAAATATTTAATAAATTAATAGTTACGTAACAGAGACACGGCTTCCCAAATCGTAAAGGGCATTCACCCGTAGTGTGCCCGTAGTATTTTTATTTTATTATTTTTTAATTCATCATCATCATCATCAGCTCATTTTACGTCCCCACTGCTGGGGCACGAGCCTTCCCTATGGGTGGATAGGAAGAACGGGCCATAAACCACCACGCGGGCCCGGTGCGGATTGGTGGTTGTAACGACTGCTTATGCAGCCGGGACCAACAGCTTTACGTGCCTTCCGAAACACGGAGGAGCTCGAGATGATACATTTTTGGTCACCCATCCAATGACCGGCCTTTGCGAAAGTTGCTTAACCTCAACACTCGCAGACCGGGCGCGTTAACCACTGCGCCATCGAGCTCCTCCTTTTCACTTTCATTTTTAAATTAATTCTTTATTTATGTTATCTCTTCTGTTTGTTTGTGTATACAAACAGAAGGGAGGACGTAAATAGAGATTTTTAAATAGAATATGATTCGTTATTTCAACCCACAATGTAGGTATGTATGGGAGAACGAAGAGTATTCAGCCCTCCGTGCAGTACAAACATTTTATTTTAATGAAAAGGGAACAGCTACAGAAAGTACAGCACCTGCCAACCAATTTTCCCCCGTAATAGTTTCACTGAATACACAACGTGAGACTGCATGTCTTTCAGCGGGCTCCCATTCTTTCACCAGAATTGCTTTCTGTGACAGGTATCTCCCCAACTACCACTACCAAAGTAGCACCTTATGTCGAAAAGTATTAGGTTCCATTTCACTCGTCATCTTCGACGCATGCGTGGTCGCGATACCGCAGTGCGCGGCGCCTACAAGACGAGTGTAATCGTGCGGGTTCCCCATTACAAAAAACTGTTGCCAATGACGTTTGTCAAACATTTGGGCCAGGGCACGACTAGAAAACTGCATTGAGCTCCATTGGGCCAACGTTTGTCGCATGTGGGTAATAGCATGGTGTGCCCTGAATAGTTTTTGTGCAGCTGTTTCATGATTATGTTAGTGCAAATGTATTGATGTTATGAAGCGTGGAACAGTTAGAAGGGACACGGAATAATACGATGGGGGTGTTACGTGTAACGGAATAATAAGGACAATATGAATTCATGCAGTGCTACTGTCGCGCGCGATAAGGTTGTAGCCATTCCGGTGGTAGACGGCGCAAACACATCGGTACCTCGTTTGCATAAGCATTTCCAGATGACGGAACGAGGGAAAACAAGATACTTCAGAAGTGGGGGCACTAATGTTCAGAGACTTACCGCAAATAGGCAATTTAAATTGAGGTACAACAATGTTTGTACACATACGCGAGCACATGTCGTCTTTCAATATTTTTCTTCTTTTTCTGCTTTCGCTTGAACGTTCGAAACAAAAGACTGATTCCAAATGAAAACGTTTCTATTTGAAAACGATGTAACCAATCTTTATTATAGAGTACCAGCTTTTTAATACATCAGTCTTGCTGGGGAGCTCGATGACGCAGTGCGTCTGCAATTATTAAAGTTAAGCAACTTTCGTAAAGGCCGCTCATCGGATGGGTGACCATAAATGTATCACCTCGAACTCCTCTGTGCTGCGGAAGTCACGTAAAGTCGTTGGCTCCGGCTGCATTAGTAGTCATTAACGGTTGTTCCAACGCACCCATCCGCACTGGGCCCGCGTGGTGGTTAGACCCGTTCTCCCTATCCATCCATACGGAAGGCTCGTGCTGCTTCAGCAGTGGAGACATAAATTGAGCTGGTAATGAGGTTTGAAGTTACTGTCAGCGAGGTAATTAGTAGAGATACCGCTTTATTATAAGGGTGAGCAACCCAAATGCTACTGCAAAGGGTTCAAAAGGTCAGGCCAAAATAAAATGTACAATAATATTGAGCGGTAAATATATACGTTATAATTTATACGTGCTCAAACCAAACGTGGGGTCTCATTTTGGTACCGGTAACTAAATATACTTTTGGAACGGATTCAAGTCACATTGTGGCATTGTTTCTGGAATTCCTGGAAATTATTTGATACGCTGCTCAGCCACTTGTTTGCTGAGAGTATTTTATGTGTTATACATACAGCTATGTTGCTGTACTGACTGTAATATATAAAAAGACATTTAAGAATATAAGTTTACGCCAATTTAGTAGCGAACGAGCTTTTATTCCATTAAGGTTCCATTTTTAAAAACCAGAAATTTTCATTAAGCATCATCATCATCACCGTACCCAGCCAGCAGTTGTTATCGACTGCTAATGTATCCGGGACCAATTTTTCGGGCTTTACTGCCTTTCGTAGCACCACTGCGCCATCGACAAAAAAAATACATTTTAAACGTATAAATTTACGGACAATTTTATTAAGAATGAACGTTTATACATTTCGATCATCATCAACATCATAGAGATGTTCGTGATCCATTCTTGGATAGTATAGGTTTCCCCTCCTTCAGTCCCCATCTTCAATAAGACATTTTTAGGGTTCCATTTCATACAAAATGTAAAACGGGTCTCGTTAAGACTATTGATAAGTCTCCGCCGTCCCGTCCGTCTGTCTGTCCGTCTGTCACCAGGCTGTATCTCATGAACCGTGATAGTTAGACAGTTGAAATTTTCACAGATGTATTTCTGTTGCCGCTATAACAAAATAATAAAATAAATATTCAAGTGGGCTCCCATACAACAAACTTGATTTTTTTGCTCGTTTTTGCTCGATAATGATAACGGCAACAGGTAGACGCTTGAAATATTCACAGAATATTTAATTTTATATTCACTTTTCACACTTCAATTAAATTAAAACAAATATTTAAGGGGGGCTCCCATCTTATCTTATCTTATCTTAGTGGGGCCTGCCGAGGTTTCCCTCTTGCAGTAGCACTTCGACCCATCGGGATCTTTTGTGCAACCCCGTCCTTTCACTCTTCTTCCTCTGTAAAGATAGATGCCATAAGTTTGGCCACGTCCTTAAGAGCGAAGAGCCTGAAGTCCTCCGGTCTCGGATAAGCCGACCCCAGGAGTCCCATTCTTTTCCTAGCCAGAGGGTCGCAGTCACACAGTAGGTGCTGCATTGACTCCGTTTCCTCTCCACATGCCCTACACAAGTTATTTGTTGATAAATGCATTCTGTGGAGCATTTGTTTTGTGGCATAGTGCCCTGTCAAGGCACCGATGGTTAATCGGGCCTGCCTTCTACTGCCTCCGCATATGAACTTACTCCGTCCTAAGGCGTTTTCACCTAGGAAGGATTTGGAGTGTTTCATACCCGGCTGCTCTTTCCATTCGATGCCGTGCCTGTTTGGGGGGCTCCCATACAACAAACGTAGTTTTTTTTCTTGGTCTTAATAACGATAACAGGTAGAAACTTGAAATATTTTCTAGATAATGGTACGGAACCTTTCGTGCGCGAGTCCGACTCGCACTTGGCCGGTTTTTTAAGTATAAATGTTCGGAAAACTTCATTGAGAACGAGCGTTTATATATTTCGATCATTATCACCATCATGGAGGTCTCTTCGTGATCCATTCTTGGATACAGGCCTCTCCCCTCCTCCAATTGCGGCAGTTCTCCATCCGTTACGGTCTCGGCCTGTGTGTCGTCTGATGTCATATCCTCTATCTGATCTCCTATCATACCCAGCGCTTCAGCGGTCGGCCATATCCTCTGGTATCGGCCCTAGGCTTCCACAATTTTTTTTAATAATCTTTTAACACCTTGGTGGCCGAATGGCAATGCGCGCGGCCTGGTACCCAAAGGTCCCGGGTTCAATTCCCAGGTTAGGCAAAGTGTGTTTCGGATTTTTCGATGTATAGCCATGGTTTGTAATCACCGATCCGCATTTAGCAAACATGGTGATTAAGCTATTACACCATCAATTGTAGGGATCCCATACTAACTATAAAGTAACAATTTTACCAAACCCATACTGAAATTTTCATGAAGCATCTAAATGCTCAAAGAAAATACGCTTTACGTATCGCACTAGTACTTTACGCTACAAAAATAGAAGACTTTAAAAACTATCCCTTGGTAAAAAGGCGGTTGTCACAGAAAAATAAACTTAACTTAAGGCGAAGGGTAAGGCACACTAGCGCCACCAATTGATAATTTGACAATTACTAACAGACCGGATCTTTTTTTAAACATTACGTACCGTCCGATAACAGGAAAGCATCCATAGTATTTATTTAATAATTGTGCACTACTTTTTGTTGCGTGGTTTATTCACAAAACGGGCTATCGCATTTATTCATAAACAATGGCCACTTATGGTGTTAGCGAATGAATAAAAACAAACCTAATAGTAGTGCACAATTATTAAATAATAGATGTTTGCCTAGTGTCTGAAGGTCCGCAATGTTTGAAAAAAAAAACCAGTTTAGCAGTTATCAAATTAAATCCATTAGCGGCGCTAGTGTGCCTTACCCTTCGCCTTAAGCATTGACATTTATATTAAACCCTCTAACGGACAGCATGTTGATGTTCATTGGTTTTCGACTTTACGCTAATGCAATAAAGTTACAATTATAGTGTTCAATATACAGGGCCTTATAAAGGGTTAACACTATACACTGAAATAGTCGCGTTTATTTTACACAGCCATTATTTTTATACTGACGTAAAAATGTTGATAGAAATCTATCGTGTCAGGGTGCCCTTCGGTTCGCCTAAAATTGTTTGTCCTAATATGGTTTGGCCAAACCGTTTTGGCCTAAACTTAAAACGTACAATTATTGTTTCGCCTAAAAATTGTTTTGCCACCATTATAGTTTGGCCTAAGAATTGAAAGGCCTAATTTTAGAATGTCTAATGTAAAATAGCCTAAACTATATTGGCATAACTTTATATTGGCATAACTTTATTTTGGCATAACGATTATTTCGCAAAATTTATAAAAGCTCTAATTTTAGCATATCTAAAATGAAATGTGCTAATAATGTATTGGAATAAAAGCATAGAATTTTATTGAGAAAATAAATTGACAGAAGCGAATCGCTGCAAACCCGACTCCACGTAGTCTTGTCTGCCCTACGCTAGAGTGCAATATAAAAGCGCGTAGGCGCGGAGGGGCGAGGCGGCCCGCGAGCTAAGGAGCAGGTGGGCCGAGCCCGCCGCCGGGGCTGAGGCTGGCCGGCGAAGCCGGCCAGCAAGCCGAAGCCTCGGTGGTGAACGAAAACCATCTGCGACGAAAAGCTCGCGTGGGACCGCCGGAGCCCCGCAGCGCCGAAGCCGTGACGGAAACTATGCATGCTGCATGCCTGCATGCATGCTACATGCCTGCTTGCATGCTGCATGCCTGCTTGCATGATGCATGCCTGCTTGCACGCTTACATGCTGCATGCCTGCACGCATGCTGCATGCGTGCTTGCATGCTTACATGCTGCATGCCTGCACGCATGCTGCATATCTGCATGCATGCTGCACGCATGCTGTGTTTCTGCTTGCATGCTGCATGTCTGCATGCATGCTGCATGTCTGCATGCATGCTGCATGTTATGCTGCATGTCTGCATGCATGTTGCATGTTTTATTTTTAATTTTGTGCGAATTAATATTTAGGAATTGTAAACTTTAGGAATTACGAATTGTTCTGCCAAATGACGCATTTGGTAAATGACAATGTGGCGATAAAAAGTTAGGCGAAGTGAAATTAGGGCAAACACGATTCTGAAGAGTGAAATTAGGCGAAAAAATTTTAGGCTTTTCGTTTGGGTGCCATTGCAAATGAGGCGTACAAAAATTAGGCGATCCGATAGAGACCCATCGTGTCAATCTGCCATTCCTCAATCACAAATTTATGTTTTCCAAACACTTATTATTATACCAGTTTATGAACAAGAACTCCATTAACCCCTTTTATTAGTCTTCCCAAAGCCGGCTGCGACAACTCACTGGTCATTTAATTTTGATGTTTATAACGAGAGCAATAAAACATAATTTGCTTTACACACTGCAGCATTACTTCTCATGGAAAAAAGGAGAAACATTTTAATAAATGGTGAAACGCCGATATGTTAAATTAAAGCGGTAAGTCTAATGCAAGCAAAAAAATTTTCTGACGTAATATTTTGCAATATATGACAAAAAATCGTAGCTTCGACTCCCATCTGAGACAAATATTCATTTTTCAAGTGTTATTTTGAGCTTTGATATAAATATGACGTAATATAATACACCATCATCATCATCATCATCATCATCATCATCATCATCATCATCATCATCATCATCTCAGCTTAAAGTCGTCCACTGTTGGACAAAGGCCTAACCTAATTATCATTGTTATAAAAAGCCACATCTGTGGGCTGGCTGAAGTGTGCCATCAACACACGATCATATTGCGCGGCAAATCACGTACGTTCCATAAGCTCTGTTGATGCGATAAGGCCGTGAGTGTTTACTATGAACTTGGCTGTATGTTAAAAATTCTTAGAAGCAGTGTTTAAAGAAAAAATAAAACAAGCTGTCATTGAAGATGGCTGAATTTTGCCACACAGGCATGGAAAGTTTTTAGTTTGACATCTTACAGACGATTTAAGATTATCATTTAAGTCAATCTAAAGGCCCTGTAATTTGAAAATCAATATTAAAGAACTTGTTCGGAAGTTATAACCTAATTATAAATTTGGGGTAATAACTACTTCATAATTTTACGACGATAATAAATTATAAGCTCGCGACAGTAAGTATGATTCTTACAAAATATATTTCTATTGCAATACTAAATCAACGTTTTTCGATGTTACACAAAAAACTAACAACTTTACTTGCTTGTTATCCATCAGTTTGAAAGTAGAATTAACTTTAGTCAACAAATTGTATTAACAAAGTTTTGATCAGACAAACAACTTTTCCCAAAAAAACATAGGCCCAAATATTATGATAAAAATTTCCGAAAAGCGTCTTAGCGCTTTATTTAGTAGCATGGGAGCTTAAATATGACATAAGTTTATTGGGGAAAGTTGTTTATATCATGGCTTACACGAAGCCCTAAGTCGTTAGTACGAGTTTAAGACTAGTGCATAATTATAAAATAGTTAATAGTATTTATTTACTCGTATCGGTAAACGTTTTGAATAACTCTATTCAGCCTTTAAAAAATTTAATATATAGTTCGTTATTATCAGAATACAACCAAGTACTACACAACATTGTTGTAAGACTTATTTAAAACTAGTGGTCGCCTAGTGGTCGAAATTCGACCGTAATTTTATTAAGGCTGCACGGATTGTATCCTAAGCAATGAAAAATTAAAAAAGATAGAATGTGAGTTTGGATTGGCATTGACAGATTTCGGTAGCTCCTCTTCCATTTTTGAAATTTTTTAAAAGTGTATATTATATGCGTGTGTGTCAAATACATGGTAGTGTGTGTAATGTTTGTTTTATTAATTTAATGTATTTTTTATGCATATTTAAAATAAATATCAACATTCTGCAATCCTTCTCTATATAAACTATAAGTGTGCGAAATTTTATATTCCTTCGTCTGCGCAATTTTCGTAAAAAAGGGTACAAAGTTTTTGCTTCATAGATTGGGTAGTTAACTGGTTATACAATAGAGAAACTTTTTAGTAACTGTCAATGTTCTTTCCAATAGAAATAACATGGGAATGGATACTATGTTGCCACTTTTGTGTTCTGTCAAATAAGTGTTTATTTTTAGATTACAAAAATTTCATGCTCAGGCCAATGACAAACTATTACGTGAATTAATTTAACAAATCATATAACTTAACCCTACTTCTATCCCCAAACTTCAATGCATTGTTATTGTTAAACGTTTTTACAGTAAGATCAAACCAATGCTAGTAAAACCAAAGCAACTTTCGAAAAGACCGGTCATCGGATGGGTGACCAAAAAATATATCATCTCGAGCTCCTACATGCTTCGGAAGGCACGTAAAGCCGTTGGTTCCGGCTGCATTAGCAGTCGTTAACAACCATCAATCCGCACTGGGCCCGCGTGGTGGATTGTGGCCAGTTCTCCCTATCCATAGGGAAGGCTAGTGCCCCAGCAGTGGGGACATAAAATGAGCTGATGATGATGATGATGTCTGTCACTGGCATACACGAGATTAATTCTGGCTTTGAATGTTCATTCAGGTTAAAAGTATTTTTTTCAGTTTCATTTTGTCTATGTTAGCGAATGGAAGGAGTGGTTACTACCACATTTGTACTCAAATGTTTAGCGTAAAAAAACACTACTAAAACCGAGGCTAGACCGTTTTGTCTGCTCATAAATATATAAGTATCTTCAGTACATCCATGAGGCGCAAGTGACTACGCCGTAATATCAAAACAACAATATACATCCCGTTACTTTACGATCAAGAAGGATTCTTCAAAAGGAGAGTGGAGCTCGATAGTGCAGTGGTTAATGCGCTTGGTCTGCGATTGCTGAAGCTCGCAAAGGCTGGTCGTCGGATGGGTGACCAAAATGTTATGCTATGATAGGACATTTTCCAATATTTTTGACGCTGTAACAGAGAAAAGAGCTGGACACTTGCTGAGTTTCTTGCCGGTTTTTCTCAGTACAAGCTCCCGCCCAGAGTAGACTTACGAACCGATGGTATAGTGACATTCACAAGAGCTACTTGTAGCCTAAACTGAATAACTGATTTTGAATTTTGATTTGAATTTTGAATTTTATCATCTCGAGCTCCTCTGTGCTTAGAAAACCACGTAAAGCCGTTGGTCCCGGCTGCATTGGCAGTCGTTAACAATCACCAATCCACACCGGATTATGACCCTCCCTTTGGTGTATCTATCTACGAGAATGGACTGTGTTACAGCAGTGAGAACATAAAATGAGCTGGCGATTAGGATTCTTCAAAAGGATGATCCTTAATAGTATTTAGTCTATTTTGGCATAGATATTCTCTAAACTCTTCCAATTCTCCCGCGCCTTACCGTTTTCTATCGCTCCATCTCTAAACGTCATCAGAGATTATCCGACATAAAGATATTCTTTATGTAACTTTTTTCTGATACCATTTACACTATACCCTACTTGTAAGTTTCTTTGTTACCCTTTCACGCAGAAACTACTCAACCGATTATCATGAAACTTTGTACCCATATTCTCAAAGGTATAAGGAAGCATATAGGATACTTTTTATTAAAAAAAAGTTGTTTATTTGTTTGATACGCTTTCATGCGTAAATATTTTAACGATTTGTTTGTTTTGTTGTCATAGAAACTGGCAAATCAGTACGAAGTCCGTCGGGTTAGCTAGTGTTAGTATAACAACCAATTAATTAAGTTAATCCGACTTCCCAAATCCCGTGAAAATTACAGTCAGATTTGTTCCGTCCAGCCCAATTTGATTAAGCCAGTCTGGTGCGATTAAAAATACTTTATTTGTCGTGGAATCAATACCAAACGTCCAATCAATTGGGTTACCGGCCGCTTCATGGAGTGGCTGGCCAAGGTCAAGGTTTAGAGCCCATTGGTCTGCCATCATAGGAGTTATATCGACTTCATATTCATATTTAATAATAATAATAATATAATAATAATGCTTTATTTCTCGTCACAATAATTTGTTTAACAATAAATTTGGTTTGTAAACTAAAAAACGAAGCACCGTCAGATGTTTTCTAGAGGGAATAGCATCACACACTAGTGTGGTTCCCGGTTCCCTACTAGGTTCTCCGAGGGGTTCGGATCGGATCGGGAGCGGAACAACCCGAGGGCGTCTCTAACAGATCGTAGGGGTGGGGAGAAGTGAAGGAGAAGAAGAAAAAAAAATACTTTTATGGGCACACTTTACAACAAAAATCAATTACAATTAAAAAATAAAAAACAAAAACAGGAGACAAAGTGTGGCCACCTATAGCCCCAGCCTTAGCACATGCTACAACGATATGAGGCCGCTGCAACGCTTGTATTCTGGAGAGGCGACTAATCGGTGACGTCACAACAAAAAAAAACAAAGATAAATAAATATAAAAAATAATAAATTAACGTCGCACTATCTTGGCTGTTTGTTTTTCGAACTATTACATAAAAAAGTGCACTACGGACGGCGGCAGCCGGCAACAAACAAAGTGGCAAGATGGCGGCGATTGCTTACAAATCTCAGAACAACTAATAAATAATAATCTAAACTTACAATAATTACGTAATACAATACAAATGTCACATTTTATTTACACACAATGTCACAACACGTGGCAGCACATGGACAGAACAGACTACATAAAATAGTAAACAACTTTGTGGCAGACTATTGGAACATAGAAAGAACGGTGGCAAGAAAACAGAGCAAAATAAATAAATGTTCGTTTTATGGTTGCCGGATCGCAACTCCCCACATGTAATGCCTATCGTGACAAAACCGAAAGTAAGTTAAGTTTGCTGTTTTAGGGTTCCGTAGCCAAATGGCAAAAAACCGGCCAAGGGCGAGTCGGACTCGCGCACGAAGGGTTCCGTACTTTATGACGTATTAAAAAAAAACTACTTACTAGATCTCGTTCAAACCAATTTTCGGTGGAAGTTAGCATGGTAATGTACATCATATATTTTTTTCAGTTTTATCATTCTCTTATTTTAGAAGTTACATGGTGGGGGGGGGACACATTTTACCACTTTGGAAATGTCTCTCGCGTAAACTATTCAGTTTAGAAAAAAATTATATTAGAAACCTCAATATTATTTTTGAAGACCTATCCACAGATACCCCACACGTGAAAAAAAAATTTTTGAGTTTCAGTTCTAAGTATGGGGAACCCCCAAATTTTTTTTTTCTTTTTTTGTGTGAAAATCTTAATGCGGTTCACAGAATACATTACGGCAACATTTATTAACAATAAAAACTTTTTGTTGACGGATGTTGCTGAGTAACACTTGGAAACGTCGATCAACAAAATGTTACTGCTGTGTGGATGCACGGTACAAGATACTAAGTGCTCAGGTACACGTCTGTACCTGATATAGAGCGCGTGTGAACCGGCTCGTCGTACCTACGTACTACGTACCTACGTCTACGGGTACGGTGTCTTGGACCTACACTAGTGTGCATGTTTAGTTCTGTAAATATGTAGTGGCATTAGGATCGGGCGGGGTTAAGTAGTTGCTGTGCTTCTCGGCATCATATCAATTTACAGCTAAGTACGGCAGTAAGAACAGCTGCACTCAGAGACGTCATGTGACGTCACGTCACATTTTTATTAAATGGCGTCGTGCGGGGATTAATTTTCAGAGTCAAAGTAAAATAAAAAATTGCAGATGACAATGATTTGACGACTTCCGAGCCGAGTGGCTTGCACGCTGGGTTTTGGGCGGCACTAACTCTGAGGTCTCGGGTTCGTTTCCTGGTCGGGGGTCAATGGCGAAACCAAACTTTTCGATGTTTTGTCGGGTGTGAGTTTTTAGTAATTTTGAATAAAGTTGTTTTATAAGTACTAGCTGTGCCCTGCGGTTTCACCCGCGTTAATTAGCGACTGTTCCACTCCTATTAGTCATAGCGTGATGTAATATAGCCTATAGCCTTCCTCAATAAATGGACTATTCAACACAAAAAGAATTTTTCAATTCGAACCAGTAGTCCCTGAGATTAGCGCGTTCAAACAAACAAACAAACAAACAAACAAACAAACAAACAAACTCTTCAGCTTTATAATATTAGTATAGATTAATGTAGGTATTATTCGCTGGATGCAAGCAGCACAAAACCGGTCGTTGTATAAAGATCCTTGGGGGAGGCTTTTCAGGGGTCCAGCAGTGGACGTCTTTTGGCTAAGATGATGATTGAATGACGAATGTATTAACTTTTTTACAAAACATTACTAAAAAGGTGCTGAGAGTCATTCATATTTAACATCTATGACTCTACGTCATAAAAAATCTTTAAGAATGACGTTATAACCACTTTTTAACCGACTTCAAAAAAAGAAGGAGGTTCTCAATTCGGTTGTATGCTTTTTTAATTTTTTTTTAATGTTTGTTTCCTCAGAACTCCGTCATTTATACACACCGATTTGGAATTATTTTTTTTCATTTGAAAGGATATACTTTCAGATTGGTCCCATTTTTATTAAAATCTAGTCCTGATGATGGAATTCTTAAGGAATTGAGGGAACTCCTCAAATATTGTAGGCATACTTATAGCGATTTTGGTATTTTCAGCAATAAATCAAGCATTCGCATTCAGAAAGTATCATTTGATGAAGTGTAACTGATGAAAAAGACCACAGATTGCCACCAGAACTCCTCAATGATAAGTATTACACGGGTGGCGATAAGATATCTCGATTAAGATAGTTAAGCGACTATGACGAAGCAAAAGAAAGCAGGCACCGGAACTCAGCTTTTGATTTCCTATTTTGAGAAGGCGTTTTGTCTCATTTTTAAACGGCGCTGTCTCATACGAGCAGCGCGATTAGTAGGTCTACTACCCATATTTGCTTTTGATAAATAGATCGAAACGAATCACTAAAAAGCGAAAAATAAACAAAAATTTTAACAAAAAAAACCGACTCAAAAAATTTGAAAAGTAAAAAATAATTGTGTAGTTAAGTTTGTTAAATTTACTTGCAATTAACCTTTATTAAACTCAATCTTATATTCTTAAAAACTATACGACTGCCATATACTTAACTTCACATCTAACAGAACACATATTATGACAAACAAGCAAATACCATATATTTACTTGCAATCCACCTAAAGAAACAAATAAAAAAATATATTTTTAAACTGCTTATAGACAATCATTTTATTAGGAAAATATATAGGTACAATTATTGTTATTTTTGGAGTCGGTGCCAGCCAACGAAGCCTTGGGCCCGCATTGTGGTTTATGGCCCGTCCTCCCTACCTATCCATAGGGAAGGCATGTCCCAGCAGTTGGGACATAGCTGGTGATGGTAGACCACAGAGAGGTAGAATTTAATAAATTGTCTTTAAACCATTTCAATACAGCATGGAAGTCTTATTGTACAAGAACAAACGTTTCCATCTTGTTGATGCCACTTAAAACATCAGCGAATTAAATTTTCTGGGTCGAATATTAATTAAAAACTATGATAATTTTTTTTCATTAAAAAGTATAGTGAGTATCTTAAGTTATGAGTAATATTTCATGGAAATAATCATTGTAATATACGGTTAAACGATAACGCCTAAGCTAGTTTTTTTTTTAAACTTGAAGGACAACCCACTCAACACTACTTTAAAGTTTATACTGACACCTCCTACCAACCATTAGGTCACAAAGTAAGTGTCAGACATCCTTGTGCAAGCACAAGGGACCATCTACGTCAGGTCATAACGCCAGAACAGGACGCACCGAGGCGCATTCTTCATCCGGTACTTTTAAGACTAGTGTCTCAAGCTAGTCGCCCCGTGGACACGTATAGTCCACTACCTATTATCCAGATAGGTTACCGGAGCTGTAAGCTCGCTCACTTCTCGTTGCACTAAGAGCACAACTCGCAGATTCCACTGCTCGGGTCGTCAACTCTAAGTTGACTACCAATTATCCTCTTTGGTGGCGGAGTTGTAAGCCCACTCACTTCTCAGTACCCATCCAGGCACCTTGCCAATTTCAACATCCTACGCGGTTGGCTCAACCGGAGGTATTGCATCTAGCGGGCACCTCTACTAGTTATCCAGACTAGTGCCGGAGATGTTGGAGCTCTGCTCAGTGAAAACCACCGAGCATGACAACCAACTATGGGCAACTCACGTGCCCCGCAAGTCCTTTCGCATCGGGCCCCTCGAGACCGCTACTTGGCCCCGCTCGCTGTGCACGAAATGGAAGCCTGGCCACATCAACCAGGCAGACGAACATTCCCACTTCTACAGCTAACCACACGCCACCACGAGTCCAACCCATGTCCGGAACCTGTCGGAGACGCCCGCGAAGGCATAACCGACAGGGGGCTTAGGATCCGGAACTCCCGTGGTACCCTTGAAAAGACAGCCGGACCCGTAGTTCCAGCTGCCATACCCTACCTATCAGGGTCAGTAGATAGGGACACTTAGGGGAACTTGAAGGACAGACGCTAACGCCTTTCTTCAGATTTTATGTACATCATCATCATCATCATCATCATCATCGGCCCATTTAAGTCCACTGCTGGACATAGGCCTCCCCTAATGTACACTGATATAAAAATGCCAAACAACAACATATTTGACATTCATTCACATTATTATCATTATTCTGTTATTATTTTTATATTAAGTTTTTATTATATTAAAATATGTTCATTCTCATCAAAGTCAAATAATGATCTTGAATATCACAAATTGTGCCTAAATTACTGTATCAAAACATTATTGCTCCCTCGCTGACTCTATCTGCTTTCGCCAAGTAAAGCTGTTGAATTTTAGATAAAATTACTAGAGTTAACACTCTAATAAACCCGTGTGAACAACATGTGGATTGGGGTAAGCCGGGCGAACCCGGCTCAATCGATCCGAAGATTGGAATCCTCAGATGGATTCCGTGCGATTCCACCCGGCCTTACCGTCATATACCTACACACGCCATCAAGTTACCATTAACTTACTTACAAGCTATAAAATGTTCAAATAATTTTTAACGCAAATTTTGTTGCGAACAAATTACAAAAACACAAATTTTGAAAAAATTTCCACGAGAAGGATTCGAACCTGCACCCTTCTGACGTTTTGGGTCAGGTGCTCTTCCAATTGAGCTATCGTGGTTCTCACCAGCTCGCCGAAATTATTCAACACTTTTTACTTTGAAAGCCAAAGCCCATTCAATGTCAACAACTACCGTCACTAACATCCGATCATAATATTTTTACAAACATTAAAGATCTGAGATTTTTTTTTACTTACAAGCTGTCAAATTTCCTTAATAGACTTTGAACTTTATGACTATGAAAATATAATTGAAAATGTATTGAAGAAATTTGACAGTTTTAGATAGGTTATTGTGCAGGCGTGAGTACCATCAGGTGCGATGAAAGCCGAGCCCCGTTGTAAAATATTGTGAAAAAAGAGTGTCTTTTTTCAAAATTCAAAAAGACACTGTCTTTTATCAAAATGTAGGGTACTTATTTCAAATCAAAATGTACCTCATTTTATTTCGAAATGAGGTACATTTTGAAAAAAGACAAAGTGTTGAGAAAAATCCATGAGTGGGAATCAAACCCGCACCCCATTACATGCCGGGCCAGGTGCACTACCAACTATGCTATCATGGCTCAATCCAACGCCGAAATTAATTAACACTATCTATCTATGACGACCTCCTTGGTCGAGTGGCTTGCACACCGGTTTTCATGGTGTCGCCATCTCTGAGGTCCCGGGTTCGATCCCCGGTCGGATCAATTTAGAAATACCTGTTTTTCTAAATTGTTTCGGGTCTGGGTGTTTCCTATGTATTATAAGTATGTATTTAAGTATTTTAAGTATGTTTATCCGTTGTCTAGTTAACCATATAACGAGTTTCTTAAGGAAGCTTTTCTTGGGGCTAGATAATCGGTGTGAGTGTGGGAAACATTTATTTATTTATTTATTTATTTATCTACTCTTACTCTGTACTTGTACTGACGTACATGTTCACACTGTTTTGTGATAGAAAACTGTAATGGCGCAATGAAAATAATATAATAATAAAATAACAATTTAAAAGATTTTGGTTCTAATATGTTTTGTCGTTAATGGAGGGATATTCAAATTCAAATTTAAATTCAAAACATTCATTCGACGTAGCACAGTCGGGCTATGGTTGGGCTTACCTAAGCGTCTCGCAATAAAATCTAGCAATAAAACTAATAGGTACATAAAATTTAATGCTAAGACGAATTAGACTCCTCTCAGCATAAGTTTTAGCTCAAATTCAAATTCAGCAGTTAAAATCTGTATAGCCGAATAACTAAACAATCATAATGACGTCACTCGTCGAAATTATTTAGATCCAGAAGTTGGTCAGATACAAATCGTTACAGACTTCCCATTTCAGTCCATCCAATTTATAGTTTCCTGCCACAAGTCGAGTAACGAGTTTGCATTTCATTTTAACTTGTAGGTACACATATAACAATGTCTGCTATTATAATACCGTTATATTCACAGGTTATATTGTTTTTTGATATATAATTATAGATTGTCTTTGTAAAACTTGTATTCTTCAGTTTCTTTTTTTTTTTCTTTCTTTTCTTTATTTTTTTATTGCGTACAGTGTTAGTGTTTTTTTTTCAAAGTGAAATAAGAATAAAGAAGTAATCTTAAATGACTTTCAAGCCAAGACCAAATAATTCCAGCAGCAGGTATCTAAAAAAAAAACCGGACAAGGGCGTGTCGGGCCACGCGCAGTGAAGGGTTTCGTAGCCCATCTCAATAATGCGTATATTTTGAAATGTCTCATATACTTAAATGTAGATACTACCGTTTTCACATACCTGACAACGTTATTTAAATAGTTCCCAATGAGGAATTTGTACTTAAACTTACTTTTAAAGCCTACTTAGCTTAGTTAGTTTTCCTTTTAACTTCATCATATACTTATACAACTACCGTGAGTTTTTGCACGTATCCGAAATCAACTATTTGGCTGGCAGGGGGGGACACTTGACTCTAACAAAATTTTGCACTTTCAAGCTTAATAGTTCACAAACAGATGCCTCAATCAAAAAACTGTTTTTACAAACCCGCAATATTTTTGAAATTGCTATCCAACGACATCACACACTATGGGAAATAATTTACTTCATCACTTTGTCGGCGTGATTAATATGTATATTCATGCCAAATTACAGCTTAGTACTAAGAGTCTATGAGCTAAGCTGGGGACAGACAGTCAGACAGACGGACATGGCGAAACTATAAGGGTTTCTTGTTGACTACGAAACCCTAAAAACAATTTGGCTAAAGACAAAAGAATAATTTAGACTTCGGAAACCTTTATTGCGCAAGTCCGACTGGCACACAAATTGTTTATTTTAGAAAAGCAATTTTCCATCTTAAGAGAATCAATCTTTTTATCGATCAACTAGTCACAATTGGAAATCGTATGCTCGTTTTGTCACAGGGAAAACTGTAATATAATTGGTAACGAATGTTCAATAGCAATTTGTTTTTCAATTATTATTAATAAATAGGGTAATGGGAGTGTTCGACTCAGTTTTCGTCACACAATTGAATTTCTATTGTGTCTGGCGGCGGTCAACCTGTTAATTGAAATTTTACGGGATTTTAGGAAGCAGGTGGTCTTCATCAGTGCTAACCTCTATCTCAATGATTAAAGGAAAAAATGACGATCACTCATCATCAGCTCATTTGATGTCCCCACTACTGGGGCACGAGCCTTCCCATTGGATGGATAGGGAGAACGGGCCATAAACCACCACGCGGGCTCAGTGCGGATTGGTGGTTGTTAACGACTGCTATTGCAGCCGAGACTAACGGCGCCGGCCTTTGCGAAAGTTACTTAACCTCAGCACTCGCAGACCGGGCGCGTTAACCACTGCGCTATCGAGCTCCTCACAGCGCCATTGAGCTCTTCACTGCGCCATCGAGCTCCTCTCTGCGTCATCGAGCTCCACACTGCACCATCAAACTCCTCACTGCGCCATCGAGCTCCTCACTGCGCCATCGAGCTCCTCACTGCGCCATCGAGCTCCTCACTGCGCTACCGAGCTCCTCATTGCGCCATCGAGCTCCTCACTGCGCCATCGAGCTTCTAACTGCGCCACCGAGCTTCTCATTGCGCCATCGAGCTCCTAACTGCGCTATCAAGCTCTTCACTGCGCAATCGAGCTCCTCTCTGCGCCATCGAGCTCATCACTGCGCCATCGAGCTCCTCACTGCGCCATTGAGCTCCTCACTGTGCCACCGAGCTCCTCACTGCGCCATCGACCCCTCACTGCGCCATCGAGCTCCTCACTGTGCGCCATCAAGCTCCATCAGCTCCTCGAGTTCCGGTCAAATACTGGTTAACCTATTTACATTTGACGAATTAACTTTTATCAATCTACTCGCGTTTATTTTTACAAGATAATTTTGTTTTTTAAATGCTTCTCTGTAAAAAAAATGAAATTGTAATTGTAAAACTTGTTTTATTTTAATAGTGTTCGCGTAAAATTTACAAAACAATACATTTAATTACAATTTGAAAAAAAAAACAAAATGTTGAAAAAAATCCAAGAGCGGGATTCGAACCCGCACCACATGACATGCCGGGTCAGGTGCACTACCAACTATGCTATCGTGGCTCAAAAGTTAGTGATAAGTAAAAAAAGTAGTTGATAGTGCGCCTGACCGCACGTGGATTTTTTTCAACACTTCGTCTTTTTTCAAATTGTAATTTGATCGCAACAATATTTGCGTGAAATTATATGTAAATAAATATATAAATACATTTAATTAGTTGAATTTGTTTTCATCCTTTTGCACTGTTAGCACGAATACTCTTTTCGATTGTTATTTTCACTGCTTTCTTTTATTATCGCGTAAAAACAAAAGACTAAACATGTGAACGTGATTAAAAAAGTTATTTATTACAACAACGCTCATGGCTCCTACAAAAAATTGCGAGATTAAGCGATTGCGGTCTTAAGCGGATCGCAGCCATCTATTCAGTGCAAAAGTTTATTCGCACAAGTCCTCTTATTCAGACGGCAGACACGATATAAATCTCTTTGTTGTAGCCTTATTCTTGTGTCGTTCTTAAATTTCACTGTAATGTGAAGTGAAGTAAAGTGTCTAGATACATTAAGGCGAAGGGTAAGGCACACTAGCGCCACCAATTGATAATTTGACAATTACTAACGGACCGTATCTTTTTTTAAACATTGCGTACCGTCCGATAACAGAAAAGCATCCATAGTATTTATTTAATAATTGTGCACTACTTTTTGTTGCGTGGTTTATTCACAAAATGGGCTATCGCATTTATTCACAAAGAATGGCCACTTTTAGTGTTAGCGAATGAATACAAAAACAAACCTATACGTAGTGCACAATTATTAAATAATAGATGTTTGCCTAGTGTCGGAAGGTCCGCAATGTTTGAAAAAAAATCCAGTTTAGCAGTTATCAAATTAAATCCATTAGCGGCGCTAGTGTGCCTTACCCCTTCGCCTTTGTCAAGACTTAATTTACTTAAATCGTATGACAGAAACCAAACTATTATTTTATTCGAAAAAGGGCAAAACGTTAATGAATCCACCCTATATCTCTGGTTCCCTTTGACTCACTAGATTTACTGTAATTATTTTATTAGCCATCTTTTTGTTGACACAGACTACGTAACTCATATTAATATTTTATAATATGGCGACGTCTCAGCGGAACAAGAGTCAGATCGCGCAATTACTTACTTCATGTTTTATGATGAGGGTTGAAATGAAAGACGAGAAGAGATGATAGACATGACATTTATAGGGAAGGAGAATAAGTAACGGTACTTCAAGTACACTCACCGAAGTTTATTCACCCACTTAAAACATATAATCACGTTGTAGGTTTCTGGCAAAAGAAGGCCAAAGGTTTAAATTGTCGCTGTAATGAAGCGATCAGTTGAGAAAGTGACCCAGAAGTCGTTGCATAAGACCGTAAAAAGCACTAAATCCCGCCCTTATTTTTTAGGGTTCCGTAGCCAAATGGCAAAAAACGGAAACCTTATGGATTCGTCATGTCTGTCTGTCTGTCTGTCTGTCTGTCTGTCTGTCTGTCTGTCTGTCTGTCTGTCTGTCTGTCTGTCTGTCTGTCTGTCTGTCTGTCTGTCTGTCTATCTGTCTGTCTGTCCGTCCGTATGTCACAGCCACTTTTTTGCCGAAACTATAAGAACTATACTGTTGAAACTTGGTAAGTAGATGTATTCTGTTAACCGCATTAAGATTTTCACACAAAAATATAAAAAAAACGATAAATTTTGGGGGTTCCCCATACTTAGAACTGAAACGTGTGGGGTATCTATGGATAGGTCTTCAAAAATGATATTGAGATTTTTAATATCATTTTTTTCTAAACTGAATAGTTTACGCGACAGATACTTCCAAACTGGTAAAATGTGTCCACTCCCCCCCTGTAACTTCTAAAATAAAAAAATGATAAAACTAAAAAAAATATATGATGTACATTACCATGCAAACTTCCATTGAAAATTAGTTTGAACGAGATCTAGTAAATAGTTTTTTTTAATACGTCATAAAGTACGGAACCCTTCGTGCGCGAGTCCGACTCGCACTTGGCCGGTTTTTTTATATTTTACGGGTAAGCGCAGTGCTATACTTCAGTGACATAGACATGTTTTCCACACGAATTAGTATATTAAAAAAACACCTTGCACAAGTACTTAATATAATCTGATGATTTTTTTTTTCTAATAAGCAATATTATATACAAACTATCATTCTTTACATAATAAGTCTAGTTAATATGTGGTTAATGTTGTTAGTGACACAATGACAATTGCTTATTACTAAATGTTTATTGTTTACATATTATTGTGTACGTACACCGTTTGTTAATCCAAATAAAGTGAAAACAATAAAATATATAATACAATTTTTGTATTATTTTAGAGATCACAGAAGGTCTTTATCATCATCCTGTGTGATGGTTCAAAATAACAAAAAGTTGAAAATCGATATCAAAAATTTCAAGCAATGATGAAGTAAGTTATTCTGGGATCATTAGAGCCATGATGTCAATCGATTGTAACAACGACGTAACGACGTTGAAAAGACGGTGCAATTGCGAGTTCATTAACCCCCAACATGGACCCGAGGCTATTACCGCTGGCCACTTCGTTAACTTCACATTTTGCGTGCTCTTAAAACGGCCCTGTGAAATTGCTTGTGCAAATTATTCGCTCCCCATTCCTCAATTTAGTACTTCAAATTACGACAACACAAAAACTTAGTTTTTAGGGCTAAGGGATATAAAATTTATACAATGACTAATGCGATGATGACCTATCGTCAGAAAATTACATATCCACCAGAATTACAGAAAAGGACCACACGACAATGTAGCAAGAGAAAAAATTTTACTAAGTTAAATTATTCTGTTAACCACATACTATAAAAGACATAAAGAAGACAATACAAAACGAAGCACAAATGGCGGTCGAAAGCAGTACAAAAAAGGAGAATCAAGAAATTATGTCTGTAAACTTTTCCAGACATAACTATCAGACATTGTCTCTACAAGAAGGAGGGCGACAACCTCCCAAAACGATCACTAGACAAAGCTTTAACCCGTCCCATGCCCGCCACCCCTTACAATAAAAGGCTTCACGTGTCAGGCATTTTGCGATAAATCACTTTTTTTTGTTTGACTATGGAAAAAACCATATTGCGTGATAACTATAAGAGGTTATGGCATGAATGAGGTGTCTTTCTTTTCTGTATGAGTTTTTGTACGTTATTGACTACTTAGAATGGGCAATAAAGACTTACTGGTGGTGGCACTGGTACGATTTTCTTTTGTTATCAATTTATCTTCAATCTAACCTCTAATTTCTTGTTTGATAAAACAAAAAACGTACGACACAGTACAAAACTGACATAGTGACTTTTTAGCTTACACTACTACGCACCGGTCACATAAATTACAAACACTTTGACACTGTACTTCACTCACAAAACGATTTTTCACTTAGGAACTACAATAAACAACCGCCGCCATTACTAGTAGCCGGCCCGCGAACTTAGTGACATAAAAAGTACCGTTGCCAAATCAATCACATTATTCAGAAATATTTAATTTTTTTTATATTATTCTGGCTTTGTTTATATAGTTATCATAAACATTATATTAAAATATAATAAGTACTTAATCATAAAATACATACCTACATACTTACATTAGTGATCTATCGAACATGAAGAGAATTGTTTGTATTATAAAATAATATGAATACAAACATAGCTATAAGTTTTATTTACTAAAATTGGTATATATGTTAGTTTGTAAGGTATATATCTATGTGCCTGTTTGTCAAAACTTTGTTGCCTGAAAATAAATAAATTTATTATTATTATGAACACCATGACCAGTACAAATCCTCGTGTTTCGGTTCGAAGTATCAAATCTATTGCAGAGGCATAACAATTGAGTTGGCAACACACAAGTGGTTCTTTAGTGTTTTTCATCTGTGCCTCCCGTGTGGTCTAGTGGTTAAACCACCGGTCTCAGACCCAGAGGTTCTGAGTTCGATTCCCAGCACAGGCTACATGTTTGTGTTTTCGGTTTTATTTGTTGGTGGTTGGGCTTGCTTGTCTGCCTGGCTAGCTACCACAATCTTATCTAAATATAACGCCATACCATCAATGATTGTAGCATTTTTTCATAGTCAAAGTCAAAGTCAAAGTCAGTTAATTAATTAATTAATTTTGCTAGCTAGATATAAGATAGTGCTTCAGTAGTTGAGTATCACGGGTGAAGTGCGCTTCTAGGGTAGAAGCGCACTTCATCACTTAACATCAGGTGAGGTGAAAACCAAGTGATACCAGTAGTAAGGTATAAAAAATATCAAGTGGGTTATATGCTTGTTTACCAAATTAGTTGAATAAGAAAATTACAGCCTCGCGATTCTCATGAATGGGGTAAAAAAGACAAAACATAAAATTGTATAAAATACACTTTATTATACACTATTTAGATATTATTACCATTGCACAAAAACACAATCGGTGATCTTATCACTAAAATACAATTTCTTCCAGGCAACCTTTGCATAGACTAGATAAAGTAGACAAAGACAAATTAACTATTTAAATGAATATTTATAATAAACACTTTTAGATCGCCCGAAATTGTTTTACAAGTAGGGAAAACTTTTTCCAATTAGGACGCCTTTTAGCTGTGGAGAAGAATAAGCACAAGAAACTGCACAGTTTTGCAAAAGAAACGTCATTTACAAAAAAAAAAGATTACAATATCATCATCATTATCAGCTCGTTTTTATGTCCCCACTGCTGGGGCACGAGCCTTCCTTATGGATGGTTACAGAGAACGAGCCATAAACCACCCGGGCAATACAATATTCATTTAAAAGTATAAACTTTATTTTTAATTGAGATATATGTGTCTTCTGTGTAATAAGATAAGTATTTTTTTATTAAGCTTTTTATAAAGCTTCTTTCTTTTATAATTATTTACTCAATTTTTTAAAATTATTTTAACTTTATTGTAAAAACGTACACATAGATCTCTAAATGAATTAATTACTTTGTGAGGACTAGTATGAGGTACTTCTAATTTAATTTTGTTTCTAGTGTTTATATTGTAAATATCACTGTTTTTAGAAAACATTTGAATATTTTTAAGTACATAGATAATATTCTCATAAGCCTTCACAGGGATGACGTGCCATGCCTAAAACAGTTTCAAATAATAATAAAATACAATTTAGTTTAATTAAACTACTGAATCTACCACCAGTTTGGATTTTTAAAGTTTGAAAGTTGCTTAACCACAGCGATCGCAGACCGGGCGCATTAACCACTGCGCCATCGAGCTCCTCAACTGTGCCGGTAGTAAATAGGAAATCGTCTTACCAGAGAGCCTGTGACTGCTCATTTGTAGCAAATCGAACATTGCCTCCAGGTGTTCTGGCAATGCTCGCTGTCGCCCCGGTGCATCTAACAGAACCACCTGGAGTTTGCTGGACATAGAAGGCTCTACAAAATAAAATTTAACACAAGTTACTCACCAAACAAAATAAATAAAATGTGTGTACAGAACATAATAGACACTTACTGGCGTTCTGGTGATGCCACGATTGGGTCGCTGGATTTCTCCAACGCATAGCCCATCAGAAGCGCACGTCGTGCTGCTGACGGCCTTTGCGACGCATTTAAAAATTGAGGGGAATCCGCCCGTGATCCTTCCGTTGACACGGATCGCAATCGAGCTACTCTAAAAATATAAAAGTATGTTATAATAAACTAAAGATCACCAATAATAAAAAAAAATACTTCGGTTGATTGACTAACTTTAACAGGCACATAATCTTCAATAAAATAATTTACTTTTAATTATTCAAATGCAAACAAAAAATAATAAATATTTTAGTTATAACTTTTTTGCTGTTTGTACTAGTGCGTAAATATGGCGGCCGTAATTTGCTCATTTTTTTTCTCTTACTTGAAATAATTTACATGATAACATTGTTTACAACTATTGATATGTCTAACCGTAAATCAAAAAAGGTTGCTGATGAAATAATCTACATATTGATATGTGTTTATAACCACTTTTATCAAAACAGTAGTAAGATATGAAGAAAATTACGGCACATGACAACACACAATGTTAGCTAAAATCAGATGATCATAATTTTTCTTGCTCTTTGTTTTATCTAAATTGCCACTTTACCACGCCACTATTACATTATAAAAAATCTGTATTAAGTTTCCAGTAAATATAAATAAGCATCATACGAAAACTCACCTTTTACGTCGAGATATCATTTTAACAACAAATCCAAAACAAATCACAACAACACAACTTTCACCAATATGGCTGACGTCTCAGAAAAAATCACAGACACTTTTGTTTATTTTTTTTTCGATATTATTTTGTTCCGTCCGAATCGCACAAGCGATGCTATTTTATTCTATGCGAACCATAGAAAATTCACAGCCAACCAAAACTTGTATACGGCAACTCGGACCGGTGAAAATACTTCGACCAATCTGAGCGAAGTCTTATGAACCGGGGTGCGTACACACGACACGCGGGGCATTCAATTTTTATGTACCGCGGTACGTTCATAGGACACTTAAGGGGTTAATGTACTCAGGCATTATGTAATAACTAGTGGTCGCCCAGTGGTCGAAATTCGACCGTAATTTTATTAAGGCTGCACGGATTGTATCCTAAGCAATGAAAAATTAAAAAAGATAGAATGTGAATTTGGATTGGCATTGACAGATGTCGGCCGCATTAAAGACAAACAATACGTGTGTTAAAGACAAACAATACCTTATATATGCAAGTGTGTCAAATACATGGTAGTGTGTGTAATGTTGTTTTTGTTGATTTAATGTATTTTTTATGCATAATAAAAAAAAATTAACAATAAACTTTATGTGTGCGTAATTTCATACTCCTCCGTCCGCGCAATTTTCTTAAAAACGGGTACAAAGTTTTTGCTTTACGTATTAATATATAAATAGCTGTTGTTAACACAAAGAGTCTTACAAATAAACATAGCTTGGATTAGATATTCCGTGTTTTGTTCTCGTCGTGTAAACTTCATTTTAGATTAGAGTAAAAGAGACAAAACACAGGATAACTAATCCAAGCTTATTCCTTGTTTATTTGTTAGGCCCAAAGCGTTTACCAAAAAAATTTAAATGAGATAATATCTGCGACGAAAGAATCGAGCATCACTTTCCAACTGTGCTTCTACCAGAACGAAATCACTTACTTTCTACAGCTGGCTGCACACACTCAGACAGGACTGAGTACTTACTTCCATGTAATGGCCATGTTAGTAGAGACATCACGCACCGAGGAAAAACATGGTTGTAATATTTCAAGTGAGCCAGGAAAATGGATCTTTTTTGTTTTTTATTGCTGTACAGGCAAACACCTTACAGGCTTATTACCTGGCGCTCACAAAGACAATATGACAATATTTATCATTGTCTACTTTTATACAATGTAGGTACGAATATTCAAAAATACCAGAAACAAACTGCTTAAAACGTAACTAAAAAAATATTTCTACTCAATATAAACTTTTATAAAAAATATATTAATTTAAACGTTATATATTGTTTTCTAAAGTTCACGCAAACACTACCTATTGAAATGAAACAACTTTTATTTTATACATTACTTTTAATTAGGATAAACATTAATTCATTATAGTTAGTAATTGTCAAATTATCAATTGGTGGCGCTAGTGTGGCGCTAGTGTGCCTTACCCTTCGCCTTAAGTGTGGACTCCTACAGCGTTCTAATTTTAAAATAATACAAAGGATTATAAGCATTAGCATTATATTGTCACACGTGCATTCGATAAAAAAAACACTTACCCGTTTCATAAAGCTTCGAATAGATACTCCGTGTTTTGTCTCTTTTACTCTAATTTGAAATTAAGTTTACATGACGGGAACAAAACATCCAATATCTTTTCCAAGCTACTACGTTTATTAGTAAGGCCCTTGGTAATATTTGTAAAGTGTTATTTTACTAAAGACAATTGATATTCCAAGAAACGTTGTACAGTCATTCCATTAAAGTTCTGTACACAGCATAGTCGCGTGATGTCTGAACGAAGTTGGCGTGTGTCTCGAGTACATTTTGTGGAATGTATCAAATTGCTTTCAGACATAATGGTTTCCATAAAAAAATTGTCTGTAAAATTTGTCGGTAATATTTGAAAGTGTCTTGAAACGTGGAAAATATTAACTTTGAGTGAATACATTGTATATGTTAACTTTTAAGGACTCTATCCGTCGAATAATAACGATGACTTGAATTTTTGTGTTACGTACTCTAGATGTTAGGTATACTGAGATTTATGATTTATAGGGCTGTGTTTTGGATTCATAAATGTTTACTAACTGCTAGTGTTTGTGTGTGCATATCTTATTCATATTTTGAATTGCTTGTACAAGTCCTATCACTTTGGAGCAACAACTGAACGGCATTACAGACTACCTTTTATAGATCCCTGGTTACATCTGAGGCTATCATTTTTATATTTTTATGAGTATCTTTGTATGTGCATATATTTACATTGCCGTTTAACTGCGTTTATATATATATTATATGTTTTTTATATCCACTTCACTACCATACTCGACGTATTCTACACAACACACTATCACCTTCACTTTTGTTATGTTGAGCTCCGCCCTTGTCATGGGTCCAGCAGGTTACCAGCGTTGAGGCATTAACTGATCAGCCCATTCGGCTTTTAGTGTAATTATTTATTTCAGTTTGTTTCTGTTTATTTATGTTGTTGTTATATTGTGAAATTTTAACTCTTTATTTATTTTTTTTTAAGTTTATTTTTAACTTCTATGTGTTTTTTTTCCATGTCTGTCCTGTGTTGAAAAGCCGAATAAATGTATTTTATTTTTATTTTATTATTTTTCTACCTTAATTCAGTTTGGGCTACAAATAGCTTTTACACAGAGCAGGAGACCTTGTAATGAGAAGAACCGGCAAGAATGGTCAGAATCATCATTATCATCAGTCTATGTATGTACTTGAGGATCAAGATTTCCATATGAACCATAAACATATTGAGCCACAACACACAGCACTAGCAAGTAATCTACTGTAAGGAGGTTATATGCAGCTCATAGTAAAAGTTAGTTTATTGCATTTGTATGTAAGCCTCTTTAGTCTGGATGAATATTTGAATCATCGAACATGTAAAATTAAAAAGGTTTGCAACGGTTTGACACAGTCGATAGACAGGAGTGAGACAGCCCGGCTCAAGAGAAGGTGTTCTGAGACCGGTTTAATCTAATGTAATGTCTTTAATATCATAATTCACGAACTTAAGTGCAACTGTTGTTCATATTCTATATCCTAATTGGATTCCCTAAGTAGTAGGAACACTACACTACCTACTTAGAAAATAATAAATTTCCACTAACCTCTCTCCGTGCTTCGGAAGGCACGTAAAACCGTTGGTCCCGGTTGCATTAACAGTCGTTACAACCAGCAATCTGTACTGGGCCCGCGTGGTGGTTTATAGCCCGTTCTCCGTATCCATCCATAGGGAAGGCTCATGTCCCAGCAGTTGGGACATATAATGAGCTGGTGATGGACTAACCTCTACCAAAAAACGAAATAAAAATGGAAGTATAAAGAAATTGCTTCAACTTAAAGCAGCAATTTAAAAAATATTTAATTTAGCTTCTTCGAGTTATAACGTTAAATAACGCAAAATCCCTTTTTTCCTGTTGAAGGGATCATAATTTGCAGCTCTCCGAAGCGTAAGATAATTTCATGGTTGATAGAAATCTTTGCTATGGTACCCAGACCTCGTTAGAAAAATATTGTTTCGCCTTTTTCGAAGACAAACTTTGAAACATCTCCAGATAAGTTTGCAAGGTTGAAGACTGGTGATAAAAGTTTATTGGCAGACTAGTGTGAAGTGATGGCCTATAAAACACTAGCTATAATTAAGCTTGACGTAATTACACAATTTGAGCTTTTTTTACATGCTCTTTGAAGGCAAAGTACTATACTAAAACATATACTACTCAAAACAAAATAAGGGCCACGAGGTATTTTTTCATTTTGGTGTAAATTATTAAACATTTACATATTGAAAGTAGTAAAATATTGAGTATACAAACTCTTTGATACCTAAACTTTTTAATATTGTAGTATTCATCTAATGCTGGCAACAATTTTAAATAAAATTTGATTTAAAATTATTTTTGAAAATTTTGATTGCATTTTCTTTGACGTTTTGCTTTCCTTAGCTTCTTGGTTTATTAGAAATTATCAGAGTTCATTGATATCTCGAGTCAGAAACATCTTTTGCAATATGCCACAAGCACGCAGGCGTCATATGGACTCGCTGACAGCAACCAGAGCCGTTACAATGATTGAAGAAGGTCATTCGCAGCGATCTGTGGGTTTGCAATTGGGATTTTCTCGAAGAGCTATTCAAAATCTATGGAATCGTTTCCAAGAGACCGGCAGTGTTAGAAGAAGACCTGGTTCGGGCAGAGTTCGCATTACAACAGCTCAAGAGGATCGTTACATTCGATTAAGTGCGCGCCGAGATCGCACAACGACGGCCCGCAAGCTGCAAAATCGTTTACGGCTCACAACGGGTACTCGTGTCAGTGACCAAACTATTCGTAATCGATTGCATGAAGACCAGCAGGCATCAAGAAGGCGAGTTGTCCGTATTCCATTAACCAGAAATCATCGTGCAAATCGTTTAAGATTTTCCCGTCAACATTTGGACTGGGACATAAACCAATGGGGCATGGTGCTCTTCACAGACGAATGCAAAGTTAAATTTTTTAACGACGATCGGCGTATTAGAGTATGGAGAAGACGCGGCGAGAGATTTTCAGAATCCTGCATCCATGAAGTCGATCGTTTTGGTGGTCCAAATGTAATGATTTGGGGCGGGATAAGCTTACACGGCAAAACTGAGCTCGCTATTTTAAATGAGGGTACTGTTACTGCTCAGCGGTATATTGAGGAAGTCGTCAGACCACATGTGATCCCATTTGCCCAGCAAGCGGGTCCTGGATTCATCTTGATGCAAGACAATGCTCGTGCACACACGGCTCAAGCGACTCGGTTTGTACTGGAAGCGTCTCAAATTCAAGTCTTGCCGTGGCCGGCGAACAGTCCGGACTTAAATCCAATAGAGCACATGTGGGATCAGTTGAAACGAAGAGTTAGAGACGGTGATCAGGAAATCCACAACCAACAGCAACTCATCGACGCTGTTAAAAGATCCTGGGAAGAGATTCCAATGGAAAATGTCAGGCATTTGATTGAGAGCATGCACTCCAGGCTTCAGGAGTGCGTAACGAAACGAGGGGGGCATACCCGTTACTAAAAGATGAGCATGGAGTATTTTCTTTTGTTTTCAGTAACTTTACATTGTTTTTATTTTTAACCTTAAATGTGTTTTTTCTTTCAAAAGCAAATAAACTTTTTAATCATTATTATTGGAATAAATTTATTGGTCTACACGGTAAAAACAACATTAGTTTTCGTTATGGAGACAAAAAAATTAATATTGGTTTTATTATTTTCATGGTACAGACAAAATACCTCGTGGCCCTTATTTTGTTTTGAGTAGTATATAATTATAATCTACTATAGTCGCCCAGTCGTCGAAATTCGACCGTAATTTTATTAAGGCAATGAAAAATTAAAAAAGATAGAATGTGAGTTTGGATTGGCATTGACAGATGTCGGCCGCATTAAAGACAAACAATACGTGTGTGTCAAATATATGGTAGTGTGTGTAATGTTGTTTATGTTGATTTAATGTACTTTTTATGCATAATTTTAAAATATATTAACATTCGGATAACCTTCTCTATATAAACTTAAGTGTGCTAAATTTCATACTCCTACGTCCGCGCAATTTTCGTAAAAACGGGTACAAAATTTTTGCTTCACGTATTAACATGATTTGAGCTTTTTTTACATGCTCTTTGAAGGCAAGGATGTAATTATATTCTATTGGCTGAATATGGCTGTGTAACTTAGATAATGTTTCTAACCGTAGCCTTCTTAAACGCGTAAAATTCTTAGCTACAATTTTTTTACCAACGTTTTTCGTCCACGTAATTTATTATATACGGATAAAAGTCCTTATCGATATCTTGTCGGAGAGATACAGTAGGTCATGAGATTTTCACGCGATATTCCGCGATCATCTTGTATCCTATTTGCTCGTAGGGTATTCTTATACAAATGGTCATGAAACTGTCTACAAGTATCTATTCATTTTTATTTTACTGAATCGACAGTTTTCGTATATGGCTCGGAAAAGAGAGCGTATAAGTTGTGATTCTGCAAAAATATTTTTTATTGTATTTGTTTTCTTGCTCCAAAATGAAAACCATAGATGAGTATATACAATCTATAACTATCAATTTCAAATTATTGATCTTATGTAGCTATTTACAATGGCATGTAGTAATTAACATTAATTATGTTAAAATACGAACTTAGAATAGAATAGAATAGAAAAACATTTATTCAATATCACAAAACAACATTCAGACGAGTAAAGCATTCATAATTTAATATACTGAATATATGATACAGAAAAGGCATCTTCTCAGCATGTGTTACAGCACTTCAATAATGCTACAACGCTGGTCTTCCGAAGATGCCCAGACTAGAACTAAACTTAAACTAAAACTAAGAATAGTAATAAAATAAAACATAAAACACCAAGCAGTGTTTTAACTTAGCATAATTATGGTATTATATTACCACATTATGTGGAAAACTTGAGCCCAGAAGGACATTTATAAGTTTACTAGCGACCACCTACTATTTTGTCCACGTAAACTCCTATATCCCGTGATCCCGAGATTTGGGACAATCCCGTCTTATATCTTGCCCACGTCATAAAAGAGACTTGCTTGTATAATTAAAGAGTTTTAGGTTCAGCGGTTTGTCAGCGGTCTGTACGTTGTCTCTCGGACTCTCATTAAGTCAGAATTTCTCTTTTTATACACAGATAGATATGGATAATACGATACATCATCATCATTACCATGATGTGCCTTTGGAAAGGCGTTTGATCAAGTATATATTGGATTATTTTGGAAAAATTTACACTAAACGGAATTCGAGGTGACTTATGGCGCTCCGCACAGCTATCCCAAGGATCTCCATAACGACCAGGTATGATGTATGGTCAAAAATAATTTAACGCCTCGGTGGCTTGGCGCTCGGCCCTATAAATCCTATAGGTCCTTAGTTTATTTCCCAAATCGGGTTAAGTGTGTGTTTGGATTTTTCAATGCATAGCCCGGGTTTAGGATCAGCAACCCGCATTTGGCAAGCGTTGTAATTAAACCAAGAATTTTCAATAATAACGTTGACTTGAATTTCAATGATGGATCCAATGCCCAGCAGTAGGATAGTATATTGATTAATTATTAACTAAACTATCGAATACAAAATTCAAAATTATTCAATCAGTTAAGGCTAAAAGTAGCTCTTATGAATGTCACATGCCATCGGTTCGTAAGTCTACACAGGGCGGGTGTCCTTGTACTGTAAAGAACCGGCAAGAAACACAGCAAAGACGTTTCTTTTATCGCTTACAGCGTTAAGATATTGGAAAATACCCTATGTCCTATAGGGTACTTTCATTACAAATAAACACTCAAAATATGAAAGTCAACCACAATATGTAAAAAACTAAATAAAAATATCGCAGTTAGCAAATTTACATCAGGCACCAGTTTTCTAGTAAAAGTCAAAAATTGTTTAAGAATTATAATTGCAATATAATATGAGGGCAAAAATGTTAATTTTAGTTTCTATTTTAGACGATGTAATAACCTAAGCGATTAATAGTAATCGGTAAGCTTGGAGTGCTTGGAGGTAGCGCTTCCGCCACGGGGAAACGCAATATCCGCGCTCAGCCAATAACATCCGTGCAACGACACCGAGGCAAATTGACCCCTATTGCAACTTGTTAATGTATGACACATATTAAGTAGATAGGTAAGTAATTGTGATATTTACTCTTGTTCTTCTTGAAATAACCTAACGTTAAAAGTCATGGACATGGAAAATAATGTTTGAGATGCTTAAGGTTGAATATTGATGCACTGAGTTGGATGCCTTCAAAACTAAAATCAAATAGATTTCGGTAACTATGCTTTTTGAATATTTTTTTTTTATATTGACACGTCATAGTGACCACATCCTGCCTGATGGTAAGCAGCCGATGCAGTCCAAAATAATGAGAGCGCTCCTCACCGTGGAACACGCACGTTAACAAGCGCACCCATTCATGACGGCCTGCATAAATGCCGTTTCACGCCCCGCTTAAAAGACCCGGGACTATAGGAGCTGGGAAACACATGCGCCGGCAAAGAATTCCAAAGCCGAATGCTCTTACAGAGGAACGACTTGCCAAATTTTTTGGTACGAGTACTGATTGTCTGTACAGTATGATGGTGGTTCCTAAGACCAGCACGTGTAGTCCGGGAGAGGAAATGAGAAGGCGGGATTAGATCAAAAAGTTCTTCAGAACACTCACCGTAGTAATTCCGGTAGAAGACACTGAGAGAAGCAATGTCTCTTCGCAACTGGAGGTCCTCTAAAGAGGCTGTAACCTCAGCATCTCCAATAATGCATACCGCTCGCCTTTGCAGTCTGTCAAGTGCATCGAGGAGGTATTTAGCGGAGCCGTCCCATAGATGGGAACAATACTCCATACTCGATCGCACCTGAGTCTTGTACAGCAAACAGCGCTGCTCGGGAGTGAAAACCCGCCTCACCTTATTGAGAATACCCAACTTACGGGAGGCAGTTAAAATAACACTCTTGATGTAGCATTTTGGGTTCAGTTCCTGGCCGATGTCCATGCCAAGAATGCTGAGGTCCATCGAAATGGATAACGGAGAGTTCTGAAGAGAGGGAGGAGTAAGGAAGGGAGTTAGCTTGGACGAAAATGCACAAACCTGAGTTTTGCTGGCATTAAACTCGACCAGGTTTTCAGATCCCCACTTAAAGACACGATCGAGAGCCAGGTTCAGTTTGGCAACCAGTTCTTGCCTTTTCACCACGATATCGGCTTGCTTTGCCGCAGGATGTCCCAAGTACCGCTCATGCACCGTACTGTCATCCGCATAACAATGAATATTGCCCAAGGACAGCATGTCATTGATATGCAGAAGAAATAGAGTAGGTGAGAGCACAGAACCCTGCGGCACTCCGGCATTGACTTTGAAGAGCGCGGAGGAACTACCCTCACAAAGGACACGAATCCTCCGCTCTTCTAGAAAGTCTGCAACCCAGGCGCACAAACGGCGCGTCACACCGAATAGAATCCGTAAAGCCTTCATAAATCCGTAACTTAATTCTACATTCAGATTGGCTGCTTTCGAGTATGCCTTATTATGTTTTACGCTGAAATTATAGGATGTGTTCCGAAATCTGAACACGAACTAAGATATATACGAGTAGTGGTCGGGATCACAGAACTCAAGTAGAGTAGGGCAGGGTTCGTTGCGAGACATGGCCGAGAACTGGCTTGGAATTAAATAAATTTGCGGATATATTTAAGTAAGTACCAAAGAAAACATTAAAATTTTATAGTAGCATATCCTTTAATCCTTAAAAGAAGCTTAAAGCATTGTGTTTTAATCGAACAGATTTATAAAACAAAAATGTTATAAGACCTGCTGTAGAATGCGTCATTTTATTATTTGCTTTGTAAATATTACTTAGCTTTACTTAATACCTTAATACTCTATCGTTTTAAATCGAGCAGTCTTTGAAGAGACATCTTATTAATAATACCAAAGTTTGAACGGTTAAACTTTATCTATTGCAGAAATGAACAATCGAACTGGTAGGCGATCATTAACGCCCATTAAAATTCCTGGTAGCTCCGTACCAGCCACCGCGCCGCGCCGGTCACATCAAATATTTACAACCTGCCTGAACACTTCGCTGGCATTCAGTAATGCAATCGTCAGACAAACTTTGTTTATTTGGATGATTGTGTGATTTTAGAATCAACTGCATGGGTAGAAATTAGGGTTCTGCTTAGCTTTTTGGAAAATGCTTCTTAGGAAAATCTTTTGAAAATAAACTAGTTACTATTTTATTAACACAATGAAAAGACCGCCCGACATATCCCGACATAGGTAGACCACCAGCTTGCTGTTCGGTTTGTGGGGCCCATAGCACCCGTCTATTCAGGCGATACACCGAGATAGACTTTTCTGACTCACCTGTTCCTTAGCTGGCCGCTCCTAAGAGCTATATTGGCTAAAAGGACAGAGATGGAGATGGTGAGGAAGGATTAAGGAAGAAGAGGGTTCGTCAGTCTGCTGTCCATCCGTTTCCATCCAGCTCTCGGAAGGCGATCGGTGCCTCCAATTGGCACGCAAGACCGGTACCAGAACGCTGATGCCATTTATATTGTGCGCTTCACGCCACCGCACGAGCCTACACCACGTTGCACAAGTGCTCAAACACTGAGCCACCCAAGTTTTTACTAGCACAACAACACTAGCCCTGTCCTCGGCAGGACATTACAGGACCGTTTTAATTATTAAATAAATAAAATAAATAAATTACATTCAACAGCCAAAAAATGTACAATTCACTATCGCCAGAGGTTAACAGTTATCAAAAATAATCAAAAGGTTAAAGCAAAAAGCCGGCAGTGCCATGCAATCTCAATAATGATGTGACATTTTTCATCATCCAATTGCCATTTTGTTTTAATTTTTACTGCAACGCACTCATTGGCCTTTTGGCCATAGTCTTTTCCGAACAGAGATCCATTTCAATCCAATATAATGTAGAAAAATCTAATACAGAAAAATAAAATAAAAATTGTTTTTATTTTATCTATTTCATGGTTTTTCTTGTCAGTTAGAAATATTAGAATATAGTTTACACATAAGCAAACATCAAAATCGCGCAGAAGAAAATGTTTAATTCCCAATGAGGCTGTTTTGATGCACTGCATTATTTTATACATCGCACGGAGGTGAATGACACGATTGTCTATCATACAGGAATCGTGTCATTCACCCCTCCCATCCCATTCAACTTGATGATTTACTAGTGAAAATTTTAAACTTGATAATAAAGTTTTATCCTTACTGAACACAGTGATAAGATTGAAAGCACGGTACCACGAAAGAAGTTTACACAGCTTCTAGAATCATCAACACGATTTCTTAAGCTGAGAAAATCGCTTCAAGACCCTTTATCCTACCTTGACGTACACCAGGTTTAAGTCTAGCATTGTATAATTATATTTTACTTATTAAAGTGCCAGTTAATTCAGAATTTCATCAACATCTTATTAACAAACTCACCTGTTCTTAATTTGGCAGCATGGCACTTCCCAAAACGGTGTAATTTCCAAGCAAGCAATTTATACGAAAGGCAGTTTAGGAGTTTGCAGATTACTTGGTAATTAACTCCTGAGTTGGTAAATAAAGCTCATTCAGAGTTCAATGTCAGCTAAGTAGCAAATTCTAATCTCATTTTTAAACATGACTTTGTGATTAACTAAATAATGTTGGAGACACAGTGTTGGTGTTTTAAGTTATTACTAGTGGTCGCCCAGTGGTCAAAATTCGACCGTAATTTTGTTAAGGCTGCACGGATTGTATCCTAAGCAATGAAAAATTAAAAAGATAGAATTTGAGTTTGGATTGGCATTGACAAATAACGGCCGCTCCTTTTCCATTTTTGACATTTTTGAAAAGTGTATATAAGGTCACATTATATCAACTGCAAATATTTTGACAAAACATCTAATTATATCAGAGAAATAAGTTTTCCTGGTACAAAAATTGTAATATTTTTAAGAGCGGCCTCTCTGTCAGCTCTTTTGAATGAAACAAGGGGTACGTGTAAGCGGTGAAGGCAGTGCGGCCTCTCTGATTCGGCTCTTTTGAATTGAAACTACCGAAAGTGCTTTATTTTTATTTTTAATCGAAATGTCGTTTGGCGTTTTTCTTGATAACTAGCGTACCTATAATAATTTAAGGTTTTTTCATAAAAATAGTTTATATATGTTGTTGAATTTATCCTCAAAATACTTGCAGTTGATAAAATGTGACCTTATATATGCAAGTGTGTCAAATACATGATAGTGTGTGTAATGTTTATTTTATTGATTTAATGTATTTTTTATGCACAAATTTAAAAAATATTAGCATTCTGCAATCCTTCTCTATATAAACTATGTGTGCGAAATTTCATACTCCTCGGTCCGCGCAATTTTCGTAAAAGTTTTTGCTTCTTATTTTATGTAATATTTAAGACTAATAAAAAAAAATTAAAGTAAAGTAACATTTTATGTGAATAAGATTTGTGTTTATTGACATTTTAAATTTAATACATGATGTATGGTTGATGATATGATTGACAACTGTTTTAATGCAATAGAGTATTCACCGTTGTTCGGAGTAACTGAACACGAATTTTAAGTAAAGCATGAATATTTTAGTTATAAAGAAGACAACTTACAGCCTTCCTTAGACACGGTGGTCAGCAAAAGTGGTCAGCAAAACAGCAAAAGTCGCTGAAAGCTTTAGTACTATGATTTTTGGAGAGAGTTTGCTGTTTGCTTCAGGCGACATTTACAACGTCACCGTACATAGTGCTATGCAAACCAACTAAATAAAATATTTATAAAATACAGTGAAAAAATCAAATGCCTACTCGACCCAGCCAGGAATCGAACCTGGGTCTTCCGCAATCCGGGCGGCTACACTGACCATTATGCTACCGGGAAGGCAGACGTAAGCACTGAATTTTTCCACTGCTTTTTTAGGGTTCCGTAACGTCTGTCTGTCTGTCTGTCCGTCTGTCACCAGGCTGTATCTCATGAACCGTGATAGTTAGACAATTGAAATTTTCACAGATGTATTTCTGTTGCTATAACAACAAATACTAAAAAACAGAATAAAATAAATATTTAAGGGGGCTCCCATACAACAAACGTGATTTTTTTTGCTTGTTTTTGCTCGATATTGATAACGGCAACAGGTAGACGCTTGAAATATTTACAGAATATTGAGCTATATTATTCACTTTAAAAATAAATAATTAAATTAAAATAAAATTATTATTTAAGGGGGGCTCCCATACAACAAACGTGACTCTTAGCCACTCTGTATACAGGAAAGCCACACACACTGATCGCTATCTTAACGCAACCTCACATCACCACCCAAGACATCTTGACTCTGTAGTATCATCCTTAACTATCCGTGCATACGACTTGTGCGATGATGAAACTTTGCACGATGAATTAGTTCATGTCCGGCATGTTCTACAGAAGAAGGGATACAAAGGGAAGTACCATCTAGACACAAACTCAAACACCATAAGTACAAGGCAACCAGCATATTTGCCGTGACAGATAAGGTCTCAAACATACTTAATAAGTACTCAATCAATACTATCTTCACTCCTTTTAGAAAAGTAGCACAATTTTTACAGTCGCCGAAAGATAGTTTTCCCTTGGAAAAGCCTGGTGTATACAAGATCGATTGCAGCTGCGGTAGCTCCTATATTAGCCAAACGAAACGTACAGTCGCCTGCCGAAGACTCAGGTTCGATTCCTGGCTGGGTCGGGTAGGCAATTAATTTTTTCACTGTATTTTATAAATATTTTAAGATAAGATAAGATAAGATAAGTAAACTTTATTGTACACCAAAAATAAAACAATTTACAAAAAAACTACATAAAAATACACGTAGGTACAAAAGGCTGTCTTATCACTAAAAGTGATCTCTTCCAGACAACCTTTGGATGGACAAAAAATATTTAAGTTTGAAGTGGGCTCGTCGTCGCGTCGGTGCACCATAAATAATTATAGTATAACTAACAGCAATAAATAATAATTATAATATATTCAACTTCAGTGCAGTAATTAGCACTTAAAAATAAAAAAGTAAAACCAGCTGAATAATCTAGAAGGCGTCTGTCAACTTGTATTGCTGCTATAATATGGTAGTAAAGAGGTCAGCAATCTCTGAGTGTCTTGACAAATAGCACAACACTATTAAAATCGAAATAGAAGAGAATGTTAATCGTATAGGAATGATATCACGAAGCTATAGTTATTCGTGATTGACATAGGCCAACGATACTTATAAATGACATTTGATTGGCTTAATGTCAATTCGATATGATAATCATTACCTATATTCCATTTATATTTATTAACGTTATACCACTTGTCTAGGCCCTCATGTTGAGTGCACTTAAATTTCGCGCGCGGAATTTCGAAAATGTACGTGTTTTTAAGTCACTGGTGCTAGGCGCTGAACAGGTCTTATACATTAAAAGGACTAGTGTAGGTTAGCTTGATACTTTCACAAGGCTATGGTTGTCTTGGAATTTGAAACAAATACCCAGAAACTGCATAAACAATACGTAAAGTAATGATATCTAAAAACGTATTTCTTCAGAAACTTTGTAAATATAGCACAAATGAAACAATGATCCGACATCAAAATATTTGTATTGATATTCCGCAGGCCACTGTTGTCTTATTTTTGAATTAAAAATATGAATATGAAAATTTTAAGACTTTTCTTATTATTTACCCAAACGCCTATGATTTTACGAAAGCAAACATTGCTCTAATTAAATCACCAGCCTACTCTGTACAAATATTAGTGTGCGTGCGTATTCGTAGTCGTGCGCCGTTGTCACACCACTGCCACGCGCCGCTCGCTCGCTATCATAAAGAAACTTGAAACTCGAAGTTTTGCGTCCGCGCTGCACCCCCTTAAGATTCGCCAGTGGACCCTTACTGGCTCTTGTTCTGGCAACGAGCCAATGCATGATGTCACAATTAATGTTGTTTTAAATACATAGGTAGTAAATTGCTTATTAATACTGAAATACTTGCATACTAAATAGTTGGGGAGCCTGGCAGCGCCATAAACAACTTTTAATACCATCATAAAAGCATCTCATTCCTTCGGGAATTCACGACAGACCGAATTCCACGCGAGAGCTATATCTATGATATGTAAAAGATAAACATAGCTTTGGAAACTTATGAATATTACGTTTGTGTTAGTCCAGTACGTGCAGTTGGAGCACGTAAATTTTTCTAGATGTAAATACGACGAATGGATGATATTAACTAAATAGGTATTACTGCTTATGATACGAATCGCAATTAAATTTTTACAAATAGGTTATATTAGAAAATCACAATTTATAAAGGTCGAGAGTGACCGGAGCATTTTGTCGTAACGTAACATGTTCGATGCGAGCATTCGCATGGTCAGTAAAGTGAGCCGAGCCGTTCACCGCTCGCTCCGCCCTGTTATCAGTCAGTCAGCAATGACGTATCAAGCTCGCCGCGAATGGTACGTTACTTAAATAGATCACTAAGTTTTTATTTAGAGTATCTTGAGTGTGTCATGCTCTCTTTACTGTATCTGCGGTGGTGGCGTGTGCGTCGGGTCGTTACGTTCCCTAAAATATGGTTGAGCGAAGCGATGGCTGATTCATATGTCATACTCGTGAACGGGTGCCGCCTGTGGAGGCTGGTCTGCTCACGCATACTTATCTTATTTTTAGTATTATTCACTATAATTTGACTTTGTTTTTCTTAAACAATTTTTTTCCTTTTACGATAGTACTGTAGTGGTACTGTATGACATTGTGGAAATTGCAACTGTTACCTGATGGAAATTTGTTAACGTATATTTTTTTATTTTGTGTTTTTTCTTTTTTTACATGTTGTGGTTGTCTTCTATATTTTTTGTGTTTATTGTAATGGAAAGTGTCCTGCTATGATAGGGCATTTTCCAATATTTTTGACGCTGTAAGGGAGAAAAGAGCTGGACACTTGCTGAGTTTCTTGCCGGTTCTTCTCAGTACAAGATCTCCCGCCCAGAGTAGACTTACGAACCGATGGCATAGTGACATTCATAAGAGCTACTTGTAGCCTAAACTGAATAAATGTTTTTGAATTTTGAATTTTGAATTTTGAATTTTGAATTTTGAATTTTGAACTGTTTCTTTACGATAATACGCTTCGGTCAATCTCCAGATTTAAGCGAGCTAATGACTATAGACTTAGTAGGGATATACGAATCACGAACACCTCCGTGGTAGGGATGGCAAAAGACAGATAAATTGACATGCATACTGACATAAAAAATTCAATAGAAAATAATTTAATTTTCAAAACTAAAGGCGACTAGATTATGCCAACGGTTATACCACATTTTTATACCTAGTTGCCAATATAAACTTATTTGCTAAACAAAAACTACAATATCTGCACGAACCTTCGAAATTAGTAGTTAGTTTTAACAAAGTTTATTACTGCTTCGTAGCGCCTTTAGGTTTGTTATTTGCAAACTCACTCTGATATAACTAATACTGCTTAGTTATTTATAACAAACGAGTACTACCTTTTGGCCGCGGCTTCGTTAGAGTGAATTTCAGCTTTCAGCAGAAGTCTTTATAGAGTGCTGGGTAACTTAGTGTTTGACCAGGATAAAGGGTAGTATGTACTCAAGAATGCAGCTTTGTGCTCGTATTTGCTAAAATACTTTTTAGAATCATAGCAGATGTTTTAGTGATTTGCCCCTTAATATAATATAATACATATAGGTATACGAGAATTTCTTTATATCAGAGACTTTAAAATAAATAGCAATGTACTTTTAATAATTTAGACAAAAAAAAACAAAGTTAGATTGGTTATGTAAGAAGACATTTCTAATTAATTCCAACAAAATATCGTCCATTTTTAGGGTTCCGTAGCCAAATGGCAAAAAACGGATCTCTTATGGATTCGTCATGTCTGTCTGTCTGTCCGTCCGTATGTCACAGCCACTTTTTTCCGAAACTATAAGAACTATACTGTTGAAACTTGGTAAGTAGATGTATTCTGTGAACCGCATTAAGATTTTCACACAAAATTATAAAAAAACAATAAATTTTGGGGGTTCCCCATACTTAGAACTAAAACTCAAAAATTTTTTTTCTCATCAAACCCATACGTGTGGGGTATCTATGGATAGGTCTTGAAAAATGATATTGAGGTTTCTAATATCATTTTTTTTAACTGAATAGTTTACGCGAGAGACACTTCCAAAGTGGTAAAATGGGTGTCCCCCCCCCCTGTAACTTCTAAAATAAGAGAATGATAAAACTAAAAAAAATATATGATGCACATTACCATGCAAACTTCCACCGAAAATTGGTTTGAACGATATCTAGTAAGTAGTTTTTTTTTAATACGTTATAAAGTACGGAACCCTTCGTGCGCGAGTCCGACTCGCACTTGACCGGTTTTTTTAATATAATATTATGCTACTTAACGCATAGTTAATTTAAGCGTTATCTGAACCTCATCAAAATGCTTTACAATAATGATGGTTCATTCATTGTCTGAATTCATCAAATGATTAAAAATCTTTTTTATTTTTTATTTATTTGGGTAAAAAACCAATGTTGAATACAATGTTGCTTAGAATATAAGATAATTAATGTAGTATTAATTTCAACACCAGCATCAATTACCGCTTAAATTTACATTTTAGACGTTGAGAGTGATAATAATTACTGCAACACAAACTGAGTATCTAAACGTACTTAACATATAACATTGGGACTATATAAAAAATATATTATATTTTACGAAAACATTTAAATATTCAAATATTAAAAAAATGTTTTTTTAACTATAGTACCTACACAGGTTGAAGAGTACCTATACATTAACATTTAAAAAAGGTAAAAACTAATCATGGCCATTAAAAAACTACTTAATTAATTAAATGAAACTAAACTAAGAATAACTAATAAAATAATTAATTCATCCATTGAAAACAGTAATGCAGATAACAAAACATCTAAAGAAAAAATTGACGCATAATTTGTTCACCTAACCGTTTACATGAAATGTTATCAAACAATATTTCAACGCAACAGCCTCCTCTTCCCATAACACAAGAAATAAATCAATCTGATATAAGTTGGCGAAACACATTACGGCCAGCAAGGATAAACTCCGTACCCAAGCAGTTAACGTTGCGTCAAGGAAAAATAGACGCTCACGTTACAATATTAAAACGCAATTTGACTTGGCACTTTTGGCAAAGGTGTTTTCTGGAGATGTTGACGTTTCATGTAACTTTTATATACGTATTCAAATTCTTAGATATCAAGACCATAATTTTAACGTGATAGAAAATATAATAGTCTCGTTTCTATCATACTATTGTATTAAATGGAAGAAACACTAAGCAACAAATAAGTACTTTTTACTACAGAATAATAGCTATTATATAGCTGTTCAGAGGTGTTGATAAATTTCCACGAACGGGATTCGAACCCCATATGCTATAGCTATAAGCAGTCTAAGAAATTTAATAAACTAAATGTTAAGCAAAGGCATTTCTAATAATTGTCGCACGTCGACATGCAGATCGTATTATTTATTTATTTATTAAATGAGTGATTCAAATGGCACAACTACAGAATACAATTCAATATAATTATATAACGTCACATTTTATCAACTGAAAATATTTTGAGGATAAATTCAACAACTTAAATAAACAATTTTAACGAAAAAACCTTAAATTTTCAATAAAACCGCCAAAAGACATTAAGATTAAATAGAAAAATATAGCACTTTCGGTAGTTTCAATTCAAAGGAGCCGAAACAGAGAGGCCGCAATGCCTACACCGCTCACAAGTGCACCTAGTTTTTAAAAGAGCCGACAGAGAGGCCTCTCTTAAATATTTTTGTGTCAAGAAATTTAAAAAAAGAACTAAGCTGATTTTTTTTTAATGCTAGGGCCTTATTTCTCTGATATAATTAGATGTTTTGTCAAAATATTTGCAGTTAATGAAAAGTGACCTTATATATGGATTAACGTAAAGATACGTATTTTATTTAAACAATTATCGACGAAGTACATACTTAACAATCATCTACACCAAAATGCGTTAAAAATTAATAAGCTAATTTTAAAACACAGTGTTGTGAATACTGCCAAACTTTCCAAAAGGGGTATTCTACAGATTGTTCAAACGGTACAACTTTATAGCACGCTTGGTAAAGCTGGTTAATTGACAACTTTATGATGACAAAAGTTTTGGATAAGAAAAGAAATGCTATCTACTTACATAACCGCTAGCAAAAACGTGTCGTGACCACATTGTAGAATAATTTAAAAGATCTATAGACATTATTTAGGAGAGCGGAGTGAGCTACTACAGCTATGAAAGTTTTATTAGAAACAGGTAAATGTTTCTGACATAAGGCTTTTTCGGGACAAATATTGCAAAGCCTCTATATTTTGTTACGGCAACCCGCGTTCTGGGACTTGTTTGCTTATGTTGGGATTTGTAAACCGATATTACCCCAAGTTTTTCAGTTTTTCTTTTCGTATTTGTGATTCGTTGGTTCGTATTATTTATTTTGTTAGGTTGCCATATTATGTTTCAAACTTCAGTGGGGTTACCATGAGTTCTTATAACAGTATATCTATAATAATATTATAAAGAGGATACCTTTGTATGTATGTATGTATGTATGTATGTATGTTTGCAATGAATAAACTCAAAAACTACTGGACCGATTTAAAAAATTCTTTCACCATTAGAATGCTACATTAGCGCTGAGTAACATAGGTTATATTTAACAAAAAATATTAAATAAAATGCTAAAAACGACATTTTAATTTTCCAATACAAAATGATTTGTTTGTTTTGTTGATATGGCAACCATTATAACCATTATAATATATATATATTTAACTCAATGAAGGAAACTGTTAAAGCGGTACGAAGTCCGCCGGGTCAGCTAGTAATAGTATATAGCAGCATTATTACAGTTGTGACAGCGAGACGCGTGTAGCGGCGTATATACATGCGTCTCTTTTCCACAACTACAATAATACTGCTATAAAAGCTTGGAAGTCATGGGGCAAGTGTCTTTTACAGGCTTTTGTTATTGAATTGTCTTATTAGTGTTATGCCCGTTATCACTGACGACTCTAAAGTTTATGGTGACAGCTAAGTAACTCCGTCACCTAACATGACTTAAGTATCACCTAAAACTAAGGCATTGTTAGTGGTAACAAGCATTAGTTTTTTTTGATATGTTTCAAACATGTTCGCTTGTCACTTGTCTGGCTAAAAGAGAAGGTATTTTAAAAGAGGTAAAAAGTCACACAAAGGGGGAGCTCGAAAGCGTTTTCACGTTTTGCAATTTAAGCAGCCGCACCGCCGTACCGTACTTGTACCGCCGGGTCACTGAATGTGTGACCTAATTAAAAAATCTAACCTACCCTCCGCTCCTGTATTTCGGCAGGCACGTTAGGCTGTTGACTCCGGTAATTGTTTTAAATGGCACTCATTATTACTTACCAACCCACAGTGGGCCAGCAGAGTGGGTTATGGCCTGGTGTGGTGCTGTTAATGTGGGAAAGCCGAAGCCAAGCCGTAAAATGTTTATATGAAGATGGTAATTATGATGATGATGATGCTGTTGATGATGATTGTGATGATAAAGATACCGGTATCAGTCCAGTAACTAGAGACAGCGCTGAGCATTTCGTAGGTGCATATTAATTTGCTGATTCATAATTATGTTTCAAACTAACTAAAATAGATAAAAATATTTTTTAATATTTATAAAAAAAAAAGTTAAAATTTGAAATTAATATAATAAACAAGAAGTTTATTTAACTTAAAATATTGTACGTAGAAACAAGTAGTGTTACATTTTATTTTAATTTAAATAGTTATTATATTTTTTATTTTCTTTATATTGTATTTATCTTTTCCTCTGTTTTGTAAAGTTCTACACACTGGTAATAACCATGTGTTTACTTTGAATAAAATGTAGGCTATATGTCAGTTAATAATAAGTAGACAAACTAAAAATATTTTCCTTTAGCTTCCTAAATAAATAAATAACACAATTACTTTACATGTACATTACATGTAGTGAAACCCTAATTGCCAATTTTCCTGAGAGAAACTCACGAAATATGAAAGCTGAAGTGTAAGGGTGCTCTTACACGGACATTCTTTTAACAAAACTTGCCCAGCTACAGTCACACAGGGAACAAATTGTAAACCTTTTTTTCTATGCCTAAAAAATATTTTGTTTCTAATAATTAATTTTATTTGTTGGCTTTTTAGTTATTTCTTGAACATCTACAAGATATTGCTGGAAATACTGCTGTACCATTTAGAGATAAATGGAGCAACGATGTAACTTTGCAATACATTCATGTACGTCATATTCACGCAGATAAATATTCGTTTTAAGTATGTACAGTAGTACAGTGATGGCTATATTTTAATTTATACTAGCTGACCCGGTGTCTTTGACAGTTTCTATGACAACAAAACAAACAAATCGAGAGATTGCTGATTGCCTCAGACGGCATTTTCAGCTTCACCGGGCTTGTTTGGGGGCGGCGAGGAACGTAAAGGGTCCCTCAAACCGTGTGAAACGAAACACCTTCGGAGGTTTTCTAAAAGGAACGGCATCGCACACTAGTGCGCGTCCCCGTGCCCTACTAGATTCTCCGACGGGTTCGGATCGGATCGGGGAGCGGAACCACCCGAGGGCGCCTCTAAAGGCTCGGACCTCGGCTCGGGTAGACCTGACCGTGGAGGAGGAGAGAAGCGCCCAGGTACATGTCTGTACCTGGTATAGAGCGCGTGTGAACCGGTTCTTCGTACCCTTGTTCTACGAGTTCGGTGTCTTGGACCTAAACTAGTGTGCATGTTTAGTGTATTCTGTAAATGTGTAGTGTAATTTACGGGATTGGGCGGGGCTTGAGATTATGTATACAAAATTTCATGATGATCGGTTAAATAGTTTACGCGTGAAAGCGTATCAAACAACAAAGAACCCCACTTTCGCATTTATAATATTAGTTAGGATGTGCCAATGATAATTGTATTCGTCATGTTACATCATAATTTAAATGGTGTAGTCGTAATCATACTATTCATAACAATGCCAGCTTAGGATGATGCCTAAGTCGGCATTGCCTACAATTGAAAAAGAATTCGTGTCATTATCTTGAGCAGATATTGTCAAGAATTGAGCAAGTTTAGTTACCCTTGTGAGCGCACCTTTATCGAACCTCTTGGCAAACCGACAGAAAAAAATACATTGAAGAATACTGAACGCAATTCGAGCGTTATTATCATCGGTTGCTTTGTTAGAAAATATACGAGTAGCTGGAAAAAATATACGCCGCAAATTTCTGGAAAACATGAAAGGCCTTGAAGAAAGGATCCTTGTAATTAGGTGACAGAATAATCTGGAGTTTTATAACTTAAGTGAACTTTCTTAATTACCAAAGTTCCCGAAACATCCTTTTAACTACCTTTCGTTAACAAGAAGTGGAAATTTACTGAGACATTTAACTTAGTCTACAACTCCTACATTACATCACTGGTGAATTTACGACATACGGAAGCAATTGTCTGGAAAGGTCCAGATCCGTTCTTATATGTTGGATGACATTGTCTTTCTATTGTTATATAATATCATTAGGGTCAGTTCAGTTCAGTTTAGGGAACAAAAGCTAAAGATCCTCCCTAAATTCCATTTCTTTTCTTTCCTTTTCTTTCTTAAGTTAATGTTAAAAGTTAAGTATTACTTTATTTTGCAAAGAACCCTTTAAACTTGATAAATGTCGATAAATGGTAGACATCATTTTTATGAAAGGATTTAAATTCAAAATCAAAACTTTTTTTGTAATTTTCAGTATATTTTTGAATAATAAGAAGTTTACAAAAAATTATATCACCTATTAAGCCATATAGTTAACTAACATACTTATAGCATTATAGTTAACATACATGAGCTTTAACAAAATTTAATTCATATTTTTTTTACATTCTTGACGACATATAAAAAGCCGAATTTTAAAACAGAAAAAAGAGACAAAAAGTCAGTTGTAATGAGTCGATAAATAGATTTATCTTTTTCATCAGCGTCAACGTTCATTTGTCTCCAAAAATGTTGACAGGTGAAAGGAACTCGATACTTACGCGCTTATCCTTACGCAGCTCTAAACGAATCAATCACTTAGTGGACCCTCGTGTACAGTACTTTCAATTTCTTCTGAATTGATTTGAAGCCCTTCGAATATTTTTTTATAGGTATCTCGGCATTGACTCCATCCTACCTGATTTTGAGTGGAAATGGAGTCCAGACGCGAAGACAACTGGTACAGTGTGAAAACAAACGTAGCATCAGTTAACCTCACTCTGCCGGCCCACAAGGTGCTTCTTCACGCCTCTTTTGAAGGACCCCATATCATAGGAGGGAAGGAAAACGTGTGCTGGTAGACTATTCCATCTTTTGGAGGAATCTTTTTGTTTTAATTTCGAACGCAGCGACAGCACAGATTCTACTAATAAGTATTCGTTTATTTCATTATATTGTCAAATGATGTAAAAGGGATAGCGTAATTAAATCACTAACAACAAAAAATACATTCAAGTGTTTGTTAATTGACATTTTTCCAACGAAAACTAAATCAAAGTATATGTTTTGGTGAAGTGTAATCTGACGCTGTTGTCTGTCTCCAGACCAAGAGGATACGGCTGCCTTCTTTTGTTTGGGTCGTCTTTTTTACTTTAATTCCATTGCTTACGAAAACTTAATGCTACCCGGTACTCTGTTGTGATTTCTATCGAATGTTCGTAATCAAAAGAATTCATAGTTCGTCATAGCACTATGATGACCTAATTCTTGTTCTTTATGCCCATCTTACTACAGATCGAAATTCTGGTTGGCATGGAAGTCACGTACCTCGTTTGTGGCTGTGGAAGCCGATGTAATGGAAGTGCTTCGACGAAGCTGTTTTACACGTCACCTTTTTAATGATGATGGAAGAGATTTAAGGAACGTTAACAATTTTTCGTTAATACAGTCAATTTGAATGAGGAACTAAAATGCTCTAAATTGTGCTGTTTAATGTTCATAATTTAGAGCATATTTAGATGTAGTAGAGCAAAGAAAGGTTAGAGTTATTTGGTTGATTGTGTGACTTTGTGGAGTTGTATTTTGTATGCAGAAAATTATATATAATAATAGTAAATAAAAAGACGCCTTATAATTTTTTTTTTATATTTATTTGCAAATTACAAAATTCTTAGATACTAAAACTAACAAAGTAAAAGGAGACAGAAGTCCAAACCAGGTCTACCCCGTTCTATGGATCTCTTAGTCTACCAAATATCTAACTACCGAAAAATACAATTTAGGTAACCAGAGATTAGTTATTAGTAGTAAATTTACTTTAAGATTTAAAGTGTTATTTATTATTATTGGTTTTTTAATGTCTAGAAACTTTGTTTTACATTGAGAACAGGAGCTGTGATCAAAGTTACACTTGATTTAAACCACGTTTATAACCAGTGTAACATTGATCTATCCCAACCTCGGTGTACCGCGAATGTACCGTTATATAAAATAACACTACTACGCGATTCCAACTCTTACTTGTTATTTCTTTGACAATACCAAACTGCAAACTCTCTTTGAAAGTAAAAAGTTGGCCTATCAATATCCTAACTTCATAAAGTCTCTCAGACGACAGACTTCGTTAAAAACCCTCCGACGTCAATTAAAACGAGAATTCCTTGTTGAATTAACCTAATAATCTTGTTGGAAAACAAATTTTAGCTTGCCCATCCAATACAAAAATAAACTTTTAGTAAATTTTCTTCATATTCTTTATACGTTTACATCAAACTTCAGAGTCCAATATTTTTTTCCAAAAAGCTAGTTAATTATAATTATTTGCATAAAGAATATACTGAGATGTATGTCAATATGACAATATTTAAGACATAATTTGAAATAACTGAACTTTTCTGATTTGAAAATTTCTTTAATAGCCTTTAAATCACAAAAAAATATTTGTTTTCTATTTACTCGATTTTATTTGATCTTTAAATATTTGTTTAGCATAGAATGTTTCACTATAATTAGCATATCTAAAAACTATGCTAAAAAAGTAATGGTTTTCTCGAAAACTGTATTTCTAACTGTAACTTCTTGTATATACTTATTCTTGGGCTCATTTTTAAAATGACCTCAAAATATACTTACTTACTTACTTAGGGTGGATTCGATCAAACTTGAATATAAACGAGAATAACTATACCAAGAATATATCTATTCCACGATTTTATTCTCGATTGAAGAAATGGTCATTTTTCCACGCAATCTACAGAATAGTTACTCTTGGAATTGTTATACTTCATTATTGAGTAAATGGTGAACGAACGTACGAGCTCCGTTGCAAAAGAGTTCGTCTACTAACGAAAATTGAACGTACCTACCTATGTTGTATAGTAAAATATTGATTAAAATTTTATAGTACTATAAGTATAACAAATAAAAAGTAGATTATTAATAAATAAAATGTTTATTTCCTGTACAAAGTAAAAATAAATAATTTGTTATTATAATAAAAATAAATAATTCTTCCACCGACGTTAACGCATAAGAGTTCGGCTATCGAAATTGAACACGCAAAATAGTTCGTCTACCACTTGGTTGCGTCTCCATTACTCTCGATAACGGCCTTGATCCTAATTGGCATCGTGGCGATTTGCTCTTCGCATTCTTCTTGAGTTGTGGAATCCCCCAAACAGCCTTGATTTTCTCGTTTAAATAATTTATCGACCTTGATGGATACTTCCGTAGCTTTTTTTTCATTTTCTACCACAGGGTCTCGATTGGAGACAAGTCTGGACTGTCCATGGCCACTCCATTGCAGGGATTCGTTTAGAGTCAAGCCAAGCCTTCGTTGTTCTTGCAGTATGACAGGAAGCACCATCTTGTTGAAATATGTATGCATTGAATACTTCAAAATCGAAATAAACGGCAGTAAACTTGTTTCTAAAAGTATCTTCTATAAAATGCAAGCGACCCACTTCTTGTGCTGACATGCTCATATCATCACAGACCCAGGTAACTTCATTTTTCTCTTAATGCAGTCTTTATGAAATGCTTCATCTTTATTTCGGATTACTTTTTTCCGCACATCACCGACAGTTCAATTAAATCAGCCTATAATTACTATACATACTAGCATATTACATACATAACTATGTTCTGTGGCAGTCGCTGACCACAATAGCTCTTACAAATTAGTCTACATTAAAAATAACAAAAGCGTCAAATCTAAATAAAAATAATATTAATAAATAGTCTTTCTAAACCTTATATATTTCTGTTAACGCTTCTATAAATACCTCTTAAAAACTATGTTAATTGGTTTTAAATGGACGCAACCATCTTTATCTAATCACAATTAAAAAGTTGATTAAAAACAAGGTAACAAACGTAAATAATGTGACTATTAGCAACCTCAAAATTTTCCAACAAAATGTCATTAATTAAAGTCTTCTAAAAAAGTATTATGAATTATGTCGACACTTATATTGTAAAGAGATAAGTAAAATATGTTTGTTTTTATGTAGAATCTGGTTTCTGTACCTACAGAATCGATCCTAAATATTAGGATCGATTTAATAACAGCCAGCTATCCTATTCTTACATACTTAAAACCCTTCATCATTTATTTATTTATATTTATTTTTGGCGCCTTGATTTCAAAGATTTTATCATGAGATATCATGAGAGAGAGATTTATGAGAAAAGAGGACTTTCTTATCTTTATATATAAAAATTTTCTGTGCGTGTGTATGTTATTGAACTCCTTCTAAACGGCTGGACCGATTTGATTTCTTGAACGAATTTGTGTGTGTTCAAGTGGATTCGAGAATGGTTTAGATTTACAATTGGACCCGGTAGGTGGCGCTGCTATAGGGGTCCATCATGAAATACGGGTGTTCTTAAGCGGACGAATGAATTGTTTGTTTTGTTGTCATGGAAAGTGTCAAAGCGATACGAAGTCCGCCGGTCAGTTAGCCATATAACATTTTCTCTGCACAGCATGTTATTCATAGTTATTCGTGGTCGCACAGACGAGATAAAGGGAAATAATTGTAGTAGAGATATATGAATAGGTCATTCATCACAGGACCAAAAGCTGGGTCAAAATAACTTTTATCTCATATGAGGCAGGGCGTGAGCTTTACTGTAGTAATTTATCATCAGCCAAATAACATCTAACTGCTGAAGCCGGTGTAATGAAATAAAATGAAATGAATCTTTATTCAAGTACGAGTAATTGTCAAAAATAATTATGCCCACCACCCATTCAGGACGTCTTATACTTACTTAGCTGTGGAGAAGAATGGGCGCAGGAAACTGCACAGCTTTATAAAGAAGTAACGGCATTTACGAAATTATAATTGTCGTTACCAAACCAAGTACCTTGAAGGTCTAGAGGTCATATTTTTAATAGACGAGCTTAAATGCGCAGTGGTTAACGCGTTTGACTTGCTATCTTGCAAGTAAAGGAACTTTAACATTGCCGAATGTGTGAAAAAAGCTGCCCGCTTTTTAGGGTTCCGACCAAACCACCACGCAAGCTCAGTGGATTGGTTCTGACTTCCGAAGCACGATTACAATATTTATTTGTTGAAATAACATAATAATATGTGCCAGTTCCTATTTCGCCTTCACAGGCCCTTATCGGACGAAGGTGCGGGCAAAAGCTAATCAGGAATACTTTCGTGACATAAAAACTCGTTGAACAAATGGGGCACAAACTTCATCGGCTCATTTCCCTTTGCCTTCCTTGTTTACTCTTCAGAAAGTTGGAACTGCTCGCGTGTGTCGTGACCGAGTCGCTTATCTCGCAATCGTTAAATATTATTAGTGGTATTGCGTACTGTTACACGTTTAATAAAAGCCATTACCTACTAAGTCACAGCTAGTTTTAAACCGCCTTTTTAGAGTAGTATATCTTGTAAGCATACGGATTGAAATTTTGCGCGTTTAGTACGCACTAGTTATAGTAAGTTACAGTAAGCATGTATTATCCCATTGTTGGACAAAGGCCTCCCACCATTGTGGCCACTCTTCACGATAGTAGACTGATTTTGAAAAAATTTTACAGACCGTGTTTTTTTATATTTTCCTTGCCTTTAAACCGCCTAATTGCAGATCAGATTTCCATATTATGCTTGGTTTGGTTGAAGGTAATTACTTACCGTCAAGAAGCGTCATGACTCATGAGTAATGTAATCAAAAAGTGAAAACTGACACTTTTAATTTAAAAACAAAAAGTTTTTGGAAATGTGAAAAAATATGCAGTAAACGTTTACCAATTGATAAAATGGGTTATCAAGTATCGAATTGAACGAATTATACAAATGCAACTTTGTAATAATATATTTTTAAAATACTCGTAGTAATTGAAAAAGTAATATTAAAACTGTACAAAATAGCACATTAACTCTTTGCACAGAACCCCGTATTGCAGATATCCTTTGTAGTACAGGTACGCATTTACGTACCCCCCCTTACGTACAAAATTAGTTACAAAATATCACTCAAAGAAATTGTCACAACGCATGTCACAAGTTGTCGTAAATTACGAGACTTTTACGTCGTCATTATAATAATAACATACAACGTGTAACAGAAAGGTGTGGTCAAAATGAAAAGATCCACAGTGTATCTATCCCATCTAGAACTAAAGACATAATTATTAACTTTAATTTGTCATGCAATGATTAATGAAATATTTATATAAATAAAGTTATGCGTGTCAGGCGCGCATAAGCAAGCAGCTGTAATCAATATAAGTACACAGAGGTTACTAAACCACTAGGGCTGAGACTTGTTTATTTTGATGTGACTTCACAATAGAAATATTTAACTGAATGAATGAATAAATGAATGAAAAGTTTATTTATCATTGCAAATTAATTAATTTATTGTAAATTGTAAATTAAAAGAAGTAATTGAAAATTGCATAATAAAATCATGTCTTAGTAACTAGAACAAAATTGTATTGTGAATGCTAAATATATATAAAAATAATAATAATAATAAAAATTCTGTTGTTGAAAATGTTCCTCGATGACCTATATGTAGGTTTAATCTTAATCTGTGAACATTGCAGACTTATTTTACAACTCGTAGCTTTATGGCTAGCTGGCATGGTGCCAAAGGGAAACGCATGCTACGCCATGGCGAGACATACGAGGGGGGCGTTTCGCACGTCGCCGACGCGACTTTTCAGAGCTGCCAAGAAATTATTGATTTACGCAGAATCTGATGTGTAATGAAGTAGAGTGTGCGCTGGCTTTGCGTGGTGAGTTAAGGGCTTTTTTTAATATAATATTATCAATGATGTTCCAGAACTTTTGCAGGGTCCGTTGTCATATCTTAGAAATCAATATACCTATGTATATATTATTATAATATAAATTATTTACTTTAAGTATTTACTACTCTTATTATATTTTTTATTTTATTTTTATTTTTTATTATGGCAAATTACAGACAACAGATACAAAACATACAAAAATACATTTATATACAGTTTAACAAGGTATGTATATTCGTGCCCAATTACAAAAGTGCGCAGCATTTACCATTAAATTACCAAATAACAATAGCAATTAATATCAAGTTAAACAATATTCCATATCCGTAGGCTTTATGGCTAGCGGGATATATCGATCTCTGGCTCCTCTGGGTCAGAGACCAATTTAACCAGTAGACCGCAGAGACGGTAAAAAAGTAGGGAAAAAAATGTATATGTAGAAAATAGATTACTTTTTATTATGTTATTTGTAGTGCGCGTACATAATATCAATCCGTATGTTTACAATAGACTGCATTGCAAACTGACATTGGCCTGGTTTAAAATCTTTATTTTGTATTTACCCACATACATTATCCTTTGTTTCAAAATGTTCAAATAATTTTTAACGCAAATTTTGTTGCGAACAAATTGCAAAAACACAAATGTTGAAAAAATTTTCACGAGCAGGAAGAGCACCTGACCCGGAATGTCAGAAGGGTGCAGGTTGAAATCCTGCTCGTGGAAATTTTTTCAACATTTGTGTTTTTTTTTTTTGTTGTTTTTTTGAAAAGGGTATATTCGAATTCTGCTAGTGGAATTTTTCAACCCTTTGTCTTTTTTGAAATTGTAATTTGTTCGCAACAAAATTTGCGTAAAATTATATTATAACCATAGTCTTTGTTGGATACGTTAAAACGTTATCCTATATTATTTTGGATCCGAGATCATGGCGCATGCAACTGTGTCGAAACATTAAAGACCATACAAAAGTATTAATCCAATCAATATATTTAAAAACATTTTGACTTGAAAAAAGACGATTTTTCTAATGTAGATTCAAATTCACGAACTAATACAATCCAAGATAAAATTTTCCTAGAAAATATCAACCAATCCCGGAATCCCGGGAAGCTCGAGTGGGAATTAGAATTTCATCATCATTAGCTCATTTTTAAGGTCTCCACTGCTGGGGCACGAGCCTTCCCTATGGATGGATAGGGAGAACGGGCCATAAACCACCACGCGGGCCCTGTACGGATTGGTGGTTGTTAACGACTGCTAATGCAACCGGGACCAACGGCTTTACGTGCCTTCCAAAGCACGGAGGAGCTCGAGATATACATTTTGGTAACCCATCCGATAACCGGCCTTTGCGAAAGTTGCTTAACCTGCGAAAGTTGCTTAACTTAATTAGAATTTGATTTGAATTAAATGAATTTGGAATGGTATGGAATTTGAATAGCTTCCTGGGACTGGTTTTTTTATTGTAAAATTTAATCTTGTAAGTACATATTATATAGGTATACATTTTAAATACAAAAATTAAAATAATAAAAATATTTTTACAATCCAACCGCTCCTCCAACTGCAAGAAGCCGTTGGTTACCCCGTCGAGTTATTCAAGTGCTTGTTTGAAGTTTTTTTTATTTTATTTTCCTACGGCATGAGCTAGTCAGCCTGAAAACGCCTAGAACGCAGACATCCCTAATATCAGCTACTTAAGAATCTGCAGCTGTCAAAGTTACCATTGATTCTATGGTAACCTCGTTTTCACGGTATAACCGATATATATAACTCTTCAAGTATACTAGGAAATACTTCTTGAGTGTTGTTAGTAGCAATTAAAAAGTTGGCGACACGTTTTGCCGTGGTATAAGCTCTTCGTGCCGGGGTAAGCTCGTGCGAGTAACTTTATCAAGATTAAATATTTAAGATAACCATCTACATTTAGGTAAAAACTCCTATGGAAAAGGCTGGCTGAGGAAATAGCTGCTTTAAATCATTTCTCTTACAGTTGAAATTGTTGTACACCACCGGTTTTTTACTCACCGCAGTAAAGTTTGTCAAAGTATTGCGACATGATTTCGTGAAGATGCTTTTATAACCTAATTTTTTTTTTTGTTCATGGCAAAGGAATCAATTTTTTTGTGAATAGTTAAAGTTAAACTTACCGTTTCATTCCGGCACAAAGGACTTCAATCCACAAAACTAGCCAGGCTTGTGCCAAGCGATGTCAAACCTTAATCCCTCCAGCAACATGTGTTAGAACCACCCGGCACCGGTCGGTAAACACTTACGTAAGTGTGGTCACTTTTCACTTTGACTTCGTCTTTAGCATCGTAAGTGTTTGCAAGTGTTTTGCAGTGGTGTTCCGGTGTGGGCGGTGACACGGGCGCGGCCGGTCGCCTCCGTTCGTTGACTACGGTAGCGTTGGTTAGGGATGGGACTCAGGAAGGTTTTGTAGTCGACATAATTATCCTTATTTATAAAAAAATACGAACATAATAAATATTCATCAACATCATCATCATCGTTAGCCTACACACGTCCACTGCTGGACATAGGCCTTTCCAAGTGTACGCCACTGAACACGATCAAAAAAAATATTGTCTAAGTGTAGTTTTTTAATATTGTGCTTATGTTCACGATGGTTTGTAGCTTAGTTTAAATAAAAGTAAATAAGCATAGAATCCATTCTTCTTTTTTCTTTTCTCTCGCAATGTTTTAGTTCCTGGATTTAATTCATGTGGAATGTTGTATATTATGCTATAATATTAAATCAAAAAGTACAATAACGACTATTGTAATAGAAGATTTATTTTACGTTTATGTTTAACGAGATAAAAGTAATTTTTGAATTATTACAAAAACTACAATATATACATTTTAATCATTTAATCCACAATTATTATTCTAAGCGAAGTGATGTGAAATCTACAATTATTTGATTTCAGCACCTCTTTGGATATCGATAGAAACCGTGAAGTGCAGTCACACCCCTATAAATGTATTGCACATGCGTACAACCACCGGCACCAGCACCGTAGAAAGCTTTCGTTGCCGCGTTATGATAGAAAAGCAAAGCTCAAAAAGTGTCCGAACAGAAATATAGATGACGCTATTGCGTATTCGACAATAAACAATAAAAACAATGGAAGTGATAAAATTGACATCTATATAAAAATATTTGAATGGATTGAATTATCTACCAAATTCAATTACTAACTTACTAGATTCGGGCTATGCACACAGACTTGGTCTGAACTGGGAATTGAACTAAAAACCTTCGGATATCGGGCCAAGCTCTTTGCCACTCAGTTATTGTACATAACAAATCATTATACATACATAATAAACACAGTTATATTTAAGTACTTTCTTTGAAAGTCCGCTAAAGTAAGTTACAGCGACAGTTTGAAAACTATCAGCTGAATAACACTGGTTTCAATCAATTACCAAAAATGAGATAATAGGACAGTCAATAGTGCGAGTGACGATATGATAAGATAAGATGAAATACAATAAGGGCCTTATAAATAAACAAAGAATAAGCTTGGAATAGTTATTCCGTGTTTTGTCTCTTTTAGTCTAATCTGAAATGAAGTTTACATGACAGGAACAAAACAAAAATTTTAACAAAAAAAACCGACTCCAAAAAATTGCACTAAACAGTAAAATATAATTGCGTAGTTTAGTTTGTTCAATTTACTTGTAATTAACCTATATTATACTCAAATCCTATATTCTTTCTTAGGAAAATATATAGGTACAATATTGTTATTTTTGGAGCCGGTGCCAGCCAACGAAATTTTTGGAGTCGGTGCCAGTCCGCGTTTGTAGTCAAAATTTCATGCATAAGATTGAATGTACTATTATGATTATATTATAGTATGTCGTTAAATGTTAATGTTAAAGTTACCTTGTCTGGCACCGCAAATGCTTGACTTATTGTTGAAAATACCAAAATCGCTATAGGTATGCCTACAACATTCGAGGAGTTCCCTCAATTCCTTAAGGATTCCATCAACAGAACTAGATTTTGATAAAAATGGGACCAATCTGGAAGTATATCCTTTCAAATGAAAAAAGAATTTTCCAAATCGGTGTATAAATGACGGAGTTATGAGGTAACAAACATTAAAAAAAAATACAACCGAATTGAGAACCTCCTCCTCCTTTTTTTGAAGTCGGTTAAAAACACGGAATAACTATTCGGACCTTATTCTCTGTTTATTTGTAAGGAGGTTTATGTGGTCGGCCGTAGCCAAGTTGGCTATGGTCCTTACATAATAACAGTCAGTTCAACTATAGCCACATACTTGGAATACACAAAATGGAAACTAAGAAAAAATAATTAGAAATTTCTAAAGTGGCATTTTAGATGTCCGGAACAGTTGTTGACTTAGGAAAATCCAATTAAAGGTTTTGGTATTAAGAGGCCTATGATTAATATCACCGAAGTTGTGAGCTGGAGGATATTGATTGGCTTACACGACAAAACTTCTTAACTGTCTCTGATAAGCTCGCTAATTACATTTTCTTGTAGAATTGTCCTAATATGTAATAAACTAACTATCACTTTACCGCCGATTTCGTCCGTGTGGATTTTTTTTATTTTTCCGTAAACTATTATTTATCAAAATAAAATTGTCCACCCTAAAAATGTATTCTAAATATTGGTAAAATATTTTTTTTAATCGGATGACTAGTTTTGGAGATTATCTCCTAAATTCAAACTTACAAACTTTACCTTTTTATAATATTGTACGATAATATAGTTGAAGTCACTGCGCCATCGAGCTCCTCAAATTTTGTATAATCAACTGTTAATCATCACTGTAAAATAAGTAATAAAATAAATACAAATAATTATTACGAGTATTACCACACTTTGTTTGTGCCAATAGTTTCTACTATTGATTGTGGCTGTGGGATTCCTATACGGATATAAAAAACGAACGATTCGTTTGAGCAGCTGTTCAATCGCTATAATTCTTCAATGCCTGGGTGTACGTTGAATGGGTAATAAACTCGGTTTGGTTGGTATGTAGGTTCCTAGGGCTTGTTATTAGACCGCCTTTTTAGTAACCACCATCTTATTAAAGAGTCAGCCCGCGGCCATGGCCGGTGGAACTCGGCCGAAACTTATAAAAAAGGTAGAAGTCAAAATATTTTTTTCAAAATTCTATTAATATTTTAAAAAGTGCTTTTGAATCGTCCAAAAACATTTTTACCTGTTACCCTACCCATTAAAGACGTCAATTTTTTAGCTGTGGACAAGAATGGGCGCAAGAAACTGCACACATTTAATAAAAGTAACGAAATTTACAAAAAAATTTGTAACTATTATATGTCGTCACCATTATCATACAATATTTAATACAGTATCTAAATGGATACCTTTGCTAATTAGTTTGCATTAATTTACGTTTTTTATTAAAGTGGAAATCTATAGAGATAGGATAAGAGGTTCCGGCTCTTGTTGAAAGTTCAGCGTTATCGTCACTTACTACTTATCAGTTGAGAGAAGGCCAAATGAGCCAGCCAAATTATGTAGCTACCGTTCATCTTATCAGTAATAACTGCCGACTTAGGTATTTTTCATAATAATAATAACAATAAAAGCATTTATTCATTGCCACACAAAGAAAACAATAAGTTGGTGCATAACATAGAAAAACTTAAAACTAGTAGCCCTGAAATGGAGTGGGAGCCATTAGCATGATATCGAAGTACCGGATTGGCACCTCGACGCTGGTCTTCCGTGGGTACCAGAAGAGCTTAAATACTACATACAACATTCACAATAAAACATTCTTCTTAAAATTAACATTATAATTAAATTAATCTTAGTATATAAAAAGGTTATATAGAAAAAGAATTAAATACTATTTCGTGGATCAGACAGTTTTGTAGAATGTACTCAATATAGATTATAGGTACGAAGAACATGTATCACATAATATGCTCGATTATACATTATTACATATTTCAATTTAGCTTTTACTTAGAGTATACATTGCTGGTGCTGAAGGTATTTTTTGTATTTATTTTTAAAAGAGCCAACAGTTGCAGAATGTCTAAAGGGGGGAGGAATATTGTTCCAACACTTTGTAGAGTTTTCACTGCTAGGCAAAGGCCTCGATGAGTGAAATCATGTAATTGCTACTATTAACAGTTATTGGCTTAATTGGCTTTTTTGACGACCTCCGTAGCCAAGAGGCTTGCATGCCGGACCTTGGGCGGCGCTAACTTTGAGGTCCCGTGTTCGATTCCTGGTCGGGTCAATGTCGAACACTTTCCGATATTGTGTCGGGTCTGGGTGGTTGTGGTTTGTTTGTTTGTTCGTTGTTTCTGATTTCCATAAAAACGAGTGCATTAGCTACTTACCTTGGGATCAGAACAATGAATGTAATATTGTCTAATTAAAAAAAAAAGATCACCAAAAAGCTCTAAGTGTGTTGGTGATTACAAACCCGGGTTATGTATCGAAAAATCCGGACCTTACTAAGCCCGACCTGGAAGTTAAAACCAAGACTTAAATATTGAGACGAGGGCTTTGCTACTAGGCCACTTATTTTTTTTTTATATCACTTTTTATCACTTTTAACCACACGACAAGTTTTATATTTAATATATTTATCTATCTATCTTTTATCGTATCACTTGAGAACGGCTGAACTGATTTGGATTAAAGTTTGCACATAGGCAAACCATGACCCAGACTAGAAAATAAGATACTTTTTATTTAGGTACAGTTTCTGTGAACCTGTCCTCGCAAACGAAGACACGGGAACAGCAAGGTTATTATAATATAATACTTTTCACATCAAAGCGCCTTGCAATATTGTTCAAAATGCATGGATCCTATGCTGGTCTAGGACGTAAAAATAATGTATCATCTGCCAAACTACCCGTGCATGTACAAGGGACAAGGGTTTCAGGATGCTCGCACATCAGGCGATCAGCAAACAACAGCAACCTAGCACTAATGTTATCGTCGAAGTCACTTACGGCAAATATTTATAAAATACAGTGAAAAAAATAAATGCCTACAGATCCAGCCAGGAATCGAACCTGGGTCTTCCGCAATCCGGGCGGCTGCACTGACCATTATGCTACCGGGAAGGCTGACGTAAGCACTGAATTTTTACACTGCTTTTCAATTTTTGAGTGCTTTTAGCGGCACTGCCATCTATCCAACGGTTATTGCAACCGATGGCTATGCAGATTCAGATTCAGTGCAGCAATTAGCACTTTAAAATAAAAAGTATAATAACACTTACGGCAAGTTTACTTAAAATTAGTGATTTAGATGATTTGCCTTCCCCCTTTTGGGGAAGGACGTAAGATGAGACGTGGACGTATGTATAAATGGATCCTTTTATATTACCTTTATTGCAGTGTTAGTGCGAAACTTTTAAAGAGGGTATACCAACAAATAGTATCGATCATCCACTTTTGGCTGGCTATCAAGTCACACAGCAATCATATCTGTATTAATACAAACTCGACTCTATAATGTGGTACAATAAGCTCACTTCTGTTTGAGGAAAAAGGAGTATAAGGATTTCATTCCTATGAAAGAGTTCCTTTAATGTCAAATATTTGTGCTTGGGTCAAATATTTGTTTTAGAGCGCAAGACGTTGATCGTTTCCTCAAAAGACTTTGAACTTTGTGTATAACAGCAAATGGTTTAACATTCGGTAACATATGGTTTAACATAATATGGTTGTACTCGTACGTATGGTATTTTTGGACTAATGGCAAATTACGTCTAAATTCGCGGGTTTTTATTCTTATTTTACTGAGCTGGCAAATGTGTGGCGAAGGTCGCAGGAAGCCTCGGGATGCGAGCAGCATAAAACCTATCGTTGTGGAGATCTATGGGAGAGGCTTTTGTCCAGCAGTGGGCGTCTTTTGGCTGAGATGATGATACTGATGATGACTAGCAAACAAGCATAAGCAGCATAATGAAAGGCGGCCATCGCAGACCACCACCAATGAGTTTGTCGATAGTGATATTAGGAATTTATTCTCAAGGACAACAAAAAGCATTGTATGTAATAATTCCATTAATAAACATTGTAATAGGTATAATTTTTATTGATATAAATAATTTATCAAACCCAATCTTAGTTTTTTTATACTCAGATTACACAATTGCGATTGCAATCAGTAGAGCCTAATGAAGGGCGCAATCTATGTATATAATATATTTATGTATAAATTAAGACGGAAGGCGTCGCCGCAAAAGCTAGTATGAAATATAAAATGAATTAAAAATTAGAATAATTATTATTACAAGGATTATTAACATGTTTTTTGTTATATATACACACTCACACACAACAAAAAAATAGTAATAATCCCGTTAATAATAATTATTCTTATGTTGGTGACCTTTATCGTAAAAAAAAGTTATATTGAATTAAAAATATTATGAAAACCAGAAAAAATGCTTCCATCTTTCTATTCCAATAAGTGGTCTCGTTATTGCCGTATTGCAAATGATGTGAAAAGAATTTATGATAATGGGAAAATAGAGGGCATATGACGAGCTCGAAGCTGCAACGGTTTGCGTATTCGGGTTGCGTACAATCTTACAAGTTAAGCAATTTGCGCAATGCTGAATCGCTGGATGGGGGAAGTATATCTATTGTCCCATCCCATAGCTCGGCAAGGGGTAAACTTTGATATCAGTTTTTTATCAACAAAATTCTTAAAACAAAAACTTGACTTAATTGATAGGCAAGCAAGCCACTCTTTGAGCTGTAAATAAGTGTAGGAGAAAAAAACAGTTTCAGAAAAGCTATGACGATAGTTAAAACTTTAATTATATTATTGTTATGTCGGCAACATATAAACACTCGCAAGCCGTGTGCGTAAGTATGATATAAGCAAATAGCAGAAAAGAGTGAATATATAATCATACAGTGAACAGTAGAAGTAAGTAAGCAAATGTGTGTTCCATTCTAAATAAATTAACGAATTTGAAAAAAGACAAAGTGTTGAAAAAAAATCCACGAATGGGATTCGAACCCGCATTCCATGACATGCCAGGTCTGGTGCACTGCAAACTATGCTATCGTGGCTCAACCAAACTCGCCGAAATTAATCAACACTATCTACTTTTACTTTATAAGTCGAAGGAATATTCAATGTCGACAACTACGTCATCAACTTCTGAAAAACACTGTCTTTTTTTTCGCACCAATATTTGCGTTAAAATATAAGTAAATAATCATAAAAATAGCTTGCCTAATTCTTAACTGATCTTTCAGTACTTGTAAAAATGCGAACAACAAAAAAAACGAAAACAATTTAAAACATTTTTTTTCAACACTGTCTTTTTTCAAATTATAATTTGTTCGCAACAATATTTGCGTTAAATTATATGTAAATAATCTTAAATTAACGAATGTAAAATTAAAGACACAGTATTACATTTTTGCGTTTCCGTTATGAATAAATACTCATTAAATAATCTTTTTAAAGTACCCGACGTTTCGACCGAGTTTCACCATCCGTGGCCACGGGCTGCCTAAAATCTGACTTTTATTTATATCGTATATTATTGTTATTACAGTCACATATTGTTGTTGAAAACGCAGTGTTGCCGTGCAGTGCAGGGACGCCTCTAACAAAATGGACCGACGATCTGGTGAAGGTCGCGGGAAGCCGCTGGATGCGAGCAGCACAAAACTGGTCGTTGTGGATATCCTCGGGAGAAGTCTTTGTCCAGCATTGGACGTCTTTTGGCTGTAATGATGACAGATAAGTTATAATATAACATTTATCGCCTTATTCATAAAAACTATTTAAGCATTATTTAGTTAAATATTGTTTTGTCAACGTCACACAAACGTCGTTTCGAATTTGAGAAAAAGAGACAAAACAATGATTAACTAAATTATGCTTAAATATATAATATATTTATATAATTTTCTTAAATATACCTATTTCATATCAAAATAAAATAAAAAGGAACCTACAATCGGTTTTTAAATAACGGAACGTATTTTATTCTCGCCGTTCATATTTCTGGGTCCATATTAGAAAAGTTCTGCATTCTGGCACCGTAGACGTGAGATGAATAAACATTGAATATTTACTCTCACGTTGATCATAAAAGCAATGGAATACTAGGGAAAGGTGCATAAGCATACATTCACAATTTTAAATTGTCATGAGAAGTGTTTAAGAAAAAAAAAAGAAAAAAATGTTTATCTTTTTTGTAATTGCAAAAGGTTAACGATGAAATTATACTGTTCGGTCATCATGGCTGCTGTAGTTAGTCCTCTCAACAGCACATGCACAGGCTTCCTATGGACATCCAGGATAGTTCGTCCATTACATCCTTTAAAAAGAAAGTCAAGGATCACTTTCTGTCACTTATATCATCGCAATGAAGCAATGATAGACACTATGTTATATTTATATTTATTACTATTATTATTATGTATATGTAGGTATATGTTCATATTTATGTAGTATTATTATGAATGTTTATGTATTTTTAAGAATGTCGTAGTATATGTGTTGTATGTATGTACATAATATTGTTACTCATAGTTGAGATATTTTTGTTTGCACTTTTGTCGCTTCCTCTTAAACACGATGCTCCCATTCCACCTTAGGTTGGCTGAAAGAGATCTCTTTTAGAGATAAGTCCACCTTTGCTCACCGTTGTTTGTAAACTATTCTCTGTTATTGTGTTTATGTGCAATAAAGAATATATACATGGAGGCTACAATCTACCACGCCTAGTTATTATTATCTATTTCTTATAAGCGTATCAATAGTAACTTTTTTGTCAATCCATATTTTGCATTAGAAATGTAAGAACTTACTACCAAGGAGGTAGCAGCTAAAGATGGGTGTCCTATGTTTTATATCCTTATTCAGCTTAATAATTGGCAGTGAAAAGGACTGGAAGAAGGTGAAAAAAGAGTCCATCTGAGAGTACTGATTTAGCACTGAAAATACCAATGAAATGGCCTTTTTTAATAGGCAAAATGCTGGCTTACGCAGACGCCGGGGCTAGGAACCACCGGGTTAGGGTTAGGGGAGGTCTAACCACAAAAAAGTAGGTACTAGTACCGTCCTTTCTCTGCCAAGGAAATGGCTGGGACTACAAATAGCAAACATCGTCTAGTAGCTTTTGGGTTGGCCTAGAAATTTACGTGCGCTCGCCTTCGATCGTTTGGAAAAGATTAGCCAATCTGCATTTAGTGATTCGCAAGATTGTCTGGGGTGCGTCCAGCGCTCCCTGAACCAACTTGCGGTATAATAAATATGAATGATACGTCACGCGGTTAAATAAAGTCATAATTATAAACACAGTACTGGCCACACTCCTTATTAATACTATAATACCATACAGCCATGCTATATTAAGAAAAGCTGGATGGCGCAGTAGTTAACGTGCCTGGTCTGCGATTGCTAATATTAAACAACTTTCGCAAATACCGGTTATCGCATAGGTGACCAAAAATATATCATCTCGAGCTCCTCCGTGTTTCGGAAGGCATGTAAATCCGTTGGTCCCGCCACCATCAGTGGGCTGGGCCCGCGTGATGGTTTATAACCCGAACTCCCTATCCATCTATAGGGAAGGCTCGTGCCCCAGCAGTGGAGACATTATAATAAGCTGGTAATGATGATGCCACAATAGATATCAAGCATATTTATCGATTGGAAACACACCACTACCCAAGGTCGGGCCATAAAGATAATATCGCTAAAAGAACTTAGGCAAGCATCAAGATATAGCCTATATGACCATATAACCATCTCAAATGTCATGAATTCAATTTTAGTGCTCGATCTGCAACGTGATATAGTAAAGAAATTTAATAAAAGAAGCTTCTGATTGGTTTATTAGTTTTATGCCTTAATAATAAGTAAATAGAAACAAAATGCAAAAGAAAAAAAATAACAAAAAGCGATTTCTTTGTTTATTTAAATCTATTCTGATATTATAATAAAAGCTTTTAGGGAAATTAATATAAAAAAGACTGAGGATCTTTGGGGTATCTCCACTGATATATTAAAATCTATAATATCTTCTATCGCGTCTAATCTAGCAATAATATTTAATAAATGCGTTGATGAAGGTGTATTTCCAGATTTAATGAAGTACAGTAAAATTATACCGTTATTTAAAGCAGGCGATAAAAGTGACCCATCTAATTTTCGGCCTATATCCATGCTACCGGCTCTTAGTAATATTTTTGAAAAAGTTCTTTTTAATCAATTGCAGTCACATTTTACAGATAATTACTTCATAACAAACAATTCGGTTTCACCAAAGGTAGAAATACAACCGACGCGGGTGTTGCACTCATTAAGCATATTTTCGATGCATGGGAGCAGAAACAGAATGCGATAGGTATCGATCATGAGACTTTATTGTTAAAAATGGAACATTATGGTGTCTCAGGCAACTCACTTACCTTATTGAAATCATACCTCTATGGCAGAGTTCAAAAAGTTAATATTAACGGTACCGATTCTTCTGGCGCTCCGTTACTTATGGGGGTGCCCCAGGGTTCAATATTAGGACCCCTTTTATTTCTCATTTATGTAAATGATCTACCTTACTACACCGAAGATCTTTGTGAGATAGTATTATTTGCTGATGACACCTCATTGATTTTTAAAATTGATAGACATAGAGCAATATTTGACGACGTAAGTAATACTCTCTCTCAAGTATTACATTGGTTTACCACTAATAACCTGCTGCTTTATGCAAAAAAAACTAAATGTGTGAAATTCACGATGCCTAATGTGAAGCAGGTTAATACCAGTATCACTATGAACGATGAAATAGTTGAAATAGTTAACTCGACAGTTTTCCTGGGTATTTATTACCTTGGATCACAAATTACAATGGGGTCCTCATATTGCTGCCTTGGCAGGAAGATTTAGCTCAGCTGCCTATGCGGTTAGAAAAATAAGGTCACTTACTGATGTAGAAACGGCAAGATTAGTTTACTTTAGTTACTTTCACAGCGTCATGTCATATGGTCTTTTATTGTGGGGCTCAGCGGCTGACATTGAAACCAGTTTTGTGTTACAGAAAAGAACCATTCGAGCTATTTATAGCCTTAGATTAATATTTTAACTGTAGCTTTACAGTATATTTATGAAAATATCGTTTATGTTTATAAAAACTTGATAAATTCGAAAAAAAAAGTAATACCCATAATTTTAAGACAAGAAATAAAAACAAACTTGCCGTCCCAAAACTTAGACTCAATAAGGTCGGTAATTCATTTGTTGGGAAATATATAAAAATATATAATAAAGTGCCTGTCACTATAACGGAACTGCCGCTACACAAGTTTAAGACAGAAATAAAACAAGGTCTATTGAAAAAAGGTTACTATAAAATTAATGATTATTTTAATGATAAGAATGTGTGGTCATCTTAGTCTGCTCGCCTGCACATGTTATTTCACAATAATAAAATTAATTTATATAATTTTTATACTGATATATAGCCTTTATAAGCAGTGTCCTACAGATAACAAACAGCGTTGAGTTAAATATATCATTAAGTTTTTATTTAGAGTATCTTGAGTGTGTCATGCTCTCTTTATTGTCTCTGCGGTGGTGGTGTGTGCGTCGGGTCGTTACGTTCCCTAAAATAGGGTTGAGCGAAGCGATGACTGATTCATATGTCATACTCGTGAACGGGTGCCGCCGCCTGTGGAGGCTGGTCTGCTCTTGCATACTTATCTTATTTTTAGTATTATTCACTATAGTTTGACTTTGTTTTTCTGAAACAATTTTTGACTTTTACTAGAGTACTGTAGTGGTACCTACTGTATGACATTGTGGAAATTGAAACTAAAAGTTTGATGTAAATTTGTTAATCTAGATTTTTTATTTTTTGTTTTTTTTTACATGTTGTGGTTGTCTTCTATAAGTATGTTCTGTGTTTATTTGTAATGGAAAGTGTCCTGCTATGATCGGGCATTTTCCAATATTTTTGACGCTGTAAGGGAGAAAAGAGCTGGACACTTGCTGAGTTTTTTGCCGGTTCTTCTCAGTACAAGATCTCCCGCCCAGAGTAGACTTACGAACCGATGGCATAGTGACATTCACAAGAGCTACTTGTAGCCTAAACTGAATAAAATGATTTTGAATTAAATTGAATTGAAATATTTTTGTCGCCGACTGTACATAATCGGTTGTTATACGAGCAATAAAGTGCATATTGATGTGGGAAATCGCATAATGAGCGTAAGTCCACCGCAGCGAGCGCATAGTCCGCCATCAATAATAAATGATGCAGCCAGCTATTCCCATCGGAACTGGGACGATGACCTGCGTGTGACGTCACTGGGAATTCCAGAGATTAATTTAATTATATAGGTATATTTTTTATAAGTTGACGGAACAAAGAGCTGTAGTTGTTTTTTGTTTTTAGTTTATTTTAACAAAGAATCATAAGTAAGTGAATTCACAACGGTCTTAACACACGAAGTGTTCTTTTCCAGACAACTTTTGGACGGTTTTGAAACCAGTTTACCAGGGTCACTGTTCCGCAGACCACATTTATATCTAATAATATTAATTGATTTAATAATTGTAGTGTATTTTTGGTCAATTATTTGGAGAGTGGTGTTTATCATCATTTAATTTTCATCATTTTGTAGTGCAGATGTCAAAACCAGGCCAATAAGATACGTGGACGTTTTAAAATAACAAAATCGAAATCCTGATGTAAAGTGATCATAAGAGTGATGTTCAGCGTACATTCTTCTTCTTAGTCAGTTCTTCAGTCATGGACTCGGTCCATAACGACTTTCTTGGGAAAATAGTGCAGTGGTTTCCCCATGCCTTCTGCACCAAGTCTTTTTGTGGTGATTTAAACCCCAAAGTCACTGAAGCCTCTTTTAGCTGGATACGGGTGTCCGACAGCGCGTTATACCTCCATTGCTCGGTCGCCGAAGCCTCGTTCGTTATCTAGCATGGAGAACCACGGCGTGCAGGTGAGGTTGACAATTGGGTCAGGTCTTATTTCCGTCCCGGAGAAAGGGTTCTTCCCTATATTCGCCTAGCGCATACCTCATGATAAACTTTTCTACAACACTAGACAAAAATCAAGAACTTCCGAGCATTTCATCACCACCATGGGGCATAAAACGAGCCCCCACAGCTAGGGCACGAGCCTTCCTATGAATGGGAGATCGGGTCATAAACCACCAGGCGGATCCATTGGTGGTTGTTAACGACTGCCAATGGAGTCGGGACCAACGGCTTTACGTGCCTTGCGAAGCTTGGAGGTGCTCTAGATAATATATTTTTGATCACCCATCCGATGTTGCTATTCCTTAGTAAACGCAGACCGGGCAGGTTAACCACTGCGCCATCAAACTCCTCAGTACTAATGAATAAAATAAAATAAATACTTTTATTAGTCGTGTGCCTAAATGAAGGGTCACTATGCAATCTTGTCACAGTAAACTAGTTAAACTTTAACCCACCGAAAAGGAGTGTTCAGTTGACAAGTTCATGTGACAAGGTTCAGTTACTGACCTGATTGATTTCAAATAGGTAAAAGTTATAATCAAAGTACACCTTGATATTTATGTAATTTTAATTCGTATAGTAACACAAGTAAAAGGGTTGTAATATTAATAGCGTGGCGCTGTGTGCTCAGGCGGGAATAGAACGCGTGACTCGCCAGGGCCCTGCCCAGCCAACCATAGCTAATTAGCATGTTACAATGCCTAGTTTACTTAGGGCCTTTGAAAATATTGCTGGCCGCCTTTCCGATTTAACGTAAAAAGTTCTCAGAATGTTTTATTTTCACTCTAAGCAATGGTAAGCTACGAAAAATCTTTTCGTCCGATATACCGCAGTGTCTCAAGACGAAAGTCTTTGACCAGTGTGTGTTGCCAGTGATGACATACGGGACTGAGACGTGGTCGCACACTATGGGCCTCATAAGAAGGCTCAAGGTCACTCAAAGAGCAATGGAGAGGGCTAATGCTAGAGGTTTCTCTGCGTGATCAAATCAGAAATGAGTCACTGGGAATTCCAGGAGGAGTTCCGCAGAAGAACAAAGGTTACCAACATAGCCCGAAGAGTTGCTAAGTTCAAGTGGCAGTAGGCCGGGCACATTGCTCGCATGACTGATGGCTGCTGGGGCGGAACAGTCCTTGAGTGGCGACCGCGTACCGGAAAGCGCAGTGTGGGCAGGCCTCCAATAAGCTGAACCGACGATCTTGTAAAGGTCGCGGGAAGCCGCTGGATGCGATCAGCACAAAACCGGTCGTTGTGGAGATCCTTGGGGGAGGCATTTGTCCAGCGTTGGACGTCTTTTGGCTAAAAAGACTTTCACTCTAGGGAGTAATCTGTATACTATGTAAAAGAATCTATGCTAAAGTACGGCAAATAAATCACCTTTTAGTTTTTCAGATTTCGTAAAACGTACAATCGCGTTTAGCTTATTGTACCCGTATCTTTTAGACAAATTAAAATGAGCAGCAGTTCGTTGGTAAGCGCATCACATGGAACAGCCGAACGGATTTGGTTTAAGTTTTGTACATACAGAAAGACCATGACCTGGACTAGGAATGAATACTTTTTATTCCTGTAACAAGTGTCTGTGGATAGAGTAGTCCCTGCGAACAAGGTTGCGGGTAACAATTGAACCAACTTGTCAAACTAAAATCTGCTATGCGCACTTTTAGGGGTTTTCTAAAGCTCCTACCGTTTCTGCTAAGATAGTTCACTAACCAAGATTTGTGGTTCAAGATATTATTTTCTTAATCGCCTCTAGTCATTTGTTCTGATAGCGAGTTAGGGCATCATCTCGCGCCTTGTGTCCCGACCCCACGACCTAACGATCTAGTACGTTAGCTCAACAACGTCTCGACATTGTGTCGATAGCCTGGTTTTGACATTAGGACTACCTATTATGAAAATTATCCAACAGCCCACCGACGGCAACGTGCCACCAACACACGATTGTGGACATTTCATGTAGCAAAATGGAGGCTATAGCTGATATTTTGCTGCGATATAAGTCCGCTGAAATTCAATAAAATAATATTTAAGTCTCTGTTTAACCTGGAATAGAAAGATTGGTGGTCGTGTTTTCTCAGAATCTACAAGCTTGTTAGAGCACTTTAGCGCCATCTGGAATACATTCTATAAATTGCTTAGTAGTCGTGCCGTTAGTGCTGTTAAAAACAGTGCTTTGACATTAGCTTAATAAAGCGGCCTATTAGTACTGAAGAAAACATATAGATGGCGTTGCACCACCTGAAAGAAATAACAGATAGAGAGAAGATAATATTTGGATTGTGATGTTTTAGATTTAGGCAAATATATAAATAGACTGTTACAATTTCGCGTTCCATTTAAAAAAAAGTGATCTTATTTCAGACCTTGACCACGGTCGAAACGTCATCGGGTACCCCTATATACTTTTCGTTAATCCCCGTTATAAAATTTCAATAATGTACTCTTGATGGCGTATATAGCCATCAAGAGTACATTATTGAAATTTTTTGTTCCACACATTTGTTCCACTGCTGGGCAAAGGCCATTGAAATCAAGGCTTCGCTGCAATTGGCTAGGTGATCACAAACCAATATAAGGCTAGGTATCGAAAAATCCGAAACACCCTTTGACCGACCTGGTGGGTTACTCTTGAAACACAATTGCAATAACCAATTTCCAATCCCAAATCTAAAAAATTCAAATGGCACCCTTAAAAGCGATAATAGCGCTACATTGGAATTAAATTGCGTGGAAATTGAGTGAACAAATTATTATCGAGATGGAACGTTCCGAAATTGCGAAACTTATCCCAATATCGATACATATTAATCGCATTGGAATTGTATTGAGATTGAGTTTGCGCCAAGAGTACCTGGGAATCTATTCATTCTCGGTGGCAGTGGTAAAGCACACGGCCACCGAGACGTTTAATTATAATCTTTATTTATTTATTATTGGGGATACAGTTTTAAATACATAACAATTTTATAATCAACAATAGAACACAAACCAATTACGTTATTACAATTACAAACAAACGCACTTACATAAAACCGGCCAAGTGCGAATCGGACTCGCGCACGAAGGGTTCCGTACCATTACCTATAAAAATATTTCAAGTTTCTACCAAAAATTGGAAAAATATCACGTTTGTTATATGGGAGCTCCCCTTAAATATTGATTTTATTTTAATTTAATTAATAATATAACTCAATATTCTGTGAATATTTCAAGCGTCTACCTGTTGCCGTTATTAATATCGAGCAAAAACCAGCAAAAAAACACGTTTGTTGTATGGCCCCCCTTAAATATTTTTTTTATTTCAATTTAATTATTTATTTTTAAAGTAAATATATCAATAAATAATCTGTGAATATTTTAAGCGTCTACCTGTTGCCGTTATCAATATTGAGCAAAAACGAGCAAATAAATCACGTTTGTTGTATGGGAGCCTTCTTAAATATTTATTTTATTCAGTTTTTTAGTATTTCTTGTTAAAGCGGCAACAGAAATACATCATAGCTGTGAAAATTTCAACTGTCTAACTATCACGGTTCATGAGATACAACCTGGTGACAGACGAACAGACAGACAGACGGACGGACGCCGGAGTCTTAGTAATAGGGTCCCGTTTTACCCTTTGGGTACGGAACCCTAAAAAGCGTTATTTCTACGAGCGGGATACGAACCCGCACTGTTCGCAACGAAATATGCGTAAAATTATAGTAACAGAAAAAAAAACATAAAACACTTTTTCTTAAAGTTTCATCTCAGCTAAGACCTCTCAGCCTATCTGGGGGCACGGCCGTGCCCCCACCAAGCAATTCTCGAAGCAATTCAGACCATTTTTTACCCGTTTATATCTTACCATCAATGTGAAGTAATGTTGACTCTCTCTTGCGCAAGACACTAATATATTGACAAACATATTTCACAAGTTACATAATATGAAAATATTAATTTATATTTAACGACATTGTTATTAATAATTGTAGCAATGTAATCGGTCACTGCGCACCTCCTAATGACACGCGGTACGCATCACACGCTAAAAAAGATATTAAATATCGAATCGTCTAAAAACATTTTTAGTGTTCGCTCAATACACATAGCGTTTAAAACGGAACACAAAACATCTGTTGTTTTATCCAACACCAGTTAAGTTAATAAGTGTAATGGTTTCAATAGTTTAATAGTCGTTTCTATCTCATTCGTTTTAAGTCTGATTTTTTAAGTAACAAAGAAAGTGTGTGATAGTCTATTCTGGAACAGAAATGGAAGTGACGGGTTACTATGGAAACAGCTCCGTTCTTAGCCCTAAGGAGGTTGTGAAGGGTGTGGGTCGGCTTTTCTACCTCGTAAACCCGAAGGACCATTTATACGAAGACGTGAATGACGTGCCAAATATCTACGTTCAGGTAAAGTTGTGTTGTTACAATACTTACATTTAACTACAAGGAAGAGCTCGATGGCGCTGTGGTTAAGACGACAACTCGCTTTGTTAACATTAAAAAAGGCTGATTCTTACTGGCGCTGTCATAAGGTCGAAAATACGTAGCGTAAAATCTTTTTTTTAAATTATTGGTTTTAGTTATTAAAATTTGCAGCTACTAAATTACGAATATTTATGTTATCAATATATTTAACTGGTTTCCAAGCGTATCAATTAAGTAATTCTGTTGTAATTTGAACAGTAGTGAAAACAAACAACTTTTACGGATCTACTCGCGTTTATTTTACACATTACTTTTTAATGTTTATCCTGACGATTCGAACCCTTTGCAGGGTCCGTGGTCCCCGTTCAGTCAGTTCAGTTCAGTCTCCACTGAACAGTAGTATTTTTTTTGTGGTGTTTTCGAAAATAATTATGATCGAGTCAAAATTATACAATCGTGTATTTGAGCAAGCAAATTCAAGATAAAGACATGAATTTACCTATATCAACATTTCAGATTCGTGAGTTATATTATAGTCTTAAACTATTCGCCGAAAGTGGTGTATTTTTTCAGTGTGTCGCCTTTAAATGCCCGGTCTACGATTGCTGACGTTATTTAGAAACTTTCGCAAAGGCCCGTCATTGGATGGATGACCAAAAACGTATCATCTTAAGCTTTTCCATGCATCGGAGGGCACGAAAAGCTATTGGTCCCGGCTGCATTAGCAGTCGTTATCAATCACCAAACCGCACTGGGCCCACGTGGTGGTTTATGGCCCATTCTCCCTATCCATATCCATCCATACATAGGGAAGGCTCGTGCCCCAGAAGTGCGGACATAAAATGAGCTGGTAATGTTTGATTCTATCGTTGTCTTATCCCTGGGTTGTTTTCTTTGTACAATAAGTCTGAGTGGTAAAGCCACGCTGCGTTGCAGCACGAAATGGGCCGGCTCGCCCGGCATAATACCACCCTCTCACAAAATACTGACGTGAAACAATGGCACTCGTTGCTGTTGTGTTTCGTCTGGTGAGTGAAAGTACCGAATGCCCATCTCTCACCCCTCCCCCCTCCCAATTCCTACTTCCTCCTCAAGATCCAACTCCTTCCTCATGGCCGGCAACGCATCTGCAATGACTTTGGTTTTGCGGGTGTCCATGGGCGGTGGTGATTACTTTCTATCAGGTGACCCGCCTGATGCGCGTTTGCCTCCTTTTAATATAAAAAAATATATATAGTTGGTGCAACAAGTACAATACCAGCTGTCTTTATGTCCCCACTCCTGGGGCACGAGCTTCACCTACGAATGGAAACCCCATAGGAAGAACAGGCCATAAGCCCCGGCCGGCAGCTAAGACTAACGGCTTTACGTGCCTTCAGGAGAGGAGGAGTAGGAGAGGACGTAAAGCCGTTAGTTGCTCCTGCAAAATATGGTACTTTTTTGGTCACCTGATGAACGGCTCGGTACCCGAAGGTTCTGTTTTGATTCCCAGGTGATTTCGGCCAAAATGTGTTTTTAATTATTCGATGCATATCCTGGGTTTGTGATCGCCAACCCAGCAATCCTGATTAACCCAATACCCATAAATTATAGCGTTGACTTGAGAGGCTATTGCCCAGCTGTGGGATAGTATATATGAACTTTACTCTACTATCCGATAACCGGTCTTTACGAAAGCTACTTAAATTGAGTAATCGTAAACCGTACTGTTCGTACGTACACACATACTTAAATGTGATAATAATACTTTTGTTTCTTATTGTAACACATACATCAGCATACTCATAGTTCATCGAGCTTTGAATTTGTGATTTATTATGACTGTATTTAAGTTATATAAGTATTATCAACTACCAGAATAGATAACGAAATAGGTACCGTAAAACAAGGTTACTGTGGAGTCAAGGATAACATTGATTGCTGCAGCTCTTGATTCGTAAGTCTTTTTAAATTTCGGAATCCTACGTTAGCTTTTCCGTGCTTGGGAAGGCTCGTAAAGCCGTTGGTCTCGGCTGCATTAGCAGTCGTTAGCAACCACCAATCCACATTGGACCCGCGTGGGTTATGGCAATTCCCTATCCAATTGATACAGTTGATTTTCGGCGGGTTGGATAGAACCACGATAGCATAAAGGTAGTGCACCAGCCCGGTATGTCATGGAATGCAGGTTCGAATCCCACTCGTGGATTTTTTTCTTCATTTTTTCTATTAAATTTTATCTATTAAATTCGACATTTTGTTACGAAACAATGGACAGGACACGATAGGCCTATTCATAGTGCATTTGACCATTTGACCCGGTATGTCACGAGGTATGGTGGAATGACCTACTGTAATGACCCAGAATTCCATAAGGTACTAGTACGCATGCTTCTCGTGAAAATGCCTAAAAAGTTGATGCTACTCGTGTAAAAAAAGCCGATTAACAGAAAATGCCTATAATATCATAAGGTTTTTTTGGTTACAGTCATGGCCGTATTTCTTCATGTTCATGATCCTGGAGCACATAGTCCTGAAACTGGAAGGCAAGAAAGGCATCAGGCTCAACGATGGCATCACCAGCATATCTAACGGAATGTTCCTTGAAGGTGGCAGGTATGACAAACCTTTTTGACTAATGACGATTACAATAATGTAAGTAGAGTAGCATCACAGACACTATAAATGGTTAGATACATCTATATATCTACAAATAATAACTTGTCCTGACTGACTGATTCATCATCGCCGAGCCGAAACTGCTGAAGCTAATGAGATAGAATTTGGACAGTAGGTTAATTGAATGACGTAACCAGCCACTAAGAAAGGATTTTACGGAAATCGTACCCTAAGGGGGTCAAATAGGGGGTGAAAGTTTGTATGAAAGTCCGTCCGTAGATTCGTAAAAAGTTCGCATAAACTTTAGAAAACAATAAATATTAGTAGCATCGTTGTGTTATAAAATATAATAAGAGATAGGGTAGGCTTTTGCTCATCAGTGGGACAAAAGAGGCTAAACCAAAAAAAGGTACATGGGATAAGATATCCAGTTCACCTGTGGACTTTCATGAAGGTTTCTGGCGAAATGTACTCGTCACCTCCCCCAGCCCCACGCCTGAATTGACCAACTAGGCAGAGGCCATTTAATATCTGAAATCATTTAACATAAAGATTTTAAAAAAAGACTCCAAAAAATTTTACTGAAAAAATTGCACTAAAAAGTAAAAAATAATTGCGTCTGAGTTATTGCTGAAAATACCAAAATCGCTATAGATATACCTACAAAATTTGAGGAGTTCCCTCAATTCCCTAATGATGGAATATCGTCAGAACTGGATTTTAATAAAAATGGGAAAAATGGGAAAAATTGGATGTATAGATGTATATCCTTTCAAATGAAAAAATAATTTTCCATATCGGTGTACCTATAAATGACGGAGTTATGAGGTAACAAACATTTAAAAAAAACATGCAACTGAATTGAGAACCTCCTTCCTTCCGACTTCAAGTCGGTTAAAAATTCAATCAAAATAAAAATTTCTTACTTCTTCTTCATCATGAAATAGTGAGTTTTAAATATTATATTTATTAAGAGGGCGTATAAACCTAGAAAAAAAACAGATTCCACCCGCGCCCCTTTCACGCCCCGCTTTCGTCCGTGCGTACGGCGTGGCGGCCAACGCAACAGATTGGCAGGTCGCTCCCTCGTGTGTACTCGTGTTTAGTGCGATCGCGCACAGTATACCTAAAATAATCAGATAAAAACCGGCTAAGTGCGAGTCGGATCACCTAGCTGTACTTCGAAACACTAAAATACTCTTTGCTGGTGGTAAATAATACGCAAAGGTAAGTAATGATATCATATATTTTTATTATATATTGCTACTTTAAATATTTAATATTGTTTTATTTTATAAAGGCGTAGGTGCCATGAAATCTTTAAGCATTTTTGTATTATGTAGATTATTTTTTGTATCATGTAGATTATATTATCCCTTTCAGTCGCACTTTGCTATCGACAGAAGTAACTGCAACAGTCAGCGGTTGCTGTCGACACGTTAAAGGTCAAAGGCCTACCATCCGACGCTACAGTTACCTCTATTGATACCAAAGTGCTGCTCGTGTGTAAGTGCTCTTACTGTTATATCTCTTATTCAAAGAGTGTCGACAATGTAAAAAAAGAAGTCTAATTTTATTACAAAAATATCGCTTTATTTACATAGATTCATAGGTTTACATTTTTTTTTCAGAATTCGTTCCCTGGCTTGTACCTGTACTGCAAAGAACAGACAGAAAGAAGGTAAGTTAAAAACATTTTTGCATTAAATTATGTATTTAAGGTCTGTTCATTCTAACTTGTCTTAAAATGTAACAATCTTTATAGGACTTACTATTGAAATTTAATGAAAAATTTTATTGTTTTTTTAATGGTAAAAAAAACTAAAATATTGTTTACACTTAAGATAAACAGACTTTCTGTAATCAAAGTCAAAGTCAAAGTGTCAAATATTTTGTATTCAAATAAACTTTAGAAAAGAACTTTTGAATCGTCCAAACATTTTTTTTACCTACTACCCATTCAGGACGTCTATTTTTTAGTTGTGGAGAATAATGGGCGCAAGAAACTCCACAGTTTTAATATAAGTAACGACATTTACAAAATTATATGCCGTTATCAACTTATACTAGTTTAAAATTACTTAAAAATATTTTAAATTATAAATACCTGTTGGGGTCATTGAAGCATTTTTAACCCATGCTGTTTTGTCTTGAATGTAATCAGACACTTTATAATAAGCTTTTTTACAAAGCTTTTCTTTAATGACGATTTTAAATTAAATCATAAGACAAAAGAGGAATTCTCTTGCAAAATGTTTGGTAATATTTTAAATAAATGTGTAATTAATTCTAAGAAAAGCCCGTCTCAACCTACAATTATTAAAAATGTTCAGTCAATCAGTATGGTTCACCAGAACATTCAAGGAATGATGGGCAAAGATCCAGAGATTGAATTGTTCATGAACGATAATAAAGTTGATATTCTGTGTATTACTGAACACTGGCTTAAAGATCATCAGTTCATGTTCAATTTTAATAATCATTTGGTAGGTAGTTCGTTCAGTCGAGTAAATTCAATTCATGGTGGCTCCTTAATTATAGTTGATAAGAAGTTAAAATTAAAGGAAAGAAAAGACATAATGAGCCTCTCGGTTGAGCAAACAATAGAAATAGCTTGTGTGGAGCTGGAGCGACTTGTTGTATTAAGTTATACAGGCCTCCCTCAGCATTGTATGATTATTTTGAAAAAGTAATGGATGAAGCATTATATAAAATCCGCAATGTAGGTAAAAAGATAGTTGTTTGCGGTGATTTTAATATTAATTTGTTAGAAAAGTCTACAGGTTCTATCAAAATTAAAAATTTATTTCAATCATATAATTTGAATAATTTATTTTTGGAGCCGACTAGAATAACTGCCACTTCGGCCACTTGTATCGATAATATATACACTGATCTAGTACCTCTGTCTAAACTCATTATTAATAAACTAGACTCTGATCATTGTGGCCAAATGGTCAGCCTTCCACATCAGTGTCAGCAAGTGAAGAAACAGATTATCACTGTTGTACCAAAAACTGCAGGTCGTCTGGAACGCTTCAAAACAATCTCTATGATAATATATGTTATGTAGAATATAATGATAACCCAAATAAATTTTATAATGATTTCTTTTATAAATATTGTTTAGAATTTAATAAAACTTTTATTCCAAAGATGATCTCGGTTAGTGGTACTGTTACTTTTAGTGAATGGGTTACAATTGGTATCCACAAAAGTAGAAAGCGACTTTATGAGCTATATGATGAACGCAACTATAACACCAGTGAAGATTTCAAATTGTATGTCAAAAAATATTCTAAGTTATTTAAAACAGTATGTCGATTAGCAAAGGCAAAATTCCTGAGTTCAAAGATTAAGCTAAGTGATAACAAAATAAAAATGACATGGAATATTATAAATAGTGAAACTGGAAATGTCAAAAGTCGTAACAATGAGTACAAATTGAGCTTCGAAAATCAAATCTTAACTTCTGATGCTGATGTTGCTGCGGCATTTGAGAAGTTTTTTACTGATATTCCAGTTTCAACTACAAAGACTTTGGACTCGTCCCCCACTGTAGCTGAAGCGGTTCTAAAGGAAAATGTCAAACCTAGTGAAAACCATTTTAGTTTTCAAAAAATTTATTTTAGAGATATAATTAAAACTTTTAACACTCTTAATAAAAAAAAAGACTGCTGATTTGTGGGGTAATTCCGTTGACGTCACTAAATCCGTTATTGAGACAATAGCTCCAGTTTTAGCTTGCATATTTAACGAATGTATTGACTGTGGTGTTTTTCCTGACCTAATGAAGCACAGTAAAGTAATTCCATTATACAAATCAGGTAGCACATCTGACCCCACTAACTTTAGACCAATTTCTGTGCTACCCACATTTAGTAAAATATTTGAAAAGATAATTCTGGACCAAATTCAAGTTCATTTTTATAGAAATAAGCTTTTACATTCATTTTTCAGGTATCGCGAGGCATTTCATCTGCGAGCTCTTCGAGATCTACGAGATCTTCGAGCTGGATTGTACAGTCAGCAACGACAGACTTTTCATGTGTTAACATATAAAAAAATCAATATTATGTTTACATTCTATGGTTTTTATAAAAATAAATATACGAATAGCTTTAAATTAAACAACTGTAACGAACTAACAGAGTTGATGAGAGATTTTTGCGTACGAGTTTGACCGGATAGCATTCATCGGCTTGTGAGATATTACGACATTTACGAGCTGCAGCAGTTCTGAAATACAAAATAATTGTAAATCACAAGTTTGTACGGTAATATACGAAGTATGATACAATACTTCCAGAATAGCTAATTCAACTTAATTATGTACTGTGAAAAAAAATTACTATACATACTGCCACCAATACGAGTGGTCAAAAGCATCGTTCTGTTTTGCATATACTATAGCCGGTACCCGCGTCGCCGTCATTGCTTCAGCGCTTCTAATACATTGTATAGTGAGCTCTAAAGTTAATGCGTAAGGGTCGATATTTCAAGGTGAGACTACTCATCACCAATGAAAAGAAATAATAACAATATTATGATAATAATATCTTATTTTAACGAAATATTTTCTCGGCGCCCTGAGCACAGAAACACAGTCCTCTCGTCTCAACAGAGTGATCGCGACTAATCGATGAAACAAAACATGCCTGTTACCTCGGGTCAGGTGCGACAGACTGGAGCGTTCTGCACGGAATAAGAATGTCGTAAGCGCCAAATTAGTTTTAGTTTATTTACTCGTAAAATATACATTTTTTTTTCAAATCGCTAATACAGTCGCTCGGTAATATAATTTGATATTATGTGTTAAAATATTGGCTCAGTAATATGCGTCAAATTGAAAATAAATTGATTCTAGTTGAAAAGTAGACGTAAGTTTGTGATTTTATTTTATCGATAAAATTTTAATATATTATGTTTTCGCTTAAGCCAGTCCCTTTCAAGTATGCTGTAGTATCTATGATATTTTTTTCGGGTAAATCGTGGTTTATCTTCTAGTGTTAAAATCAAATCTACGATTGGTGATTTACCTTTATACCCCCTCTTAAAGGAATAATACAAACTTCTGGACTGTCTTTAACTTGTCTAGTAGGAATAACTATATAATTTAACACTACCAACAAAGTGTACATCCACAAGTACCAAGATAATCCTTAGAGCTAATGCTTGAATAAAAAAATAACCAGAGGTGGACTTCCTAAAAATTACATATTTATTTTTAAAATGCAACAGCAGATTTTTTAAATATTACTGTTTGAGACTTTTTGGTTTTTTAGTATTTCAATGAGAAGAGTTTAATACAAGTATAAATATTAAATAATAAATATTTAATAAGAATACCTACCATCATGTGAAGATCAAGGGCTTCCTCGTAGTTGCATATACAAACAAACGCCAATTTTACAAGATTACAAAAAAAATCACAGATTTCGCAGTCCCCGCAAGAATCGGAGCATTGAAAATGAACAATTTACAAAAAAAAACATTTTATTTTAAATAACACAATTCCAACTTGAATACACTTCTCGCCTTACCATGACGATCGGTCAATAATCAAAGAATCTACATCAATTTTTATATACGGAAATACTCGTTTTTCTACAATACCAATCACAATTATTAACCGATTTTCAAAAATTTTCCGCCATTTTATAGCCAAACTAATACCCTAGGACCCTTTTTTTAATTTTTTCTTAAGTTGGTTTTATTTTTTAAATATCTACAATTTAGTATACATATACCCTCCAAAAAACCCAATTTTATTTACATTTTTCAAAATTCCAAAAAAGTTTCCAGCAGATTTTCAAAATTCAAACGCTTACACGTGTCTCGATAAATTCTTTAACTCTTGATACTATTTCCATCTCGATTCTCCCAAAATCCTCGAAGCTATGGCCAAAAAATACGTCTCAGGCGATTTGCATCTGATAACCATTTTCAATGGTAAAAAAGAAAAACAAACGACTACGTTTAAGTAAATCTGTCTCCTTTTCAAATAAAAAAGAAAGATGAATAGGGCGAATTGGCGCAATTAGCTCTGTAAAGACCTCGTTAATTATTAAAACCTTTTAGCTTAATTAAAAAAGGTCTACAAGATAAAGCGCGTCTTGAATCTTTAGGGCGTAAATAAGGACACTGGCAAAGTGATGGAATAATTGGATGCTTCGCTTAACTTGTCATTAAGCTTAATATTGTCATTATACGCTTAAAGCCGATGCGCCGCGTCTGTAGCGTTCTAGAGCGTTCTGGAGCGTCTGTGAAACCTGCCTCATTTTACCGTTAATAAATTATGAATAGGCTTAATTACTTTAACACTGCCTTCATCACGAGTTAATTTATGTATTATTCATTTTAAAAATTAAATCTAACTGTTACAAATCGGATTGAAACGGCGCTAATTATATAAAATGGATTACATAAACATAAACTACAGTAACTTACAAACTCTCAAAAAGGAAGGAAAAAAACTAAAAACCGTTCTAAAAACTATAAACAATAAGGTGATACTAAGTTGCCAGTACCATGGAAAATAGTACTAACAATTATCATGCCGCTGAGTTAAAGGACAGTCTTGAGAGATTAAATCTCAGTCCTAACAACTGCAAAACTAAAAGATTTTGTGACCTCATTTCGCGTAAAACCCGATAAGAAAATGTTTTATTTTACATACAAAATGGCCTTGCTCTTGACCTCACTTGGGGACTACGATTAAGCGAGCTTGCCCAAAAGATGCCTTTTCACTCTTATTTAAAAAGACGAGAGCTTGTAGGCTTTTGGAAACTAGGAAGCTTTTGGACGCTGGGAACTTATTCTATTTCTAAGCAATGCACATAAAAAATATCCTTCTGCGTCGATTTGAATGTATTTACTTTTATTTTAGGTAATATTTCAATTAACTATGATTACGTATGAAACTTAGCGGTTGACAACAACCGCAGCTTTGAAAACTTAATACAGTTACGGCTAATAGATAAGCAATAGATTGAGTAATTGAACAGAGTGAAGTTTTCATTGGAAACTTACTTTGATCTGTCCTAATACCATTATAAAGCTACTAGAATTCTGGTGATCGATTTGGTCTGTTGAACACGTAACGAATCCAATCACTCGCTCGACTGCGAGTCGTTTCGGTCACAGTACTAACCTTACCTAACCAACCAACTTTGCTCTTTACTCATCTGTTTTAGTAGAGCTGGCCATCTACCCAGCCTTTTCTAAGTGGGGAGTGCCTTCCTTGTCCAGAAAAGTTACTAATTAAACAACAGAATGAAATATATAAATCAATTTTAAAAAGGAAATAAAATTTTAGTATTTTGTGCTTTGGAAAGATAATATAAAAAATTTAATTTTGCCGTTGTGTATTGGACATGAATTGGACACAAAAATTAATGCTTTGCCGTTATTGTGCATTAGATGTGAATAACACATAAATATGAAGAGCTCGATGGCGCAGTGGTTAACGCGCCCGGTCTGCGAGTGCGGAGGTTAAGCAACTTTTGCAAAGGCCAGTCATTGGATGGGTGATCAAAAATGTATCATCTCGAGCTCCTCCGTGCTTCAGAATGCACGTAAAGCCGTTGGTACCGGCTGCATTAGCAATCGTTAACAACCACCAATCCGCACTGGGCCCGCGTGGTGGTTTATGGACCGTTCTCCCTATTCATCCGTAGGGAAGGCTCGTGCCCCAGCAGTGGGGATATAAAATGAGCTGATGATGATGATGAAATGCTTTGCTGTAATGTGATATAAATGTTTCCCACACTCACACCAATTATCTAGCCCCAAGAAAAGCTTCCTAAGAAACTCGTTATATGGTTAACTAGACAACGGATAAACATACATTATATACTTAAATACATACTTATTATACATATAGCTCTTCAATGTTTGTTTGAAAGAATAATTTTTATTATTCTGAATTTTGCATTTACAGTGCTACATAGGTATAGTTACTACAAAACAAAATTTTACTAAAAGAAATCAACCAGTCTCAGGAAGCTCGAGCAGGAATCGAACCCACGACCTTTGGATAACCGGTGCAATGCTCTGGCCGCTGAGCTACGAGGCCCCAGAAGACTTGTTGAATTTTTCTAGTACCTAGTTTGTGATTTACGCTGCAAGCCAAGCGTAAGCAAGTATTACGTCACTGTGAAGTTACTCTCTTAGTCGAAAGAACACTTTTTTTTTCCTAGTAAAAATTTATCTTTATCGCCAGCTCATGGGCACGCATGGGCTGCAAGGGCACGAGCATTCCCTAAGATGGATAGGGAGAACGGGCCATAAACCACCACGCGAGCCCTGTGCGGATTGGTGGTTGTTAACGACTGTTAATGCGGCCGGGACCAACCGCTTTACGTGCCTTCCGAAGCACGGAGCAGCTCTAGATGATAAATTTTTGGTCACCCATCCGATGACCAGCCTTTGCGAAAGTTGCTTAACCTCAGCATTCGTAGACCAGGCGCGTTCAGCACTGCGCCATCGAGCTCCTATTCGAATCTTATCTTGCAAGAATAATTTTCAGAACGGTGAAACGTAATTGTTTTTTTTTTTCACTTATAGTCTTGTTTGTATATAATATATCTAAAAACTTCGTAGCCCAAAAATGTATTGTAAAATCTATGTATGTATGTCCTGGCGCATGCAACTGTGTCAAAACGTTAATAACATAAAACTCTAAAACAAAGTTTTTCTTTTATTTCAAAGGTTGATATGGCGGGGTGCAGAGGCTTATTTGTACACTTGGGTGTATACCAACTGGCGAGTGGTTGAACTGCCCTGGGATCACACCACCACGTGGTTCTTAGCTGCATTAGGCGTCGACTTCGGCTACTATTGGATGCATAGAGCTTGTCATGGTATGAGCCCAACATTACCGGTAGATTTAACATAATTAGTCCACTTCACATTAGAAAATTAAGTAAAACTATTTTTATTTTAATAATTAATTTACACAAACAGGTGTTACAATGAATAAGGCTGAATCCTTTCCGACAACAACACCAACAATAATATTCTACTGTTATGATATACAACGTGTAACAATAAGAATCAAAAGATCCAAAGTGTATCTGATCATGATCTTGTATGCATACTCGTAGTTACTAAGACATTATTATTAACTTGAGGAGCTCGATGGTGCAAGGAGCTCGATGGTGCAGTGGTTAACGCGCCCGGTCTGCGAGTCCTTAGGTTAAGCAACTTTCGCAAAGGCCGGTCATCGGATGGGTGACCAAAAATTTATCATCTCGAGCTCCTCCGTGCTTCGGAAGGCTCGTTAAACCGTTGGTCCCAGCTGCATTAGCAGTCGTTAACAACCACCAATCCGCACTGGGCCCGCGTGGTGGGTCATGGCCCGTTCTCCCTATCCATCCATAGGGAAGGCTCGTGCTCCAGCAGTGGGGACATAAATGAGCTGATGATGATATTAATTTTATTATTATTTTTCTTTTAGAAATTCACATATTATGGGCACAGCATCAGGTGCACCACACGTCTGAAGACTTCAACATGGGAGTCGGCATCAGGCAGTCCATACTGCAGGGCTGGTGTGGATTTGTAAGTAAATGCTTAAATTTAAAGTTAAAATTTAAAAAGTAAAGTAAATAGCCTTTGACTGTCCCACTGCTGGGCAAAGGTTTCCGTCATTGAAAACACTACAATTAAATTTTTTTTTTTTTTTGAAGCATTAGATGTTAAAGGTAGGCACACTATGTGCTTTGCATAATGTTTCACTAATGTGTTTCTACTAATTTCAACCTAGTTAATAAAATTAGATAAATTAATACAGAGATTTTTATATTTTTTTTTAGGTTTGTATATCCGATATTTCGATATCCGAGATTATTAAACGACATATGAGAAACCCGCTAATAACTACTCTAATGAACCTTGATAACAGTAAAAAAATAACTAGTTGATAAACAATGGTAAGAATTTTTGTTGGCTAACCCTTAGTAAATTAATGTATTTGCATAAATATGGGTAGAGCCAATAGATGTTAGAACAATTTACAGAGCACGCGACATTTTCATATCGGCTAGCGTGCAAATGTTTATGCACAACATAACGATCAATAAACAGTAAGTAATTATGATCAATGAACAAAGTCACAAAAGAAATTGGTATGTCTAACAAAATTATTCACGATTCCTAACATACCCGCAGATGAGGAGTAGGTTTGATCATCATCATCATCATCATCAGCTCATTTTATGTCCCCACTGCTGGGGCACGAGCCTTCCCTATAGGTGGATAGGGAGAACGGGCCATGAACTACCACGCGGGCCCAGTGCGGATTAACGACTGCTAATGCAGCAGCCGGGACAAACGACACGGAGGATCTCGAGATGATAAATTTCGGTCACCCATCCGATGACCGGCCTTTGCGAAAGTTACTTAATCTCAGCAATCGCAGACCGGGCGCGTTAACCACTGCGCCATCGAGCTCCTCGAGTAGATTTCCTTTTTTAAATTAAAATCCCTTTTCAACTTAATTCCATGAGGAAAATGCTCTTGAAAACTGATCACTACTTTTCTCGAGACCTCTTCAAAGCCAGTTTAGCAACTTGACTTCTAAAAGGCTTTTCAATTCAGATAGCTTTGTAAACATATTGCAGACATCAAAAGATACTGTAAGGTAAAGTATCGTTCGCCCTTACTCCACGCAATAATGGTTACCGACTATGTACCAACTATGTCTTTGTTGTCAAAACTTTGTACGCAACGAGCTAAGTCACTTTCACAAGACGCAGACTTTACAATACTCTTCAACATAAGTTATTCTTAGAGTGCTGCTTTCTGTGTTTGCTACATAAGTTTACATATGATTTTAAAATATACACGAAAATGATTTAACATATAAAAGCCAGGGGATCTATTTTTTAATCGCACGTATGACATTGTGTTGTCGCATGCGACTTAAGTCACACTCGTCTTCCAAGGCGCATGACGCCGATTTTCCGTATTTTTGAATCGTTCGTTTTCGGTGCTGCAAACAGAATACGAAATGTTGGATGTTATCCGTTCCACGCAGAATTTAGAGAAAACCGGTAACAACCGCAATGAAAACGGAACGTAATATCCATGTTTTTATTGGCTGTTAAAAAAACCTTTGCTTTTTAATAGAAAAAAACTATTAATCACACAAACAAACGAGTGACATGACATTGACACAACGCATTGATTTTGACGGTTATTCTATCAATCGCTTTGTATCGCTCGACTGAAACGAGTGGGTTGCGGCCGAGTGATTCAAAAATATGAAAAGTCAAATGTCGAACGAAAATCAGTAGAAACCAAGCGCTCGACTCGAGGTGAAGGAATCAAAAATAGAGCCCCAGGGCTTGCAACGATTAAAGTTGTTTATAGGCTAATTTAATTTCCCATAAAATACCAGTAACTTCAATTTTTTTTTATATTTTACCTTAACTATGAGTATTGAAAGATTTTTCTTAGCTTTCGAATGCCTTAGTAAAATTGTGTAAAAAATTTTGATCGCCTCGGTGGCCGAGTCGAAACGTTTTACTCGTTAAAAGCAAAGTGTGTTTCAGATTTTTCGATGCATAGCCCGGGTTTTTTTTTTTTACTCTTTACCTACATGGTCGGAGCCTATTTTTGCTAATTTTTCATTCATACCAGTTCTCGCTTTTATTCTTCTCGCACTTTTATTCTACATACTACTCATTCATCCATCATCTTTTATTCCAAGCAGTGGGTGTTCTGCTTTTATTTATCTATTTTATTCTAGCTATTTATTTATTTATGTTCTCTATGTATATTCTTAGGGTAATAAGTTTTCCAACACAGGTTTTTTATTGACATTTGTTGATAAGGAAATACATTTTATGAAGGTCTTTACGACAGATTTTTACATAGCATTACTCTTATTTACATTTCATTTCAGCATTACACGCATAGCCCGGGTTTGTGATCACCAACCTGCATTTGGCAAGTGTGGTAATTAAGCCAACACCCATCAATTGTAGCGATGATTTGATTTCATGATGGAGACCTTTGCTTAGCAGTGGGTCTGTGTACAAAATTAAAGGCTACTAGCTGACCGGCGGACTTCGTACCGCTTTGACAGTTCACGTTTCCATGACAACAAAACAAACAAATTATTCATCCGCTTAAGAATACCCATATCCCATGATGGACCCCTATATCAGCGCCACCTACCGGGTCCAATTGTAAATCTGGCTCAGTACCGCTAGCTCCAAATGTATTGTTCTCGAAATTTGAAAACTCCTTACAGTATGTCCCACCAACTCCAAAATCTTTTTTTTCTTGTCCTACCTAAACCATTCTCGAATCCACTTGAACACACACAGAAAATTTCATTGAAATCGGTCCAGCCGTTTAGAAGGAGTTCAATTTCATACACACGCACAGAAGATTTATATATTATTACATTTACTTAACTTTACTAATATTTATAAACCGCTGAGTAATGACTATTATACCTGATATACCTGCCAACGAAATAGGAATGTCGGGTGTATGATTACGGGTAGATGATACCCTGGCTTCGTGATAAGACATCCCTTGATGTATCAAAAAAGACACAAAAAGATAAAAGATAGAAGACAGGGACGAGACTAAGACCCAATTTCATCACATCCTGTTTAATTAAACTTTCTGTTAAATCTTTTAACGAGTTGTTAAGGTTAATGAGTGTTGCGATAATGCGATAATGACTGTCTTATTTTGTTAATCAAATATACTCGTGGAAATGGAAGATTTTAAGTGAAGAATTTGATGCAAAGTTAGGCCTAAGAAAAGTTCCTACCTACTGCCATTGACTTAGCTAACGGGAAGGAGTTTGTACTAAAATTGACGCTACATATAATCCGTAGCACATGCTGAGTGCAGACCCAGTTTGGCGACACTGTGTATGCAACAGTGTATGCATAACTCGGCAATGTATTTTTTTTTTTAATATATTTCTTCCATTTATTTTTTTTTCAAGTTAAGATCTATTATCTTAACTTTAAATTTTTTTTATTTTTTTATTTTATTTATTATTGAATAATAACATAATTACTTAAAGTTATTACGGCATTTAAAACCACTGAGGTTTGTGTTAATGCCGTTTTATCTACATGAATACAATAAAATATGTTAATTTTTTAAATAAACAATAATAAAACTTGTTAGTTAGTTAAAAATAGAGTAGAATTAGTAATTATTCGATAACACTGTACGCACAAGTTGGTAAAAAAAATATGAATGGAAAGAATATAAAATGAATAAAAAAACATACATTGCCGAGTTATGCATACATTGCTACGTGCAAAGTGTTGCCAAACAAGGTCTGCACTCAGCATGTGGATTATATGTAGCGCTGATTTTAATACAAACTCTTTCCTGTTAGGTAAATCTAGTGCAGTAGGTAGGAACTTTTCGGTTGGGATAAAATATGTGAACGATCGATAACTCAGAAATATATGTTTTTGCAGTTATGCTACCTTCCATTGGCGCTGGCGATTCCTCCGGCGCAGTTCGTGATGCACCACCAGTTCAGCTACCTCTATATGTTCTGGATCCATACGGAGTCAATCAAAACCCTCGGGATTTTGGAGTACATCCTCAACACACCTAGTCACCACAGAATACACCATGGTAAGAGAAGTAAATAGCCTATATACTGTTCTACTACTGGAGGACAGTACGAGTATATAATATATGTAGTTTAACCGCCTCTGTGGTCTAGTGGTTAAGACCACCGGTTTAGACCCAGAGGTCCCGGGTTCGATTCCCAGCGGGGGGTACATCTTTGTGTACTCGGTTTGGTTGGTGGTAGGACTTGTTTGTCCGCCTGGCTAGCTACCACCATCTTATCTAAATATGTCGTCATAACATCAATGTTTGTAGTATAGTTGTGTTCCGGCAGTTAGAGATAAGTGAGCAGGAGCTCACTAGTTGAGGATCCCGGGTGAAGTGCGCTTCCACCAAATGGCCTTATCATCACTTAACATCAGGTGAGATCAAGACACTGTGCTTACCCGTAAAATATTTTTAAAAAGGTCTCCATCATTGAAACAGGTCATTGCTACAGAGTGTGGGTTTTTTATAGAAGGTTAGCAAATGACACTGCTTTACCTGATGTAAGCAGAAGCAGTGGCCAGACGAAAGGACAGCAAGTAGAACGAGCTTTCCAAATGCGTGTAAGTGATCTAAACTCGGGCTATTCTTTTTTGCCCGACCTGGGAATTGAACCCAAAACCTTCATGTATCGGGTCGAGCGCTTTACCTCTCGGCCACCGAGGCATTGGTAATATTAAGTTTTAATTCATTATTACTGCTGTCTTAATATTTTTCAGAAATGATTATCACAGTTATGATATTATGTCAGAAGTCTCAGTTCTTTTAGAACGAACGAAGATTAATCTCTTTTCTTGTTATAGAAAGTACTATTTCGAAGGCTTCCAAATAAAAAAAATGGTATCGAAAGCCCTCCCTTTAATTCCATTATCGGAATTCAATCGCTTGAGCTTCCTCGAGCGATAGGTACTGAATGGAACTACATTTTTATTTACTCCTATTAAAGTAAGCTCTGAAGAAATAAGGTATACTTAATTGGTATTCAACAGAGCGTTCAATCCGTTTAAATCGAAGTGAAAACTTTCTTTGGATTCCTTTGTCACAAGCACCGAGACATCTTCGAATGCTTTATCTCAAATTGCACAAAAACAAACAGAATTGAAAAATAATAATAATAAGTGAGGATCGACGACCATATGGGTGCCTAAGGTGAATTTTGTTCACTATCTGTATTCATTCGATTACGTTTACGAAAATTAAAAGTATGGCAATATTTTAACTCTTCTCATATGTCGCCAGGAGGCGCTGCTTCAATATCATACTAATTCTCGTTTTCGTTATCGTAATCTAATGACAAATGAAACTCACTAGGCACCCTGGTGAAGGTCGCGGGTAGACGATAGATGCGAGCAGCACCGGTCGTTGTGAAGATCCTTTGGGGGGTCATACTAATATCATAAAGCTGAAGAGTTTGTTTGTTTGTTTGGTTGAACGCGTTAATCTCAGGAAGGTACTATTAATGTGCTGTGCTACTGGTTCGAATTGAATTTTTTTTTGTGTTGAATAGTCTATTTATTGAAGAAGGCTATAAGCTATATTACATCACGCTATGACTAATATTAGTGGAGCAGTTCGCTAATTAACGTGGGTGAAACCGCGGGGCCAGCTATAAAAGTATAAAAATAAAAACTGTTCTTTGTACGTTTTGTCAAATACAAGCTATCTTTCGCAATTCGTTATAGTTTCCAGAGGAGGTTCCAGGTTCGATTCCAAGCGCGGGTACATACTGTACACGGTTTGGTAGGGCTCCTCTTGCTTTCAACATGTTATTCATTACAACAATGTAAGTAGGTAACTAACATTGTTACACTTCACCATCATCATCATCATCATCATCAGCTTACACACGTCCACTGCTGGACATAGTCCTCTCCAAGTGCACGCCACCTAGCACAATCCGCGGCAACTCTCGTTCAGAGGGGTAACCACGAGCTCTTACAGCAGTATTATTGCAGTTGTGAAAACGAGACGCGTGTAGCAGCGAATATACTCGCGTCTCTTTTCCACAACTGCAATAATACTGCTGTAAGAGCTCATAGTCAGGGGGCAGCTCTGTTACACATGTAAGACTCTATCTAAGATATTTTTATTTCTTTAGTTTTGTTTTTTACATGTTGTGGTTGTTTACTATAATTTGTATGTTTATTTGTAATGGAAAGTCCTGTGAACATTTTCCAATATTATCGACTGGTATAGTCGATGGCGTAGTGACTTGTTAGAGCTAATTTGTAGCCTAAACTGAATAAACTATTTTGAATTTTGTTTTATTTATTTATTTTGAGGGTTAAACTTTGTGTGCTCTTTTACCTTCGGATAAATTTGTAGTTAGGTAAAATAAAGAGGCATTGTCGTACAAGCTTCTGCAGCTCGTTAGACTTAAGGCGAAGGGTAAGGCACACTAGCGCCACCAATTGGTAATTTGACAATTACTAACAGACCGGATCTTTTTTTAAACATTGCGTACCGTCCGACAACAGGAAAGCATTAATAGTATTTATTTAATAATTGTGCACTACTTTTTGTTGCGTGGTTTATTCACAAAACGGGCTATCGCATTTATTCACAAACAATGGCCACTGTTGGTATTAGCGAATGAATGAAAAAACACACCTAAAAGTAGTGCACAATCATTAAATAATAGATGTTTGCCTAGTGTCGGAAGATCCGCAATGTTTGAAAAAAAATCCAGTTTAGCAGTTATCAAATTAAATCCATTAGCGGCGCTAGTGTGCCTTACCCTTCGTCTTAAGAAAGTCGATTGTTGCTCCAACGAATAACATGGCAAGTAATAACAATGGCCCCAACTTTCCAGGAAGTAACCCGTACTGCATAGACGTGAACTACGGAGGGGTGCTCATTATCTGGGACAAACTTTTCGGGACGTTCAGGGAGGAGAGGGAAGGCGACCGCATTGTCTACGGACTCATTTACAACCAGCCTTCATTCAATCCACTCCATTTGCAGGTGAATTTAATTTAATAACAAATTAATTATAATGCAATAAAAACGTTTTTTAATATTTAAAATAAACATTTCATAAACTATTTTGAACGTCAAATCTAAGCCATGGCTTTTTTAAACCTTCTATGGGTTTGTTCCTAGGCATAGTTTATATACCTACCTATATGCATATACTTTATTTAAAGTTTCATTTCATTTATTAGGAAACGCAGGAATTTATTTTTAATTACCCGACTGCAAATGAAGATTATTGTTAGATATTGTTATTCAAAGATTATGGGAAAATTTATTGAAATTACACTTCTTTCAAGAGGAGCTCGATGGCGCAGTGGTTAACGCGCCTGGTCTGCGAGTGCTGAGGTTAAGCAACTTTCGCAAAGGCCGGTCATCGGATGGGTGACCAAAAATTTATCATCTAGAGCTCTTCCGTGCTTCTGAAGGCACGTAAAGCGGTTGGTCCCGGCTGCATTAACAGTCGTTAACAACCACCGCACCGCACTGGGCCCGCGTGGTGGTTTATGGCCCGTTCTCCCTATCCATCTAAAGGGAAGGCTCGTACTTAAGATGATTAGTACTTAAGATGCTTGAAATGTCCATAGGTGGCGATGGCCACTCCATACACCGGCTTTTTACATAAAAAAAAACAATAATTTGCAGACTTTCTACACGAGGTACGTGGTGGACCGGTTCCAGAGTTACGACAACTGGTTCCACAAGATCAGGGCTGTGCTAAGCAGACCCAGCTGGAAGCCCGAGAACGCTGTGCGATTTAAGGACATGGCTGAAGATGTGAGTTTACCAATTATATGTTAGCGGACTGAATGCTTTTTTGTTTGCAATTCGATTCGATTTTATAATGAAAACAAAGATGTGTACCAAAGTTATTGCTTCAGGGCCAGTTTTACTTCACCACCATCATCACCAACTCATTTTTATACCCCCACTGCTGGGGCACAAGTTTTCCCTATGCATGGACAGAGAGGACGGGCCAGAAACTACCGCGCGGGCACAGTGCGGATTGGTGGTTGTTAACGACTGCTAATGCAGCTGGGACCAACGGCTTTATGTGCCATTTGAAGCACGGGGGAGCTCGAGTTGATAAATTTTTGCTCACCCATCTGATGACTGGCCTTTGCGAAAGTTGTTTAACCTCAGCCATCCCAGACCGGGCACACATCGAGCTCTTTAACTACAACTACTACTCTTCTTCTTCTTCTTCTCAGCCGTTCTCTATCCTGTGGATGTAGGCTGATGATGATGATGATTATTTACTAATGTTTAATATTACTTTCGCAGCCCGCCATCTACACACGAATAAAGTATGACGTCATCCTTCCAAGATGGTGCACTGCGTACTTGTTGACACATTACGCCATTGTCCTATACGGGTTCCATCATCTGTTTACGATTCATTTGGTGAGTAAAAATTTTTAATATTTTTGAAACCAGTAGAAGAAAAACTACACGCAGTAGAACTAGGTAATTAAGGTTTTTTTACAAACACTTATAGAAACAGCTTCGAAGTGTCAATAGCCGATCGAATAAATGCACGGGTTGAAGTGTGAATCGTGGTACAAACCGCAAAGTTGCTCATAAGCGTATTAAATTAGATATACATATAAATAGAAAAAGAATAAACCTTTATTTGGTACATACAATATATCACACATACAACGTGTAACAAAAAGGTGTGATTAAAATGAAAAGATCCAAAGTGTGTCCCATCTAGAACACAAGTTCGATTACAAAATCGTTGTTATTAAGACATAATCATTAACTTTAATTTTTCATGCAATGGTTAATGAAATATTTATATTTGTAAAGTGATGCGCGTCAGGCGCGCATACGCAAGCAGTAGTGGTCATAAATGTTAGTACACAGAGGTTACTAAACCACTAGGGCTGCCTGCGACTTGTTTATTTTGATGTAACGTCACAAATTCATAATAGAAATATTTAATTAAAAATGGCATAACAAATTAAAGTTAATAGTTATGTCGTAGTAACTCTGCATACGAGGTCTAGATCGGATACACTTTAGATATTTTAATTTTGACCACACCTTTCTGTTACACGTTGTATAAATTACTGCAGTGGTAGACCATCATTAATGTGTAATTAGTATCAGTAATATTTAAAAAAATTGTACAACACTTTTGATTCTTCAATAAAAAATACTACTATAATAAAGAGTTAACTGAATTCAACCAAACTTATATATTATGCTCCCATGCTGGATCTTGTTACTTTATCATACTTTCTCCTTATCATGGCACTATGTCACTTCTGTAACAGGTAGATATCAAGTTACTGTGACAAAATACAATATTAATCGTATTACAATTACCTACTAGCAGCATTCTACTTTAACCACGAGAACACTTAAAATTCGTTATCCTGAAGGTTTATTTCTTCTTCTCTGGCGATTTTTTTTTTTTATTTTTTTTTTAGCCAATTTAGCCAAAACTTACTCTCTGCTTCATAAATATGTAGAATGTTTATATGAGTTCTTACTTTCTCTGTTACGTTTAAGTTTGAGCATTACTGTCATTGCCATATAAGTTTCGGCAAAGTAGGAGACAGAAGAAATATTACGACAGATTTAGTAGGAGTATAAATTTATTGTAATGAATTATACCGACGCCTGCGAAATTTCGTATTACTACTAGTAGACTTGTGATATTAATAATTAAGGCTCTTGGAACCGGCTCTTTTATTAATATCAATATAATTTAATTAATTTTAGTTTTAAAAATGCTTAATCAATAGATAATTTTTCTTTCTTTTTTTAACAAATTTTATGTTAGTATTTTGTTATAAATTTAAACAATAAAAAAAAGTTTAATAAGACTATTCAGTCCAATTAATCGACCGAGCAATGGCGGTATTACCTACCAAGCACCCAGTTAGGCTACTAACTGAAAATGACTGGCTGTGAGTGACGTGGGAGTATTATGCTGTGACAGGGCCCTTGTTGGCCTCACACACGCCCACACACACCTTTGTATGATTTTAGATTCTCGTTTTTTAAACTTTTACATGTGTATTTCTTTAATTCGTTTTTTTTACTAAAAACACAAATGTTGAAAAAAATTCAATACTTTGAAAGCCAAAGGCGCCTTTGGCTTTCAAAGTAAAAAGTGTTGAATAATTTCGGTGGGCTGGTTAGAACCACGATAGCTCAATTGGAAGAGCACCTGACCCGGAATAAACCCGGAAATTAGAAGGGTGCAGGTTCAAATCCTGCTCGTGGATTTTTTTTCAACATTTGTGTTTTTATAATTTTTAATAATAATTAATAATTTATTTATTTATTCAAGTAATTAAAATAACTCATTTGTTAGTAACAAATGTTTCTTATAAGCTATGTTAGTACTTATGTTTAGGATATAATATTAATTATGTTTTTGCCATGCCACTTGATATGACACAGCAACGTTTGATATATGAGCAGTCAAGTCTGCTCGCAATCATGTCCAGGATGCTGTTAGGGCTCCCCCGCACCCTGCGCACCAGGGAAACACATCTTTTGAGCATAGTTGCGTAGAAACAATCGACGCTGGCCTCTGTAAGTGCTGGCCTTTATAATTTGTTCGCAACAAAATTTGCGTTAAAAATTATTTGAACATTTTTTTTACTATTTTTACATGCCTTGGTTATTAATTTGTTTTTATTTTTATTGTTTCTCTTTTCTTATCTGTTGTTGTCCATAATATATTTGTTATCTTTTGTGTCCTCTCATATTGTAAATTTGTCTTAATTGTCTCTTTTATAAAATTTTGTGTGGGCAATAAAAATATTTCTATTCTATTCTATAGGGACAAAAATACCCCTAAAATGTTGTCCTAAAAATACCACCAAATCAGTCATGTTATAAGCTTACACAAAAAAAATATGTGTTTGCTTTATTGGTTTAAAAAAAATACAGAAATCGGAAGATATTAGTTTTCCTGTCGAGTCAACGTTGTTGTAGGTTCAAGTCCCAGCTTAGGCAATGCCTACTTTCAAGTGCAATTTTTATATAATCGAAACTAACATAAAATTGTTCTTTTGCACTTTTACAGAGTATGCCACCACTGACAGTCTTCATACTGGTTCTCCACATCCTTGGGTCACTCACTGTCTTCGGAATGATCTTGGACGCGTCTCCACGAGCACCGACCCTGGAGATGATCAGGTGCAGCCTTATAGTCTTCCTCGCATACTGGCTGGACCCATCCTACGGGGTGGTAGACCCGCTTCTACAACTGTTCTTCTTGGTGTCAGGTTTATTTTGGTTCGTCTTTGTGTACAAAACTGTAGAAATACATTCTGTTAAGCAAGGTATTTAAATAAATGCAATAATGTAAATATGTGTTAATCTCATTTTAAGAATTACAATTATATAAGGACCTTGTTAGTTTGTAAGTACCTAAGTGCGATGATTGAATAAAATATATAAAACTAAAGTATGGTTTCTTTTTCCATTAAAATTTCTGGTTATTATAATTATTAGTAAAATACTATTATCAGAAATTAAAAAGTAAAGTAAAGTAAATAGCCTATATACTGTCCCACTGCTGGGCAAACGCCTCCATCATTAAAATTAAGTCATGCTACAATTGATGGGTATGTCAAGTATGAAACCATGTCATGAGACATGGGTATGAAAGTTGGTATTCACAAACCCGGGCTATGCATCGAAAAATCCAAAACAGTCCCAAACACACTTTGCTCGACGTGAGAATTGAACCTAGAACCTTTATTATTATATAAATATTTAATTCAGCTTAAGTGTACCAATTAACACTTAAAATAAAAAGTAAAAAATTTACTATAGCGTTGTGTTATCAATTTGTGGTATTCATCTGCAAAGGTGAATCTGCATGTCCATCGGTTGCAATCACCTTTGGATAGATGGCACTAATGTCGCAATGGAAGACCCAGGTTCGATTCCTGGCTGGGTCGGGTGGGTGTTTATTTTTTCACTGTATTTTATTTATATAAGGTCACATTTAATCAACTGCAAATATTTTGAGGATAAATTCAACAACATATATAAACTATTTTTATGAAAAAACCTTAAATTTTTATACGCTAGTTTTCAAGAAAAACGTCAAAAGACATTTCAATTAAAAAGAAAAATAAAGCACTTTCGGTAGTTTCAATTCAAAGTAGCCGAAACAGAGAGGCCGTAATGCCTTCACCGCTTACACGTGCACCTAGTTTAATTCAAAAGAGCCGACAGAGAGGCCGCTCTTAAAAATATTACAATTTTTGTGTCGGGAAAAGTAAAAAAAAGACTAGCTTGAATTTTTTTTTAAATGCTAGGACCTTATTTCTCTGATATAATTAGATGTTTTGTCAAAATATTTGCAGTTGATAAAAAGTGACCTTATATAAATATTTAATTCAGCTTAAGTGTAGCAATAAAAAGTAAATATTTACTAGAACCTTTGAATATTAGGCCGAGCGCTTTTACTCAGCCATCGAGGCGTTTTAGAAACAAAAAATAGAAAATATTTTTTATTGTATATACAACTGTGTAGAATAAATAGAATAGATATCTTAATAATTTTGTTGATGACTTTACCTAATTTACTAAAAAATCTTTAGAAAGATCTGGTGGGTTACTCTTGAAACACAATTGCAATAATCAATTTCCAATCACAAATCTAAAAAATTCAAATGGCACTCTTAGAAGCGATAATAGCGCTACATAGGAATTAAATTGCGTGGAAATTGAGTGAACAAATTATTATCGATATGGGGCGTTCCGAAATTGCGAAACTTATCCCAATATCGATACATATTAATCGCATTGGAATTGTATTGAGATTGAGTTTGCGTCAAGAGTAGCCTACCTGTTGCTGACAAACAAATTCGAAATGAACTTGGACTAACTTAAATGGAACTGTAACGAAACTAACTACCCTTTTTAACTTGAGCAACTAGTTATAAGTTTCTACTTATTAAACTCTAAATAACTATTTGATTGTACTTAGATAGGCATATAATTTTGTAATTGATAATTGAGCGTATTCATTAAAATCTTGGTTGTGTTAACTTGCTTGCTCTCTACTTTTCATTTTCCTCTGAGTTGTCCTATACCTCAAAAGTTGTCGGGAAGAGATCGCTTTAAGCAATAAGACCACATTTGCCTACCCCGACAAAAAAATTGTTTTTCGTTTTTTTTCTGTGTGTGTGTGTATGAGTGTGGGGGTGTGTGTGGGGGTGTGTGTGTGTGTGTGCAATAAAGAGTTTTATCTATCTATCTATTTTAATTCATTAATTAACTGGTTGCTTTGGTGATGTGATTGTTATTTCGCTATAATACGAGATTATACGAGATGACAACATCAGAAATTAACGACAAAACATTAAGTACAACTGACGTAACAGCCGTAACCAGCTCTTGAAAACTGATTTGACGTAATCTGTAACCTAAATAGTGGTTAATATACACTTATATCATCATCAGCCTATATTAGTTCACTGCCCAAGTAGCATCAAAAGCTGTAAAAAAGCTGTATTTTAACTTATTTTTATACTTGTAGCTGCATATAAAGGCTGTAAGAAGGCTGTATATCCGGATATACAGACCTTATAAGTTAAAAAAGGGCCCACATTATAAAACTTTTAGCGTTAGTATAGAAGAGAGCAGAAGCTGTTAATAAGCTGGTTAAGAGCTGTTAATCGGTGTAAGGCAAAGCAACTACACTCCAAATAATATTTTATAATGATAAAAGTTTTTAATATGAGTTTGAAGTGAATTAGAAAACTATGAAAATAAACGAGAAGCTAATACAGCTGGGACCAACGGCTTTACGTGCCTTCCGAAGCACGGAGGAGCTCAAGATGATAAATTTTTGGTCACCCATCCGATGACCGACCTTTGCGAAAGTTGCTTAACCTCAGCACTCGTAGACCGGACGCGTTAACCATTGCGCCATCGAGCTCCTCCAATTGTTGCTCCTACAATTTGTAATAATTAACTTTAAATTTTATTTTTTATTTTTAAGTGCTAATTGCTGCACTTAAGCTGAATTAAATATTTATAAAATATAGTGAAAAAAAATAAATGCCTACCCGACCCAGCCAGGAATCGAACCTGCGTCTTCCGCAATCCTGGTGGCTGCACTCGCACCGAAGTAGAAATGATGAAGGCCTTTGCCCAGCGGGGGGATAATATAGGCGTTATGATTTAGGACCGAAGGTAGCGCACTACTTGTAGTATTTTTGAACCGGTGATTAAATCTCAGGCTATGATATCAATTACGAGTGCTCCTTTTTCTCTTATTCAAAGTCACTGGTAACTTAGTTTTGACACCGAAAATTCTCAAACGGTATTTACGGTGTAAAAAGATATTATATTTATGGAACATAATATTTTTTGCATTGTGTGTTTTTTTAAGTAACTTTTAATACTAGATCACCCATGAGATTCAGAAATCGCTTCCTGTATTCTTGACTATTGAGGAACTGGGTTCGTCGTCCGTAAGTGACAAGTTTTCGTCCATATTATTTGAATTTTGTATGGGGAATTTAACGTATTCATTTGAAAAATATTAATTTAAATAACCGCTTGATAAATCGAAAATGTGAGACGGATGATTTGTAGTTTAGCCAATGGTGATTGTTTAGACAAAATCAGAGGTACAATAATTTAGATTAACTATAAGAAATCAACTAAACGCCGCCGACGTTTTCATGATTTTTACCCAACTTTAAATGATAATCTAGAAAAAACTATAGTGTGTTATGAATTTATGGATCGGACTAATTTTAAACACGTTCCCTTTGATACTAAATATATATGTTGTTTATGTAATATGATAGTATTTTCAATTATATCAACTTAACCATGACTGCACTTTTGGCATTTTTTGCTCTGCGCATCCTTAAGATAATATTTAAAATTTCAAAACAAACCCTACCATTTATCAAAATGAGTAGCATTGTACCTACTCGCCTACCCCGCTGCGAATCGAACCCGGCTGGGACCACTGCTTTGAGAAGGCTAACTACTAATCCACAAAGCCTTTCAAAACAATAAACAAACTCGCTCTTGGGAAGTTACTTTCAAAGTTTTTGCTGTTCAAAACAATACATAATTGGCCAATAAAACATACAGAATTACAACAATTATGCAGTCAGAACAATGACAATGTCGCACATTAACGAAATGAAGAATCGATTAACGCAACAATCGATTAGATTGAGCGAGACGATTGTGTTAATCGAGTGATGCAACATCTAGTTTAGTTACGGCGAGCAACTACTCAATTTATAATTTATATATATTTTTGAGTTCCGTAATAATTTTCCGAGCAACATGTCGACGTCGTCATAAACACACAATAGGAAGACAGCAGAAGGTGAGTTTCGTACAAACGCCCTCGAGCAACGCACACAGGCCCCCCACAGAACCCCTCGGAGAATCTAGTAGGGACCGGGTCACGCACTAGTGCGTGATGCCGTTCCCTCTAGAAAACCTCTGACGGTGATTTGTTTCAAACGGCTTGAGGAACCCTTTAAGTTTCTCGCCGCCGCCATAAAAACCCGGTGAAGCTGAAAATACCCAGTGGCAATCTGCAAACACTCTCAAAAAAAAACAGGCCCCTACTGACGGACATGGAATCTCGAAACACTGCTGCGCTTGGACTGTTTGTGTATCTAGCTGCCGTGCTAATTTAAAACGGAGTAAGAAAGGTTTTTAGAAGTAAGAAAAGAAAGGAAAGACAACTTTTGAGTAAATGGTGGTTAATTTTTTTTTTTTAATAGTATGGTGTTATTAATGTATAATATCAAAAGTTAAAAAAATGTTTTACTGTTATTGTATAGCTTGATATGCATAGTTTCATAAAAAATATTTGAAATATCTCTTAAACTAACACAGCAATTTTAATTTAAAAAAAAAACATGTTTTCTTATTATTTCGCATTATGTTTTCTTAGCATGGTTTTGGTGATTATAGCGAACTATACAAACTTTAAATGCAGTAAGGACGGACTTGCTGCGCTCTTGACTAGTAATTGGGAGTTACTGCGTTTATTGTTAGTAATTCATTGTGACACTGAAAGCAGTAACACATGAAACTGCTCCTCAGATTATTATTACCTCTTCTTCCATAATATGTCAAAACGACTAGTGAATAAAGTGATGATCATTTTTACTAGTTTTGTTTCACAAATCATAATAGCAGTAAGCGAAGCTACTTTACTTTAGTAATTATTTTTTTACGAAGCGTTCATACTGCATTTAAGCCATATCAAAGTATAACGTTCCGTATAGCTATAGCAATAAGAATCACAGTGCTGTAAAGAGCTCTTCGCGAGGATTCCGAATCTGAATGTAACTCAATATTTGAAAAAATATTCCTTACTGCGTTTTTAATTAGCACGGCAGTATCGTGTCTATGTGTGAGTTGCTCGAGCGCGGTACGTATTAAGCTTACCTTCTGAGTCTCTCATTTTGTTTCATAAAAAAGTACGGTAGTTTTAAATATAACATGTTTAATACCATTGACGTAGGTGAAGACGTAAATAAATCGGTAAAAATATAATTATAGTTATGGTAATGTGGATGTTTAATGGGTCAAAATTAAAAGTTTATCTCGCTAGCCAGTCGCAGTTACAACTTAAAACTGACACCGGTAGATGTTTTTTTTTTTTGTTTTTTTTTTATTTCACAACAGGGAAGCACTTTGTTATCGTCTCATTAATGGTGAGTGACGATAATGCCGTAAAAGGAAACGCACTTCAAAGGATTCTCAACTTTAAAAAAAATGTCTTTAGGTGGGTATTTATTATTTTCGCTCACCTACTGCACTCTGCCACTAAATAAGGAAACTGCAGATGTTAAGCTTCATACATACCGCGCTTGAGCAACGCACACATACCCTCCCATCATCATCATCTCAGCCAAAAGACGTCCACTGTTGAACAAAGGCCTCCCCCAACATAGCTCTATCCATTGCTCTTTGAGTGACCTTGAGCCTTCTGATAAGGCCCATGTGAGCGACCACGTCTCAGTCCCGTATGTCATCACTGGCAACACACACTGGTCAAAGACTTTCGTCTTGAGACACTGCGGTATATCGGACGAGAAGATATTTCGTAGCATACCGAACGCTGCCCAGCCTAATTGGATTCGTAGTAGTAGTGGTTCGTAGTATTATTATTATTGCATATTGTTCCGGAATACATTTATTCAACTATTTAAACAACACAACGAATGGTTAATAAAGCTTAAGTGCTCGACGTGGAAGGACGTACACAACACACGTGCCTGCGTTTTCGAGCCATAAATAAAAGTATTCTTGTTGTACATTTTTGGTCGCCCATCCGATGACCGGCCTTTGCGAAAGTTGCTTAACCTCAGCAAACCGGGCGCGTTCACCACTGCGCCAGCCAGCTATTATTTTCTATATTTTAGGCAAAATAAAAAAAATAAAAAGAAATCAGTAGATCAAATTAATATCAATTTAAAGGGTTCGTGGGTTAGGCCCCCGGTGTGTGATGCTCCCGTGGCGGAGGCACCCGATTTCGTTTAAGTGCGATAAAATTTATTACTTGAATATTTTTATCAAAAGTAAAGTCAGATAGCAAAGTGTAACTTATTATAAAAATGTTTATAAGTGTCTACATGAAATTATTTGAAAAATTAAATAATCAAAGTCTTACTTTTTTAATATAAATCTTTATTAATAATGTCGGTGAAACAACAATTTGCTTAGGTATCTAATATTATCACATTAGTCAAGTTACAATTTAAAAATTACCAATGCCTGAGGCATTTTCTACCAGTCAACCTTAGGGTGGTGCAGAAATGACATGGTAGGTGCAATTTCAGTTACAAACTTGTTGTTTATATGAGAAGTTTATAAAAAGTATTTATTCTTTGACTATATCAGGCACAAATAATTATCTGTACTCAATAAGATCACTTGATTGAATGTTATCTTGTTTATAATATTTTTAATTGTGGATTCTATTTAAATAATCTTCCAGTTTGTGTCTCTAGAACCTTCAATAAGTTCGAATGTAATGAACGTTATGACATAGTTCGTCAACATTGCCAACACAAAAAAACAACTTCAAGACAAACACTTTAAGGCGCCGACAACTGACAAATGCGCTCACTTATGCATGGTTTATGAAAAAAGTATACAACATACAATGCCAATTAAAATATATGTAAGAATAGGCTATATTTTTTCGTAGATGGAAATAAAAATTTTAATTAAAATAGAAATTTCCTACATAGAAAAAAAAACCAAAGTCACTTGTAAACAGTGTTATCTTCTTCATTTATTTAAAAGTCCGCCGTTAAATTTAGTGTTCAAAAAAATCTATTGATTTTTTAATAAAGAAAAAAATCCAGCCTGATTCAAATTTCCTGTCTTGAATCCAGTGGATCACGCATTATGTGCATCCTTTTTGCTTGTATACAGATCTACAGAGGAGCGCTGTTTCATGGTTGTCAGCGCCTTAATAGGCTGTTTCCAGAGCAATAACCATTTGTTAATTAGATTAATAACTTTATTACGTATTCATTAGAATCAATATGAAAGCTTTGTCGTATGTTGCATCATATACCTACCTGTGATTAGCATTAAGAACAGGTGATAAGTAATGAATATTACCATTATATTAGTAATACATATTAAATTGCACTGCCATCATGCATATGTGATGAGTGCATAAGATATAATGATTATATTGTAAGCCTTGGTACAGTGATCAACATGCCAAACGTATCATTTTGATGTTGTTGTTCAACTTGGTTGTTAATTTGTTTTGATGATGTTGATTTTTGTTTTTGATTTTCTTTTCGCTCTGTTGTTTAAATCAACAAGTTGTTATTTTTGTACAAGTTAGCAGTGGTATTTTAAATGCTCCTATTTTATATATTTTTAATTGTTTATATGTGTAAGCTATGAGTTTCCTTAATAAAATAAAATCATTTTTAAAGTATTTTTTAACAAGAAAAAACTGTAACTACTAAAAAAAAGGTTAGCCTGACGTGGAACTCGGTGCTTGCCATTCGTGATCCCTCCCCATCCATCCCCGTGGCAGAAGAGAGATGGAACTAGGTTTTTTAATAGGTATACCTCTCCTCCCCTCGTCCAGCTAGCTATCTAGCCCTAGCCCCGGTGTATACGCAAAACATTTTACCTTTTTTTAAATCTGGCTATCTTATCTCTAGTTGCCGGAACACAACAATGCTACAAACATTAATGTTATGGCGACATATTTAGATTAGATGGTGGTAGCTAACCAGGCGAGCAAACAAGTCCTACCACCAACCGACACACACACAACATACACAAATATGTACCCCGCTGGGAATAGACCCACTACACCATAGAGGCGGTTAAAATGCCATGTCATCAAGCAAGTTGTATACTAGTATGCCGTCGAACCGAACCCGAATCGAACTCGGGACCTCTGGGTCTAAACCGGTGGTCTTAACCACTAAACCACAGAGGCGATTACCTAGTTTAAAATAATAATAAGGTTAGCATAACGTGTTAGATCCATAGGTCCAGTTTGAGTGGTGGCTGAACTTGTTCTTAGTCCAACTGGCTAGATAAAGCCACCCTATCTAAGTCTGTTGCCATATTTTATGGCAACAGGTTAGAGATAAGTTCCTTATTGTTTGAGAATTCCGGGTGAAGTGTGCTTCCACCATCGGCCTTGTCATCATCTAAGATGATGGCCAAATTCAAATTCATCTAACTATCTTTATAAGGTCACATTTTATCAACTGCAAATATTTCGACAAAACATCTAATTATATCAGAGAAATAAGGCCCTAGCATTTAAAAAAAAATTCAGGCTGGTTTTTTTTTTTAATTGTACTGACACATAAATTGTAATGTTTTTACGAGCGGCCTCTCTGTCGGTTTTTTTTAATGAAACTAGGGGCACGTGTAAGCGGTGAAGGCATTGCGGCCTCTCTGTCGGCTCCTTTGAATTGAAACTACCGAAAGTGCTTTATTTTTCTTTTTAATCGAAATGTCTTTGGCGTTTTTCTTGAAAACTAGCGTATAAAAATTTAAGGTTTTTTCATAAAAATAGTTTATATAATATGTTGTTGAATTTATCCTCAAAATATTTGCAGTTGATAAAATGTAACCTTATATACACTAACTACATAATTTCATATGTAGGTACGCATTACTTTATTATTTCCTTCCTTATCCGTTGTTCAGTAGAAAGAAATACACGTTTAAAGAAAAGGGTAATTATTTTGCGCGCTTCGGACGCCGCCTTCTTCGTTTTTTTTTACTTTTTATAGGTAGGTATAGTTTTTTTTTTAGTATTAAAAGAAGGCAAACGAGCAGGCGGGTCACCTGATGGAAAGTAATCGCCGCCGCCAATGGACACAAAACCAAAGTAATCGCAAATGCGTTGCCGGCCTTGAGGAAGGAGTTGGATCTTGAGGAGGAAGTAGAAATTGGGAGGGGGGAGGGGTGAGAGATGGGCCTCCGGTACTTTCACTCACCAGACGAAACACAACAGCAACGAGTGCCATTGTTCACGCCAATATTCTGTGAGAGGGTGGTATTACGCCGGGCGAGCCGTCCTATTTCGTGCTGCAACGCAGCGTGGCTCTACCACTCAGAAGTGACTAGGACGTTGTCGTTGTGGAGATCCTTAAGAAAGGGCGTTACCCAGCAGGCACGTTTAGCCGTTGTTCCCAGCTGCATTAGCACTCCACAACCACCAATCCGCACTGGGCCTGCGTGGTGGTTTATGGCCCGTTCTCCATATCCATCCATAGGGAAGGCTCGTGCCCCAGCAATGAGGCTTGCTTACTAAGGTAGTAATGAGCTTAGTTAGAAATCAATTATCAAGTTCATTTTTTAATCTGTTGCGTAGATTGGTAATAGTATAGATACACAATTAGTGATTTTAGACAAAGTAAGTAAAACATAAATAATGCTATATTACTCGCGTTTAATTATTATATTATTTTATACTGACATTTCGAACCTTTGACAGAGTCCGTGGTCATATGAAGACTACTAAATAAACGGAACGCAAATCAATTCGTAAAAAATGTTTCAAACCAAAAAGTATTTAATTTTACCACAACAAAAAAAATTTACCACCACAACAACATTCTCGTACTACTTTGTAAATAAAAAATGCACAAGGAAACAAATGGATCCAAAGTTAAGCCGTGTCCTTACGGTATACACCTGTGAACTGTGAATGGAAGGCAGTCTGTTTACAAACACCTCAAGATCAAGGTTCCTCGTCTGGCGGCATTATGAAAGTTGTTTGTTCGTTCAAACTGTCGATGTCGTTAATACTACTCGTAGTATTCAATAGAGACTTTGTGCTACACCTTGAGATAACTACGTCTCTAATTTTATTACTGAGGAGCTCGATGGCGCCGTGGTTAACGCACCCAGTCTGCGATTGCTAAGGTTAAGCTACTTTCGCAAAGGCCGGTCATCGGATGGGTGACCAAAAATTTATTATCTCGAGCTCCTCCGTGCTTCGGAAAGCACACGAAGCCGTTGGTCCCGGCTGCATAAGCAGTCGTTTACAACCGCCGAACCGCACTGGGACCGCGTGGTGGTTTTTGGCCTTTTTTTTGACCCCGCAGATGGGGCACTTACCTGCTAAAACTAGCAACCAAGCGGTGGGGAGAGGTGAATATTACATGTACGACTACCTCAAGCTGTTGAGCTAGACAGTTTCAGACTCTTACTGACAAAACACCCCTTGATGCCTATAGCCTTGGAGGGGCTACATAGGCTTAACGGAACGGTCGCCTCCCTTGGATGGGAGGCGACGTTGGCGTTACTCAATATGAGTGCACGCCGTGGTGAAGTCGGCGCGCCCCCTTGCGGGGCGCGCTCAAACTGCAGTGATGCTGCCTATGTCAGCTGACTTAACTAAGTGACGTGCCCTGTGCCGCAAGTAGGCAATCCAGGTTACATGATAACTGATTTAGGGGAAAACGTGTTTGGGCCTACGGAAATGGGGGATGAAGTTTTTGGCCCGTTCTACCTATCCATCTATAGGGAAGGCTCGTGCCCCAGCAGTGGGGATAAAATTAGTTGGTGATGATTACCTATAGTTGTTATATGTATACAAGTTAATTTTATTACATCGTTGGAAATCAGATAAAGTTTTGAGACTGCTGTGTTGTAGTGGATACACTACTGGCACAAACCAAGAAGACTGCAGAGGTATATACGTATATATATATTCATACAAACGCGCTTAAACAACGCACACATAGACAACCTCTCACGGACACGAATCTCACAACATCTGCACCTGGACTGTTCCAAGCTGTTCCGCGTCCATAGAGGACTATATTTTTTTTAATTCTTTGTAGGCAAGTATTTGACCGCGATCTCGCCTGATGGTAAGCGATGATGTGGCCTAGGATGTAGCATACTTGCCTAGATAATGCCTGTTCACCCTTACCATGAAAATGTCCAGGTTGTACGTTTCAGGAAACAGATCCACAGGAAAGGAGTTCCACTCCTTAGCCTTAGCATAAAAAATGATGACGCAAAGCGCTTTGTGCGTATAGGCGGTATGTTGACAGCATAAGGGTGTGATCTCAGTCCTCGTCTAGTTCCCTGGAGATGAAAAGGGGAAGGTGGTATCAGTTCGTGTAATTCCATCGCATACTCCCCGAAGTGTATCCGATAAAATGCCGAAAGGTTGGCAACCTTGCGTCGATGTTCAAGACTCTGCAGCTTGGATTTGACGTACTTAGAGTCGCCAATGACCCTCTTAGCACGCGTCTCAATAGAGTCTAAGGCGTCCGAATTTGTTGAGTAATATTTAATTTTCAGATATTAATGTGTAATTATGGAGGATTGATTCGACCGTTAGGACTAATTAGTGGTCGTGTACGTTCATAAGTTACTTAAGGAAATAAAAAAACAACGCAACGATACTTTTTACACTCTTTCAAGAATGCCGCATTCAGGTCTCATCAGTAAAGCCGCACATCTTTACTGAAACTAGAGCAGATCGGAAGTATATCATCGATCATTCATCAATCATCTACTATCATTAAAGAAAACATTACTCAAGATCAGGCTGTACGGGTAAGATTCCTTTGCGTCCCTAAATGGAAAAGAAAACTAAAAGTACAAAAAGGTAGGTAGGTTGTGTTCTCACAATTTAATCTATACTAATATTATAAAGAGGAAACCTTTGTATTTTTGTATGTATGTATGTTTGCAATGAATAATCTCAAAAACTACTGGACCGATTTAAAAAATTCTTTCACCATTAGAATGCTACATTAGCGCTGAGTAACATAGGTTGTTTTAAAAAAGGGTCCACCCGTGCGAAGCTGGGAAGGGCCGCAAGTGTTCTATAAAAACGCATTTTATGTTATTACAAAACGGGTTAAAGTTAAACTTAGGCGTTTATCACCGAATACGAGACGGCCCCTGTTATTATTTATTTATTTGTTTGTTTTGTTTGGTGAAAGATAGTGTAATTCAGATTTTTATGGCAGACATTGAGTATTAATACTCGTAGAAGTATTTAAGGATAACATTTGTCTTTAACAAATCCACAATTTTTTTGTTTACAGTCACTGTGCAATACGAATCACAATATAACCTTGTACTTCGCCGACTAACATTCGCACTGTGTAAAAAAAATGTAAACAAACAATATTATTTATTATCGTCCATGTTTTTTTAGCAATCGACTAGACTGAATATATTTATTAGCATTCATGACAAAAAAGGCGGACTTACATTTTCATAATAAAGAGGAAAAAATTATTTGTCTCGTTCTTTATAACATAATTACCTACGTATTAAATTAATGGCGTTAAAATAGATTTTGTTTACATAGGAGGAAATATATTATGCATAAAAAGTAAAGAGCCTATGACTGTCCCACTGCTGGGTAAATACCTCCATTATCTATATATGAATACGTGAAGCAAAAACTGTACCACTTTTTACGAAAATTGCACGGACGGAGGAGTATGAAATTTCGCACACTTATAGTTTATATAGAGAAGGATTGTAGAATGTTAATATATTTTTTTTAATATTATGCATAAAAAATACATTAAATCCATAAAACAAACATTACACACACTACCATGTATTTGACACACACGCGAAGTAAAAAGAATAAAAAGAGTATATCTCTTTTCAAAAATTTCAAAAATGGATGAGGAGCGACCGAAATCTGTCAATACCCTAGAGCATTTCCAATCCAAACCAAACCAATACCAATCCAAACTCACATTCTATCTTTTTAAATTTTTCATCGCTTAAGATACAATCCCTGCAGCCTTAATAAAATTACGGTCGAATTTCGACCACTGGGCGAAATTATGCAAATTATACATTATTACATAAAACAGCACGTGTTATTTTTCAACACGTGGATATCAACCTTTATTCAACGTCGCTGGCCTTAATCTCACTTGTCAGTAAGTGTATAAGGTCAAAGATGGAAGCGCACTTCACCCGAAATAAGAAACTTGCTATGTTGTCTCTAACTAACATTACTAACACGTTACTTACATTGTTGATATGGCGACAAACTTATATAAAACAGTGGTATCAAGTCTGACAGACTTAAAACAAGCCGATCATAATTATATATTTCTCATTAGAATTAAAATGAAAACTCTAGGATTTTTACTCTGTAATTTTAATTTTAATTTTAATTTGCACACAAACACCTTGTTCTGATACTTTTAAAATAAATTGGATTTGTATACTACCTACCATGTCAATACAAAATTTCCAGGGCATATCTTTTAAAATAAAGAAGTTACAGATTTTTTTTGTTCAGTAATTGTCGCAAATATCCCATAGTGCATCGAGCCTCTGTCACAGATTAAATAATAAAAAATAAAATAAAAAACCGAAATATCTTTATTATTTACCACAAGTAGTTTAACAATTGTGTAGGTATCTTTTGTTAAGTTTGGAAAAACCCTTATTAGAAGGGAAAATAATAGTCTGTTACCGATATGCTATGTTTATTTCATTGCAATTTTTCCCCCTTGTCGTATTAGCATCATAAATTGACACGGATGTAGGTTAGTTGGTATTTTTTTTCCAGTAAATATTGTTATGAAGAAGTCTTTTGATGAGGATTTGATTACGAAGAAACAACATAGACAGAGCACGATATCACGAGTTTGGGAATCACACAGAAGCGTTGATTGTGCGATTGTGGTTTTTAGCTTTAAGTTAGATTGGTAATAAGATTATTTGTTCGCACAACTGGGTATTGTATAAACATGATTGATCGCAACAAATATGCAGACAATAACAGGACAATTCACCTTGCAGTCCGAGACGCGCAGTATATTATAGTCACTGATCGGACGAAACAATGAAATTAAAACATATACCTAGAAAATAACTCTTGTAATTATTATTTCGTTATTTATATACTAAATTGTATAGAGTGTGCTGATACTATCAGCACATTGCATGGAGGAGTGTGAGATTTGGTAGGTATAGTTAAAATTTATAGGGAGGAAGAGTCCCTAAAGATAATTTGTATGTGTATTAAGTGACAAGTTAGACGACGGACGCGTTTAAGGAGGTAAACTAGTAACTTATCTACATCCGTTTTAGTTAAAAAAGGTTATAGCAAATTTTAAAACACGCGAGTTATTACGCGTTTAAAAAAATGTGAAATATCGGCATTTCGCATGTACTACACGCTACGAGTAAGGTCAACCGCACGCACGGACAACGCTTCGCTAGTCGCTTCGCTCGCCCGCGTAGTAAATTGTAAATAAACAGAAAGACCATTCAATTAGGAAAAAAGTAAAAAACTAAGGTGGTGTTGTTTTCATTTTTAATGGAACAGGTATTGGTTTCTTATACACATCCTTTAGAGCGTCCGTCGTCTAGCCATTCACGGTGTATAGTATAAACATTGTGTATTTTGTGAATCACGGGCGAACTTTAACCACTGGTCAACCACTACTTTAAAAATTTACGCAAATTTTGTTAAGTTCAAATCCCGTGTAACAACTTTTTTCAAAATGACAATAGGTAGACAAAATGGCTGAAATCAATTCAGTAGCCGATTATTAGTGTGAACAAGGCTTCGTATTCTTTGGTAACGAGTAGTGTCTATGACCTAGTTAGCATGTGTTGTGTATATGGATGTGTAGTGGCATAAAAATAATCGAAAGGGGGTACCAATAATTTTTTTATTGTTGTTTTTTCTCTACTTTATTTTTAAAATGTTCAAATAATTTTTAACGCAAATTTTGTTGCGAATAAAATACAAAAACACAAATGTTGAAAGAATTCCACTACCTACCACACCACATAATCCACGAGCAGGATTCGAACCTGCACCCTTCTGACATTCCGGGTCAGGTGCTCTTCCAATTGAGCTATCGTGGTTCTAACCAGCCCGCCGAAATTATTCAACACTTTTTACTTTGAAAGCAGCAGGTTGCAGGTGCAGGTTCAAATCCTGCTCGTGGAAATTCTTTCAACATTTATGTTTTTGTACTTTATTTGTCTTTGTTTGTATTTGTTTTTGGATTTTTTTAATTTTTTGAATATTTTTTTTTTAATTGTTTTATTCAAAATTTTTTTGTGTGTCAATAAAAATATTTCTATTCTACTCTATTCTAATTCGAAGCATGGGTATTGCAAGCTCTGAGTTAAACGTCAAAGCGTCAATGAAATAACATTCCTTTCTCCTTTCTCATATTTGTGCGCCCGACAGATTCCATAATTTAATATTTATATTTTTTTATCACCATTGTGTACTTATTATGGATTTGCTATAGAAATATGGTGTTTAGTAAATGATCGCCCAGTTTGTTGACACGCTTCAAAAATTGGTGCACACAATACGAGATCGCTCCTAAATGTCGTTCATTACTAGTGATGAAAGTTGTCAGCGTCCATGACCGCTCGCACTCAATCAAATTGATACTTGACACACAATTGCTATATGATCAGTATCACAATACAACAACAAAAAGTATTGATTGAATTGTTACCTCATAAGAATTTAAGCATAGTATTTTTAAAGATTACTGTCCCCCTAGATAAGTGGCATAACGCTGATAGAATAGAAATAATTGTTCTATTATCTCCACTTTTTTATTGTAAAAGCCCCACCCGACTTTAATAGACCTACTTTAAAACTGATATGCGTATCTAGGTAAATAATAATATGATTTCAATATTATTTCTTGCTTTTTAGAGCTGTTTTTTGTATACTTATTTAATCATTTCTGATTAACTAAATCAAAAAACCGAATTACTTTTACTTTTATATTTTCCTTTTTGAATCCGGTTTTTTTTGTTAAAAATATTTTATTTTACGATTTTTAGTGATGAAAGACCTGACAAGGATGCTTCTCGGATGAGGAAACGACGGCCTAGTAGGCAGTGCTATTCCTATGTAAAACTTCAATCTTAATTACGTATTATTTTTGTACGAACTGAACATTTTGGCATATTGAATCGTATGAAGTAAGCCCAACAAAAAGTAACTGCTGTAAATCGTTGAGGAATTCCCTCGACTGTCTATGGTCTCCATCAACAGACCTGTATTGGCACTTATTACCCATATGGGTGCAAAGTTCTCATTAACAGAAATGAATTAAGTCCAAACACAAGGTAGCTACTGTAACACTTTGAGGAGTTCCCTTGACTGTCCTTCGTCTTCATCATCAGACCCCTAATGACAGTCGCAACCGATTTAGGTGTAAAGTTCTCACCAATACAAATTAATCAAGCCCAAACACCAGGTAATTCAACCTCAACTGTCTTTCGGCTCCATCATCAGATTGACTCCAAACCTTCATTAAATAGTAGTGCTTTAAAATACGTAATGAAAAAAAATTTACAAACGCACTAGTCGCCACTACGATTTTCGAAGGTTCCCCTCGATTTCTTCAGGGTTTTTTTTTCATAAAATTATGTGAGTAACTGTTATTGACTTTGTTATTATTAAAACATATTTGTAAAGTATTTAGTACCTATTTAAGCTGTTGTTATCTTTAATAAAATAAAATAGGAATATTTTACATCATTTTATGAATTCAATTGCATAAGTAAAATATTTCGTTATATGCTATTATAATAATATGCTTAAAAATTGCCCGCTGTGCTGTGTCAATGACCTCTTAGCGAGCGTCTGAAGAAATTATGATCAATAAGTATAATTAAAATTCTATCAGACCGTTTAGGTCTAAGTTTAGACAAATGAAAATATCGATAAGGTTAAAAGTGGGACTATAAGTTTTTGTTGCAAGCTAATATAAAACGTGTTGTTTTAACGTGTAAATAGAACGAGTAACATTTCCGAAATTAACAAATTATTTTATAATAGTTATGAGGCGAAGAAGATTTTCATTTTATTAATAGAATACAATATTTATATAATATACAGTGAAAACATTAAACGCCCACCCCACCCAGCCAGGAATCGAACCTGGGTCTGCCGCAATCCGGGTGGCTGCACTGACCGTTATGCTACCGGGAAGGCTGATGTAAGCGCTGAATTTTGTCACTGCTTTTTGATTTTTGAAATGCTTTAGAGCGACATTAGTGCCATCTATCCAAAGGTGATTGCAACTGATTGACATGAATGAAAAAAAAAAGAATACAATATTTTCAACTCTGGTAATTTTAATATAATTTTATGCAAATTTTGTTGTCAACAAATTACAATTTGAAAAAGATAAAGTGTTGAAATTTTCACGAGCGGGATTCGAACCCAAAGCCATGATGACGTTTTAAACCTTTTACATTGTCCGCGTACACATGAAGACTAAAGTGTTGGTCGTCTCACCAACTTCTTATCAACTTCATCATCATCATCATCACCGCATACCGTCACCGTTCCGTTTCACGCAAAATGTGCGTACAATACATTTTGGTCTTCAAGTGCAATGCAGTTGTATTAGGGTTTGGCTTTAATCACTATAGTATAAAACAAAGTCGCTTCCCGCTGTCTATCTGTCCCTAAGTATGTATGCTTAGATCTTCAAAACTACGCAACGGATTTTGATGCGGTTTTTTTTAATAGATAGAGTGATTCAAGAGGAAGGTTTATATGTATAAATACATGCATTTAGTATTGCATTGCACCCGTGCGAAGCCGGGGCGGGTTGCTAGTCTTTATATATATATATATATCTTCTGTGCGTGAGTATGTTATCGAACTCCTTCTAAACGGCTGAACCGATTTGGAAGAAATTTTCTGTGTGTGTTCAAGTGGATTAGAGAATGGTTTAGATTTACAATTGGACCGTCCATCATGAGATACGGGCGTTCTTAAGCTGACGAATGATTTGTTTGTTTTGTTGTCAATGGAAACTGTCAAAGCGGTACGAAGTTCGCCGGTCTGCTAGTTACCTGTAAAATAAGTTCCCAAGTTCAAGTTATGCTGCCTTTTTATGTGCTGACTGTACAAGAAAGCGACCCCACTTTGTTTGTAATTTGATCTAATACTGAAGCCAATCAAGCTCCTCGAAGCTATGCACCCACTTGGTCCGATAGGGTGTAATAACACCCTAAAAGTATTACATAGATATACCCTAACATAATACTTTTAGAATTTCATTTACAACAACACACAAACGCCTGGTCGAACTAAATGGGTTAATCCCCGCTGCGGAGTTCCTTCACCGTATGTACTACCCGCTATCACAGAATAAGGAGACTGCAGATGGCATAATGACGTTTGCAAAAGCTATTTGTAGCCTAAACTGAATAAATGATTTTGAATTTTGAATTATTTTTTTTGCAGAAAGTAAACTTCACACAAACGCGCTCGAGCATTGCACACATAGAAACCTCTCGCGGACATGGATCTTGGAACAGTTCGGAACAGCGCGAGCGCAGTCGTAACGGTGGCCCAAGTAGCTGCTAGCGTTGGGGTCTCGGGTGGTTTCTGCTAATTTTGAGAACCCCAAACAGATTCTCACACTAAAAAAATAACTTAAGAAACATTTGTCTTTTCCAAATTATAATAATATTGATAAATATTTGACCCTACTTACCCATGGATATGGTTGAATATACCCTAATACCCTAAACCATGTTAAGTGAAGATTATACTCCAGCAACCGTAGATCGCATCGTATCGATAATACATTTTTAATTACATTAAGTTAATTTGTTTTCTTTTATTTTTAAGTGTTAATTGCTACACTTAAGCTGAATTAAATATTTATATAAAATACAGTGAAGAAATTAGCCTTCCCGGTAGCATAATAGTCAGTGCAGCCGCCCGGATTGCGGAAGACCCATGTTCGATTCCTGGCTGGGTCGGGTGGGCGTTTAATTTTTTCACTGTATTTTATATAAATATTTACATTTAGTTAGGTCATCTTACCTACGATAAGTCTTGTTCACAGTTATTGTAAAAAGTATTAATTTGTAACTCTATGGCTAGGAAAAGAACGGGACTCCTGGGGTCGGCCTATCCGAAACCGGAGGACTTCAGGCTCTTCGCTCTTAAGGACGTTGCCAAACTTATGGCTTCTATCTTTACAAAGGAGGAAAAGTGAAAGGATGGGGTTGCACAAAAGATCCCGATGGGTCAAAGTGTTACTGGGAGAGGGAAACCTCAGCAGGCCCCACTAAGATAAGATAAGATAAGATAAGATAAGTGAAGTATGTACATTTACTATACATAAACAAAGTTGCACATGCTAATTCTGTTTATGAGTATACATATATTATATAATGTAAGTTTTTAATACTTGCAATCTTCAGCTCAAAAGCACTCCAGCCATTAGACCTATATAGCGCTAAGATCTTAGTAATAGGTACATACAGACCGTTTAACCGCCTCTGTGGTCTAGTGGTTAAGACCACCGGTTTAGACCCGGAGGTCCCGGGTTCGATTCCCAGCAGGAGGTACATGTTTGTGTACTCTATTTGGTTGGTGGTAGGGCTTGATTGTCCGTCTGGCTAGGTTCCACCGTCTTATCTAAATATATCGCCTTAGCATCAATGTTTGCAGCATTGTTGTGTTCCGGCAGCTAGAGATAAGATAGGCAGTGCCTCAGTAAAATGAGGATTCCGGGTGAAGTGCGCTTCCACCATTGGCCTTATCATCACTTAACATCTGTATATATATGTGTGCTTATATACCCGTAAATATATATTTTTTTAAACTGTCAAATTTCATCAATAAATATTCAACCATACATTTATATTTTATTTGGTGCTTGCAATCTTCAGCTCAAATCTCTCGTCGACGTCCCATAAATATGACTAAATCTTTGTATTAAAGGTATCTAAATCTTTACATAATATTAGTATAACATTGTGTCGAAGCGTGTGACTATAATCGTGATAAATATGTTTTACACAGCATATCAGAAAGTAAACAGACGCGGGTGCCATGCCTATCGCGTTTGCGGTTATTAATACTATATAATGCTAAAGTAACACTTTAACACTTGGGGTGGTACAAAAGACCGATACTAATAATGTTTGGTTTTAATTAAATTTCCGTCTAAGGTATTTTTGTGGTTTTTTTTGTTGCTCTCAGCTTTTGAAAATGTGCTTTAATAACTAAACAATTATAAAAAATACTAAAAAAAATTAAAACCTGATAAAAGTTACGTAAAATAATGAGTATATTTTTGTGTTCTATGACTGATTTAAATTATATAATTGAAAAGCTAATGCAATCAAACGTTTCAATATAAGTAACCTTTTATTATTATTGAATATGCAATAATTTAACTATAATACCATTATGTCTGTCATCATAATACGTTGACATACACAAACATGCCAAAAGTGGTTAAAACAAATCAAAACACCAACGCGACACCAGTGTGTTAGTATTCTTGGCTTAGCGTACTGTCGGCTATTTATACAAATACGACCTCCTTGGTGAGATTGTTTGTATTCGATACTTTACGCGAGTGCACGCCGCTCGTCCGCATAAGCCAATCATCGAATCGATTTATCGTTTTAAATAATTATCATAGACAATTCGAACCGTAACCTTTTTTGAATATTCTCCCGAAGGACTTTTTAAAAGGGACCTCGCGTTTTAGGGTTAAATCAAGTGGATCTTTGAGTAGGTAATTGACTCTTTAAACTGACAATTGTGAATTTTCATATGTGTTTGTTAGAATGTGATAAGAATTCATTTAGTGAGCACTGACTTTTGTTTGGCTTCAATTATTTCTGTAAGTATTCAAGTGTTTTTTCCTTTGTTTTTGTCGTTTATATGATTATTGTACGATTGTAGATGGTAAAATGATACTACAATCTCCTGTATTATGATTTAAGTGTCGTTAAAATGAAATGATAACATGTTATGAGGATCTACTCGCCTTTATTTCAGACTACCTTTGACCATGGACCTTGCAAAGCGTTCGAAACGTCAGCGTAAAATGAAAACAATTCTAAACAAAAGCAAGAAGTTAAAATGTAAAATAAAATTATATTAAGATGTTGTCACTTTAAAACAATCCATTGTCAATACAATCAACTGATAAGTAGACATACTTACCTTTTATTATTATATCTTAATTAATTAAAATAAAAACTAAGAATTGTACGGTAGAATGAGTTAAAAATGGAGTCTCACAAAAGGTGTTATAACGAAAAGAACTCAGGTGAAACTCCTCATATACCTTTTACCTAGTCATCAAATGAATATAATATATTTGGCAACGCATAATACTATAGGTACCTACGTCCAAAGTACACAGTGTCTTTTAATATAATATTGACTTCCACACGCGGCATCCAATGCATGAATTTAAATAGTCAGTGCATATTCTCATAATTTTTTTTATAAAAAGTACAAATAGCTTACGAGCCTGTGTGAGTTTTGTTTACTATCTGTATTCAGTCGATTACGTTTACAAAAACGAAAATTAGTATGGCATTGAAGTAGCGCCTCCTGGCGACATACGAGACGAGATGAGTTAAAATTTTGCCGTACAAATTCTCGTTTGAAACTCGCAGGGTGCCAACCCTGTAGTCAGTAGATCAGATTTATTCTACTTAATGACAATCGTTATCGCCACTCGATATGCTGTTTAACGATCCATAAGATCTGCCAGGGATCAGCCAGTTGCCTATAATCACTCGACTTTATCGATCATTAGCGTCGTCTGTCATCAAATTCAGGAAGACTTCGAGACCATTGATCCACATCACAGTGACGATCGACAAAATACACGATTAACTAATACTATTTGTTGAATGTCGACCGTAATTTATAAAATATACGATGTTTATACAAAGTCTTTATAATATTATAAATTCATTAATTTTATTTTCCGGGACTTCTCCATAATTATAAATTTTAACACGTATATAGATAAGAAAATCTAGTATATTATGAGGTACGAATATAACCACTTACTTTACCACTAGCACTTTGCCCACGACTTCGTCTGCGTTGATTTCGTATGTTTCCGACCAAAAATTAATACTTATTTCATATTTTAAATCTAAATAAAATATAGCCTATGTTACCCGCCAAGACTGTATTATTCTATCAGTAAAAGAATTTTCGGATTAGACCAGTAGTTCTAGTAGTTCCAGAAATTACCTACCTTAAATAAAAAAGCCACAAATTTTACCATTTTATTAATAGTATAGATGTACTCGATAGTGTTTGATTTTTAAACGGCGCGGCGCCGGCGTGTCGATTGTCAAAAACCTGTAGACACTTTTGACATATACCTTTTGGCTCTTTGAAAAATATCATCATCACATCGATTTTTCTTTGACCATAAAGAAGTCTACTGAGTCCCTATCTACTGACCCTGATAGGTAGGGTATGGCAGCTGGAACTACGGGTCCGGCTGTCTTTTCAAGGATACCACGGGAGTTTCGGTCCTAAGCCCCCTGCCGGTTATGCCTTCGCGGGCGTCTCCGGCAGGTTCCGGACATGGGTTGGACTCGTGGTGGCATGTGGTTAGCTGTAGTCTGTGTAGTGGGAATGTTCGTCTGCCTGGTTGCTGGTGGCTAGGCTTCCATTTCATGCACAGCAAGCGGGTCCAAGTAGCGGTCTCGAGGGGCCCGAAGCGAAAGAACTTGCGGGGCGCGTGAGTTGCCCATAGTTGGTTGCAATGCTCGGTGGTTTTCACTGAGCAGAACTCCAACATCTCTGGTACTAGTCTGGATAATTAGTAGAGGCGCCCGCTAGATGCTAAATCTCCGGTTAAGATTTTGGAATTGACGAAGTGCCTGGATGGGTAATGAGAAGTGAGTGGGCTTACAACTCCGCCACCAAGGACATTTGGTAGTCGACTTTAGAGTTGACGATCCGAGCAGTGGAACTGCGAGTTGTACTCTTAGTGCAACGAGAAGTGAGCGAGTTTACAGCTCCGGTAACCTATCTGGATATTAGGTAGTGGACTTTCTGTGTTCAAAGAGCAACTAGCTTGAGACACTAGTCTTAAAAGTACCGGATGAAGAATGCGCTTCGGCGGGTTCTAATCTGGCGTTATGACCTGACGATGGTCCCTTGTGCTTGCGCAAGGATGTCTGACACCTTTAGCTTTATAACCGTAAGGTTGGTAGGGGGTGTCAGGATAAACTTTAAAGTCGTGTGGAGTTGGCCATAAAGAAGGACAAACAAATAAACAAACATACACTTGCACAATGCGCATGCGTCTAAAGGTATTTCCGCTTCCTAAGCACTGTTTTCCGTCTTCCTTTGCACTACTTACTTACGATCAACACAAATATTGTAAAAAGATAAAGTTTGTTTGAGAAACTAAATAGCGCTTTGGCGTTTAAATTGTTTGCTATCTTGCCGGTTAAGCAACATTAAATGCCATGTCACTGGACAGGTGAACAAATATTTATTTCTAAATATGTTAAACAAACAACTTATTAAAATAAGAAAATACTTTTTAAGAATCTTCTCGCGTTTAGTTCCCAGTCTCCCTGTGACCTCAGCTTCTGTAAAAAGTTTGAAACGTCAAATCTATATATTAATACGTGAAGCAAAAACTCTGTACCCCTATATTACGAAAATTGCGCGGACGGAGGAGTATGAAATTTCGCACATTTATAGTTTATATAGAGAAGGATTGCAGAACGTTAATATATTTTTTTAGTTATGCATAAGAACACATTAAATCAATAAAACAAACATTACACACCATGTATTTGACACATACGCATATGTATTTGACACCCACGCATATATACTCTTTTCAAAAATTTCAAAAATGGAAGGAGCGGCCGAAATCTGTCAATGCCAATCCAAACTCACATTCTATCTTTTAAAATGTTTCATTGCTTAGGATACAATCCGTGCAGCCTTAATAAAATTACAGTCGAATTTCGACCAATGGGCGACCACTAGTTCAAATAATTAGGCGATTGGTGAATTTGTAATTATAGTGTTTCATAAATGTTCAAATAATTTTTAACGCAAATTTTGTTGCGAAAAATTACAAAAACATAAATGTTGAAAAAACTTCCACGAGCAGGATTTGAACCTGCACCCTTCTGACATTCCGGGTCAGGTGCTCTTCCAATTGAGCTATCGTGGTTCTAACCAGCCCGCCGAAATTATTCAACACTTTTTACTTTGAAAGCCAATTTTTTTTTGTTTTTTATTTTTATAGTGTTTCAATTTAAAGTGTAAAGTCCGCTTACACTTTTGAACACAATAAACAACTGAACTGTCGTTACCAGCCACCAACCCGCACTGAGCCCGCGTGGTGGTTTAGGCCCGTTCTCCCTATGAATGGATACATCCATAGGGAAGGCTCGTGCCCCAGCAGTGAGGACATAAAATAAGCTGGTGATGATAATGATGAAACAACTGAATTGACTACCTGTTCAGATTTTGGGATATCCTTCAACTGAAAAGAAAAATAAAACAATACGCGTGAAACCGCCGGCAGAAGCTAATGAGGTTAATGATAATAAGATAATGTTTTACTTATATGTATTAAAATGTGTGTTAGAGATTGTTTTAATTATCTAAATACAGAAAATGCGAGTAGCTTGTTTGCTCAAAAAACTGTTCTCTAAAGGTTAGATCATAAAGGTTATACGGATAACTGTTTGGTTACCGCAGAACATCTCGGAAACGGAGACTTGAAAAAATATACCTAATTCGTTTCATGAGTAAAATTAAACCATAATGTTTTGCAAAGTAAACGAACACTGCGTACACGTTTTAACAAAACAACTAATTCAATTAATTTAATGTAAAATAAACAAGTGGGGTGTTTCATTTAAATATATAAAATACGTTTAACAAATCCGAATCTGATGAAAAACACAGTTATTACCTTGCTATTTTTAATTTATTATTTAAGGCGAAGGCACACTAGCGCCTCCAATTGATAATTTGACAATTACTAACGGACCGGATCTTTTTTTAAACATTGTGTACCGTCCGATAACACAAAAACATCCATAGTATTTATTTAATAATTGTGCACTACTTTTTGTTGTGTGGTTTATTCACAAAACGGGCTATCGCATTTATTCACAAACAATGGCCACTTTTGGTGTTAGCGAATGAATACAAAAACAAACCTAAAAGTAGTGCACAATTATTAAATAATAGATGTTTGCCTAGTGTCGGAAGGTCCGCAATGTTTGAAAAAATATCCAGTTTAGCAGTTATCAACTTAAATCTATTAGCGTGTGTGCCTTACCCTTTTCCTTAAGGAAAAGTAAAAGATTGTCACTCAACATGAGTTTATTTTAAATTTATAAAATGATAAAAACTTATATCTGTCCAACAAAGGCCTCCGTCATTGAAATCAAGTCATGATGGGCTTTATCACCACGCTTGCTTGCACGCATATTTATTTATTTATTTACTAAGGTACATTCATCATCATCAGCTAATTTATGTCCCCACTGCTGGGGCACGAGCCTTCCTTATGGATGGATAGGGAGAACGGGTCACAAACCACCACGCGGGCCCAGTGCGGATTGGTGGTTGTTAACGACTGCTAATGCAGCCGGGACCAACGGCTTTACGTGCCTTCGGAAGCACGGAGGAGCTCGAGATGATACATTTTTGGTCACCCATCCGATGACCGGCCTTTTCGAAAGTTGCTTTACCTCAGCACTCGCAGACCGGGCGCGTTAACCACTGCGCCATCGAGCTCCTCATAGAAGAGAAGGTACATATTATTACAAGTCACAATCACCGTTGTTTGAGAAAGGTAAAGGTCCCGAGGGTGCCATAGTTTTAATCGTGGTCATAAATATAACGTTTTTAGGGACACACGATAAATACCGTTGTATAGCAAATTCAATATGTGCAAAGCCGCCAGCGAAGCTAGTATTACACACAATAACAATAGCAATATGCAGTGCGCATATAAATCGTTATCAAGACCTTGATATGAGCTATGTCAATAACCTGAAGGAGATAATGATTGCAGTTAATTGTGACAGTAACCTAGAAATCTACATCGTAAAGTAATCAAACATATTCAATGAACACCTTACTCTTTTATTATTAAATATTATTTAAATGAAACATCTTTTACGGATCTACTTACGTTTATTTTACTATATATCACCATTCTGGTGGAATCTACCACCAGCCTGGGATCCCATCATACAAAATATTAAATCCCAGCACCAACACCATACTGCCAGACCAAAAGATACTGTAAGCTCTTTCTGCGTAAAACGGAGCGCACCTGATTAAATTTAAATGATGGTATATAAGCTACTAACTAATTATGAGACGACCAACTTCTCAGTCTCCATGTGACCACGGACCCCGCAAAGGGTTCGAAACGTCAGGATAAACATTAAAAAGTAATGTGTAAAATAAACGCGAGTAGATCCGTAAAAGTTGTTTCATTTAAATGTGTAGTGTTCGCGTAAACTTTAGAAAACAATATATTAAATATTATTTTTTGATGATCATATAAAAAAATATATTATCTTAACGAGTCTATAAGGGTGTGCCGTCCGTAAGTGACAAGTGTCGTATATTTTATTTGAAATGTCTTCGCCCATATTTATTTGGTGCCGCGCGGCCATACTAATTTTGTATGGGGAAAACGTGTCAATTTGAAAAATAATAATTTAAAAACCGCTCGATAAATCGAAAATGTGAGACGGACGATTTGTAGTTAAGACATTGGTGATGTTTAGACATAATTAGACGTATAATAATTTAGATAAACTATAAGATATCAACAAAACGCCGCCACTCGTTTTCATGATTTTTACCCAACTTTAAATGATATTAAAAAAAACTATAGTGTGTTATGAATTTATGGGTCGGACTAACTGTAAACACGTTCCCTTTGATACTTAATATATATTTTGTTTATGTAATTGTGTGTTATTCATCATATATCAACTTAACCGTGACTACACTTTTGGCTTTTTTGGTCGGCACACCTTTAAGTAACAAATTAAAACAATAATGAACCTTTATTTTCTTTATCTATACTAATAATATTATAAAGCTGAAGAGTTTGTTTGTTTGTTTGTTTGTTTGTTTGTTTGTTTGAACGCGCTAATCTCAGGAACTACTGGTTCGAATTGAAAAATTATTTTTGTGTTGAATAGTCCATTTTTTGAGGAAGGCTATAAGCTATATTACATCACGCTATGACTAATAGGAGTGGAACAGTCGCTAATTAACGCGGGTGAAATAACTATTAAAATATAAGTTCATTACTGCAACGGAGGCGTAAATAAAATAAAATTGTAAAGTATACAAGACAAAGAGGAAAGCAAAGTAAAAAGTTTAATTAATAAATCTATACCAATATTATAAAGAGGAAACCTTTGTATTTTTGTATGTATGTATGAATGTTTGCAACGAATAAACTCAAAAACTACTGGACCGATTTAAAAAAAATATTTCACCATTAGAATGCTAGGTACATTAGCGCTGAGTAACATAGGCTATATTTAGAAAATAAATAAATAAAATACTAAAAACTACATTTTAATTTTCCAATACAAAATGATTTGTTTGTTTTGTTGTCATGGAAACCATTGATATATATTTAACTCAATGAAGGAAACTGTCAAAGCGGTACGAAGTCCGCCGGGTCAGCTAGTATGAAATACGAGTAAAATCGAGAGAAGTCTTACTTACCTACCTACCAAGCCAAATTCAAAATAAGAAAAAGCAAACAAAACAGCGTTGACAGTTCATAGAAACTTTAAAAAAGTATTTATTGTAAATTGCAAAAAGTATGTACTCTAGAACAATCACCAAATACAAACAGTTTATCAGAATATTGCATGGTATTGTGGGTGCCGAACCGACAGTTAGTCGTAAGTAATTATAATCAAGGAGACTATAATCAAGTATAATCAAGTAATTAGAATCTTGCCAGGAAAGTGAAGAGTCAAATTTAGTTTTTTTTTTTGTAAAACATATATATATTTTATCTAATATTATTGTGAAATATAATGGATTATTTAAGTGACCGTAGTCACATGATATAATGGAGCGGAAAAAGTTTCGCATTGATTAGTTACGCGACTTTTGACACTAAATCTCATTATCATACAAAACTTATGTGAGGAACCTAAAGTTTGGAGTAAAATAATCATTTGTTATGTAACCTACTGAGATAAACTTTATTTTAAATCCGCTTTTGAAAATCTTCACAACCCTACGTTTTGGGCAACCTATTATATTTAAGGGTGCTATTATGGTTAAGGGTGAAAGCGGCATAAGGCAAATTAGATATAATGTGATTTTTAAAATAGTGAAAGTAATTTTCTAAAACAGTTCACATAACCGAATTTGGGTACTTCATCGATTCACACCACGACTGGTTCGCACCACGGTGTGAATCGCAGAAGGACGCTTTTTGAATTGGCGGTTTCGAACCATGGTATGGATCGGCGAATGTCTTTTTCGTACTTCAGCGATGCGCACCACGGTGCAAACCACTTAATTAGATTTTTGACTTCGCGGATTTGAACCAACGAAATTTTATTATTATTTAACAGTCATGCACAAGGGTGTTAAAATGAATTTATTTATTTGTTCAGTATAGGACAGGACTATCGATTGAGGATTCAGGACGTCAATTTTGATAGATCACAATTTTCGCCATTCTTGTCGCGTCTGCCGCGCAGCCATCTTGTGTTGGGAATCTGAGATAGGCGCAAACCGAGGTGGCTTTGGCCCAAAACTAACGTTGAACGTGGCCGGCCCAATCCCAACTGATTTGGGCACATTTCTAATTCCTGGTTTAGTTCCTGATAGAGAAAATATATATATCGCTCTCATAAAATAATATCTAAATATAGTTTACTTAACTCCAGTGATTGTTTACAATAGTCCCAGATCATCTTAGCAGCACTTGCAGTTGCGGCTTTGCGCAGATGAGACATGATTTAGTCTGTCTAACGCATTTTCTCCTTTATAAAAAATCTAACAACACCTCATATGTTAAAATCCACCATGCCGTTTGGGCTGTAGGGCGTGCCAAAGAAACAGACATACTTACATACATACATACAAACATAAATACATAAATACATACATACATACATACATACATACCTACATACATACATACATACATACATACATACGTACGTACGTACGTACATACATACGACATACATACATACATACATACATACATACATACATACATACATACATACATACATACATACATACATACATACATACATACATACATACATACATACATACATACATACATACATACATACATACATACACACATACATACATACATACATACATAAACATAACTCTCCTTCTGACGCAGTCGGGTAAAAATACAGTATGCACGTGAGGTAACATAACGCAAATAACTTAGAGGTCAAGTTGTCTCTATTTATGTAAATAAACTTGAAAAATAACAAAACACCTTTAATATTTTTAGAATGATACGTTTTAGTTTTCGTTTTAAATAATGTGCGCAGTTTAATGATTCTCGTTTTGATTTTGTTTGTCAATACGACGGTTATAAACTTATAGGCTTCATCAGCTCATTTTTATGTCCCCACTGCTGGGGCACGAGCCTTTCCTATGGATGGATAGGGAGAGCGGGCCATAAACCACCACGCGGGCCCAGTGCGGATTGGTAAACTTGTAGGCACATGGTTCATATTGTTAAGCTCTTTCATCTTTGCTATGCTTGGGCGTGACGTGGACTATCAGGCGAGGAGAAATAATTGAGCACTAATGTAAAATCAATCAGTCTATTTCGCAAATTCAATGAAAGTACAATTGTATCTCTATAAAATTATAAATTCCCAGATTAACTCTCCCAATTTACTGTCAGCCATTAGCATAAACACAAGATATATAAGCCGTCATCCTAAGGTTTTTGCACTCAATGTGTACAAAAACAACACCTCATACTACAACCCCATCGTGCGTATGTGCAGAGTCTACAATGAGACGGTTGCTAAATACCCGGAGATTGACATTTTTGGGCAACAATACCTATCTTATAAAAGATTTATCAGATTTAATATTTTGAGCTGTGAGTGACTACTCGCTCAGAGTATTAAATGTGATAAATCATGTCAAACTTAACTATAATTATATTGAATTTTCAATTTTATCTCAATAGTATCTGATTTTTTTTTCCATGTGATATAATGTTACGTATATTTTAAATTTAATGTAATGTTTTTTTTCTTTAACTATTATTTAAATGTCGAATTTAGACAAACTGTGTACATTGTTTGGGGTTGCATCCCAGCTCAATATTTTTTATATTAATTGTTTTATGTAATTTTGGATGTGACCTGTTAATGTACCTAAGTAAATAAATAAAAAAATAAATAAATTGTAAAGATCTCACACAAAACTAGAAGAAAACCGAGTCGTTCTACGGAACGCGTGGTGCATGTGCCAGATACAATACGATTTTCCCACTTATTCTGGATAACGTGCAAACGCCATACCACACTTACTCACGTGGCCATACTCCAGCGATCTGAGTTACGTCAAGCGAGCTGTCACTGGTCTGTAACTTAACTGCCAGTGTCATTCGCTTTACTATGACTCGAAGTCCATGGTTACGGAAGCGCCGTCAAACTCTTAATAAAAACAAATGGATATTTTCCAAAAGTGTACACTAAAACAAGATATTGATATATTAATTAATTAATTTGCAATGTTTCTAGAAAATTTCGTCAGAATAACTTATAGGTTCCATTAATTACCATTTGATTGAGATGTGGTAAGACGTTGACCTTTTGGAATTATTTAAATTGCTTTGCTATTAAAATATATATTTTTGTGGTCAGTTCATTTTTTTTTGTCTGTTATTGTGTTGGTTCGTTAATTACATTAAAATGGTTATTGTTTGTTTAACGAACCTAGTTTTTAACGATCGTAAAAAATATGTCAACAAGGATTTCGTTTATTGTTTTCTAAAGTTTACACTTTACACGAACACTACACATTTAAACCAAATATTTTTTACGGATCTACTTGCAAAATGTTTTTGTTTTGTATATATAATTTTAACGCAAATTTTGTTGCGAAACAAATTACAAAAACACAAATGTTGAAAAACTTTTCACGAGCAGAATTTGAACATGCGCCCTTCTGACTACCGGGTCAGGTGCTCTCCCAATTGAGCTATAGTGGTTCTAACCAGCCCGCCGAAATTATTCAAAGCTTTTTACTTTTGTCTTTTGCTGAGATGATGATGATGATGATTTACTTTTTTACTATGAAAGCCAAAAGCGCCCATTCAACTTGGATCTACTTGCGTTTATTTTACACATTGACTTATATTATTTTATCCTGACGTTTCGAACCCATTGCAAGATCCGTGGTCACAGGGAAACTGAGTTTGGTCGTCTCATAATTAATTAGAAACTTGCATACCATAATTTCAGTTGCAGTATGATGTTGGGGCTGGGGTTTAATAGTTTGTATGTTGGGATCCCAGGCTGGTGGTATTCCAACCATCTTTTCCATTGAAATTAGACGGCAAGAGTTCTGGGTACGATCGTGAGTGCTAAGCAACTCTCGCAAGATTAGGTCTTCAGATGGATGAAAAAAAAATCGTCATAAACCGTCCCTAAACTCCCGAAGGTCCTTAATGATTGGAGCATGATCATGATTATGAGGAACATGATCGGAGACATGTTGTCATCATCATCATCATCATCATCAGCTCATTTTTGTCCCCACTGCTGGGGCACGAGCCTTCCTTATGGATGGATAGGGAGAACTGGCCATAAACCACCACGCGGGCCCAGTGCGGGTTGGTGGTTGTTAACGACTGCTAATGCAGCGGGGGCTTTACGTGCCTTCCGAAGCACGGAGGAGCTCGAGATGATACATTTTTGGTCACCCATCCAATGACCGGCCTTTGCGAAAGTTGCTTAAACTCAGCACTCGCAGACCGGGCGCGTTAATCACTGCGCCGTCGAGCTCCTCGACTCGATGGCGACTCCTCGACTTGTTGTCAGTTGTCATCTACTATTATTCTATCTAACTAATATATCTATATATATCTATATCTAACTAATATTGGTATTGCACAACAAGTTAAAAAGTAACCTACACGTCTATGATTTAATAATACATTTATCTCATTACCGTATCAATAATAATTAGTGATAGACCCACCGTTGATGGCATTTGACCTTGTAATGATAACGATATCAAGATAGTGAGTTGCCGCATCGAAAACAAGTTTGTCGATTGACAAATTAATGAATAGTGTTTCTAAGGATTGTCTGCTGGGGGTAACTTCATCATTATCATCATCATCATCGTCAGCCTAACACGTCCACTGCTGGACATACGCCTTTCCAAGGGCACGCTACTGAGCACGACCCGCCGCTAGATTGATGGGTAATCTTATTTCAGCGTTACACAAACTGTTAAATTGTATCTTCGCCATATTTATAGCAACGGCTATGTTGATTATTCTGATTAGGAATATATATAAAAAATCATATAAATTAAAAAAAAATGTTTTTTTTGTATAATACTTACACTTCAGTATGCTTGCGTGAGGTTATCGACCTTACCTACGGCCGACTACCTTAAATCTACCTGCAACGGTCTTCATCCTTGTTTTTGACGGTCAACATCGCTTTTCTGGCACAATTTGTTTAATAAAAAATATTTTAAAAAAAACATGCTTCTTTCTATCCAACACTTAATAACGTAGTATACTTACACCAGTAAAATATATCAAAAAGGTCATCTCTAGTAGTACATACTCTATGTACCTTTTTCTATACCACGTCCAAAAGCGGTATGCAAGTTTCTATACAAAATGGTTTGTCAGCACGCAATCTCGTTACGTTTACCATAACAAAGGTTTCTCCGCCTTTATCACCTTTAGTGGTTACCCGAGCGATATTGAAATAGTATGAACAAATTTTGGTAAACTGGTTCGACAAATTTATCTCTGTCTCAAGTTTACCTAACTTCAATTAAAGTGTTTCGTAGTAATAACATATCATTATAATACAAAAAATAAAGTATTTTACTCGTAGTACCATAATTCGTGCTAGGATTCTCTTTAATAAGTAACGAGATTCACGATAAATACTTATTTATACAGCGATCGAAAGATTAGCCCGCGACTTCGTTCGCGAAGACTACACTATCCTACAGGAAGCTGTTACTGGGATAAAAAGTATTATAATGCTAGTCCGGGTCACGGTCTGTCTATGTGCAAAGTTTCATCCAAATCCGTTCAGACATTTTCACGTGATGCGCGGTCAAATAAACAGACAAACAGATAAACAGACAAAAATTCTAAAAACTGTTGGAACGTGTTCTGTTGTCGATTCTAAGTATCCCCAGCCAACTTTTTTTCGAATATCTTCCATGTACAGACTTTCGACCCTCTTTAACTTTATTATATGTATAGATATATTAAATGCTGTCCCACAGCTGGGCTAAGGCCACCATTATTGAAATCAAGTGATCGCTACAGTTGATAGATATTGTTTGTGGTGATCAAAAGAGCTTAGCCACTCGGCCATTGTGTTTTTTTTATTAAAGGCACAACAAACAACTTTATTTACATATACTTTATTTATACTTTATTTAGCTTGGCAATCCAGAGGGGCAATGTTGCCAGCATTCTTGGGACCGTTCCCATGAGCCCACAGTTGGAAGACATCTTTTATTTATAGGCGTTTAGTTTTTAATTTGCTATTTTTATTTCTTTGGTTTTTTTAAGTTCAGTTAAGTTGTTTCTTTTTTTTGTTTTAAGTTTTGTTCTGTAATAAGTTTTTTAATGTGTTATTTGTGTCACAGCAAACTTGATGTACATAATCATCTATTTACATATTAAACACAACATTGTAAAATTAACGTGATCATACAAATGTAGCCGACCCCGTTGTGCACTGATTAAGTATGAAACAAATTAAGGGGCAATTTATCCATCATCATCAGCTCATTTTTGTGTCCCCACTGCTGGGGCACGAGCCTTCCCTATGGATGGATAGGGAGAACGGGCCATAAACCACCACGCGGGCCCAGTGCGGGTTGGTGAATTTATCCAAGTAAAGAACAAAAAAAAACAGAAACAATAATCTTAAAACTTAATCAAATTAAACATTAAATTAGTAGACTAGCGCAGTATAGTGGCAGTGTAGTGGTAGTAAGTGGTGTTTTTTTTTTAAATAAAAAGAATAATAAATATCTATATAAACGGTTGTCCATAGTAGTTTACATTATGCTAAACCTAGTGGCTATAAAATCACACGAATCGCTTAATATGACGTCCCTTTCGTTCTGTGACAAAAAATATATGTTATTAAATATAATTTAAAAATATATAATATAAATTAAATATCCAACAACATTCCACCGCAATAAAACTTCAGATATGCAAAATAATTTATATCATGCTTTCGTGGAGCTGACAGATTTGCTCATATGAAATTTTTCGAAGACGAAGTTTAATTACTTTTAGGAAACTTTGTGAACTTACGAGCCACTGCGATTCCAAGTCCTTATACATCGAAATATTTTAGACATGCCTGCATTTTATTTAATCCAGACTTAATGTTATTATTACATTTACAAGTTATTGTAAAATAATATTAGTGCGCGTTTATGTTTTAACAAAATATTCTTTAATTATTACGTTTTTAACTTGGTAGAAGTTACTACAAAGCAGGCATTTATTTGTGTTTCGGTAAATATTTAATAATAAACAGGCTTTCCATTTTATTACTTTCCTGTTAATTATAATTAAAATCTGAAAGATTTACTTAATTTTGATTTTAACGATTTTTTAATATAAGAGTAGAAAACAATAATACAGTAATTATTTTAAAACTATATAGGTATTACCTGATACCTACTTAAATATTATTAATAAACAAAATCCTTTATTTAACGCTTCTCAGTTTCTATCACCTTCAATGTGACATTTGATAAAGCGTATAAATAACTGAAAACAATGATATTCCTGTGACGGTAAAATTATACTTTAAGTTTGATTCATAGTATTTTTTTTTTGTAAGTCAACTGCCTAAAACACAAAGATAAAGCAAACTTTATTATTTTTTACTAATTAACAACTTACTTATTCGTGAATAAAGATAAGATGATACTGTATACCTATTTACTTTTTATATGTACGAGGATATCGTCAGACGTATCGTTATTGTAACTGCATGCTGATATGATTATAACCGCAAACAAGTATAAGATTTCCTTCCGTATCAATCTCCAGTGTAGTGTTACACTATTTGTTTAATTATGTTTGGTACATAGATTGCTAAATATGGTGTTTATATTTTTATATATCAGGTCTTTTGTTATCATCATCATCTCAGCCAAAAGACGTCCACTGCTGAGCGGGGACCTATTTGGCTTTGTTGTTTTTTCTTTTTCATTTTAAGTTGTTGTATGTTGTATATTTATGCCAAATAAACTTTTATTCATTCATTCATTCATTCACTGCTGGACAAAGGCCTTCCCCAAGGATCTCCACAACGACTAATTTTGTGCTGCTCGCATCCAGCGGCTTCCCGCGACCACAATACAATTACAAAATATAAATTGTTATGATTTGATAACAACATTTACAGGCAAATAAAGGAAATCACAAAGTACATTCAACTGCCTGTTGTTCAGATAAATTATGTAATTTGCATACATTAAAAAATATCGCTTGGGTTAAGTAGGTAGCTTAGTAAATTACTTCTTAATATTACCTAATAATAGCTTCCCAAAATTAAGTGCTCAAGATAAATTATTTAAATTAACATCAAAACTATATTTTTATAAAATATTTATTAAATACAGTGAAAAAATTTAACGCCCACCCGACTCAGCAAGGAATCGAACCTGGCTGAGTCGGGTGCAGCAATTAACATTTAAAAAAAATAAAAAGTAAAATCAAAACTATATTGTCGAATAAACAATTTTCAAACCCCTGTCAAGTGCGTCTTTACCTTGCCTGCATAGGGTTCCTTGAACTTTATTTTGCTTTTAATACGCTTAAACTATAAATAACTTGGCCTATATCAAAAGATTTGACCCTTAAATTATAATAATTCTATTTTTATATTGCTGATTAATGACTCTCTATCATTTGATATTTTTTTGCCATTTGAATGAATAAGCTTACAATTAAAAATCTACAACTTTAAAATATATATCAGACGCTCCATAGAAATTGGTTTTGAAATAAAAAACAAAAAAATATCAAATAAAAAGGCGCCATGACGTTACCTATAACGATAAAGCGTTATAGTCCGAAAAATATAATTGTCTATGACAATGAAATTGGAATTGTTTAACATGAAATGGTTTTATGATAAGTCAACCAATCTAAAATACAATCTATTTGCTATATTTTTTATTAAGCCCAGTTGTTTTTTTTAATCAAAATATATTTTATTTAAACAAGATGGTACACTAAAATTTTTATCGTTTATAAAATGCATATATGTAAAAAAAGCAATAAATAAACGAGTTATCGACACATGTTTTATATTTGTTGAGAAAATTAATAAACTCCGTGGTTTATGGTAATCGAGACCATTTTCTCGGAATCGATGATGATAGGAATGCGTCAAAGAATATTCTCAATACTAAGTTCAAGGCTTCTCAATGTCAAATTGAATAAAAACAGTCTTGCGGTCAGCCGAATAACATTAAAAATGGTAATCTGTGGTTGCGGTAAATCAGACTTAAGCACAGAATAACTAAAATGTTTCACAATGAATCGCTGTTCAGACACAAACAATACTCGTAATATGATGGTAAAGAGCAATAGTGTTGTTTGCTAAAAGATAGGTTTTTTATGTAGTTAAAGCAAACTCTTCAGAAAGAAGAAGAAAAAAAACATTTATTAACAACGCACCATACTATACAAAAAAATGTAAGGCAGACAGTAGGTATACATACAAGAGAAGAAAAAATTGACAAACAAAGATTGTGATTAAAAAAAAAAATGCGAAGTTAAGCGATGCCTTTTTGTGTGTCTATAGTAAGAGAAAGAGATTAGATTCCGTGTGAAGTGCGCAACAAAAAGAGAGAAATCAAAAATATGTTGATGAACATGACAACTTCTAAACTACTACTTTTAATCTTATATTGAATATATATGATTTTTGACGATTCTTTATTAAATAGAGGTTTTGCAATAACATTATTGAGTATGCTAGCTACATTGTAGATGTATACAGATCGATCGATTTTTTATCACCATCCAAACCTTCTGAAATGACTCCCATGATACAAACGAACAACTTTTACTATGGGACCAACTTCCTAACTCGAAAAAAAAAATCAGCTGTTCCATACAATACATCAATATTCATTCGGACAAAATGCATGGAACAGCTGATTTTTTTTTCGAGTTAGGGAGTTGGTCTAATAGAAAGAGTTGTTCGTTTGTATGTATCACGAGAGTTATCTCAGAAAGTTTGGATGGTGATAAAAAAGTCGACCTGTATATATATATACATCCCCGATCCACCGCGTCGCATCGTGTCGTCCGAATGCGCTAGAATTTCGTATTCGCTTAGTATTTTTCTGATTTTTTTATTATGTTATTAAATAACCTATAAGTCTTCCACAAAAAATGCGCTATCAAATGCAAAAATGTTTTTTTTTTAATCCGACTGGTTGTTTTAGAGATTACCGCGTCAAAGCAAAAAAACCTCTTCAGCTTTATTATATTAGTATAGATAAACTAGTAACTGGTAGTCGCGACTTCGTCCGCTTAAACGTTAAGCGGACGAAGTCGCGAGCGATACAGTTTTAGATTTTCATTGGTTTTCAATCCAATTCCAAGTGCACAAAGTTCAATATTCGGTAACAACATAGCTACCATTGCCTTCGAAAGGGTTAAGAACACCCGTATCCCATGATGGACCCCTATTATACCAGCGTCACCTACCAGGTGTAATTGTGTTTTTAAACAATCCAGAAAGACAAACACAACTACAGAAGAATTATATACAGATCGACTTTTTTATCACCATCCAAACCTTCTGAGATGACTCCCGTGATACAAACGAACAACTTTTACTATTGAACCCACTTCCTAACTCGAAAAAAGCTGTTCCATACAAAACATCAATATACATTCGACCAAAATGTATGGAACAGCTGATTTTTTTTTTGAGTTAGGGAGTTGGTCCAATAGAAAGAGTTGTTCGTTTGTATCACGGGAGTCATCTCAGAAGGTTTGGATGGTGATAAAAAGTCGACCTGTATATAAAGATATAATGTAGTATAATGTGGTAAGTACTTCAATTGAGAGAAGAGTGTTAATAAATTCGTTTGTTGGACAATTAGTACCAATGTGTCTTAAATTACAGCGGCCGGTACGAACGACCTTTTTAATTAAACCGGAATGTCGTCGGTATTTTTCAACAGTCCGTTTTATATGAATATATTCGAAAACGGTCATTAAAAAGTTTATTATTGAAATTGCTCAGTCAGTAAGTTTTCCTGAATTTAATTTTATGTAAGGATAAACATATTATATTATTTACGTAAATATTTATAATAACAAAATAATAAAAGATCCTACATTTTACTGAATTTACTGTCACTGTCACCATTACGCATATTCATATACCCTACCTGTAGGATACGTATCACGGTCAACAAAATGTTTAAAAAAAACAGTAAAAAAAACCACTAAACTAAATGGTTATAAAAAAAAATCTGTTTAACAATACTTACGAATAATCTATATATTACGTGAAGCAAAAACTTTGTACCCGTTTTTACGAAAATTGCGCGGACGGAGGAGTATGAAATTTCGCACACTTATAGTTTATATAGAGAAGGTTATCCGAATGTTAGTATTTTTTTTTAATTTTGCATAAAAATACATTAAATCAACAAAAATAACATTACACACACTACCATGTATTTGACACACACGCATATGTATTTGACACACAAGTATTGTTTGTCTTTAATGCGACCGACATCTGTCAATACCAATCCAAACACACATTCTATCTTTTTAAATTTTTCATTGCTTAGGATACAATCCATTCAGCCTTAGTAAAATTACGGTCCAATTGCGACCCCTGGGCGATCATTAGTCTTTATTAATATGTTCAAAACCATAACAATATTTATATTTTCATTTTATTTATTCGGTTAGTATATCAACTACAGATTCAGTTCCTTAAGTGCAGGTAAAAACCTTGTATGCGCTTGTATTTTAAGCTGCGTCTACGGTGTTGACAACGCAGTTTAATTCCCATACTTTACTCATCATCACTATCACATAATCACCAGTTCATTTTATCTCCCCGCTGTTGGGGGCACGAGCCTTCCCTATGGATGGATAGGGAGAACGGGCCATGAACCACCACGCGGGCCCAGTGCGGATTGGTGGTTGTTAATGACTGCTAATGCAGCCGGGACCAACGACTTTACGTGCCTTCCAAAGCGCGGTCACCCATCCGAAAACCGGCCATTGAAAAAGTTGCAAAACTTTAACAATCGCTCGACATTAAACTGTAACGGTACGTGAAAACTGAGACAAAATTAGGTGAAAACCGAAAGCCCCCGACTCCACAAAATAAGGAGACTGGCTGAAGTTCCTAAATAACTTTCTCGGCTAAGATCGTAACAAATCTGCTTGTTACAGTTTGATGACATAACCAAATTGGGAACGTGAATGATGGATGACGGACCGTTTTTAACTTTACCAATCTTAAGTTGAACATTTTGAATTACTCAGCACTTTGTGTGATATTCTCACAGATTGAATGGAAATATCGTTCCAGACTAATTTTGTTCGAAGAAGGTTGATCGATCAGCTGATATAAAAAGCCACTTTAGGCAGTACAGTCTCGAGCATTAACATGTTATCTATGTAAAGGATGTCGTCAGATGTTTTTGTTTCAAGTTATCACATGAATTGTTGCTATTAGCCAGTTTCTCAGTAGGAGAGTGTTTCTGTTGAAGTGCGCTTCCACTTTGGGCCTTACTGCCACTGACCGTTGGGTGAGACGAAGGAGCAACACTTCTCTTGTAGATAGGAGGGAGAGAGAAGAGAGATCTTACAGAAAAATAAATACTATAACCTCATGTATAAAATACCACGCGGGCGGGCCCAGAACTGTTGTTGGTTGTTAACGACTGCTGATGCAGTCGGGACCAAAGGATTTACGTTTTTTTTTTTGTAGAGTTTGCTGATTGCCTCAGACGGCATTTTCGGTTTAACTTTTTTTTTTGAGGGCGGTGAGAAACGTTTTTAGGAGGTTTTCTAGAGGGAACGGCATCGCGCACTAGTGCGTGTCCCCGTGCCCTACTAGATTCTCCGAGGGGTTCGGATTGAATCGGATAGGATTAACGTGCCCTCCGAAGCACGTAAGAGCTCGAGATGATACATTTTTGGTCACCCATCCGATGATCCGGCCTATGCAAGAGTTGTTTAACTGCAGAACAATCGCAGACGCATCTTTTACCGCTATATCAAGATCCTTAATTGATTTTTATATTAAGATTCAATTATGTTTTCTTTCTTTCCAGTTTGATCCTTGACAATGGCGTCAGGAGTGTCTTTCGCCAACGTCACCGCCGGGAACGCATACTCCGAGGTGGTCAGCGAACACCTTAAGGCTGTGGGTCGACTGTTCTACATACACTACCCACAAGACACGCTTTACGAGAAGATAGAAGATGTTCCTAACTTTTTTAGACAGGTATGTACACCATCTTCAAATGATAGTAAACCTTATACGTTATGGAATAAGGATTGACAACCAGAACAATTTACAAAAAGTTATTTGGAATGCTCTTCCAGTACACTCCTTCCTAAAACATGGTGTCATTTAAACGAGGCGTAAAGAAGCAATACGCGGGTCAGCAAGGTGAGGACTAGTGACGATTGTTGGCTTATGTGAATTCATGTTGCAACATTTCAAAGGTTGTACCATCACATGTCGATTGTCGATAGCTGAACGGACGGCAAGAGCGCTCGGTCTAGGCCTGAGGTCTTGGTGTCATTTTCCGGGTTGGACAAAGTCTGCTTCTGACAAAATGACAGTGGATTTTGTTTAATCTTTAGATAGATAGACACTTTAAAGCTCACACAAAGGTTAAAAACAAATTGGATTGTAGACTTTTGTATGTAGATTTTCGCCTTCGCCTTGATATTTGTTTGCACCAGACTTTTTCACATTTAGAAAGTCATAATGGAATACTGTTTCCTAGTTGGCCACTCCATTTACAGACGTTTAATATATCTATTGCCGCATTACTATTTGAAGTACGTAGGTACTATTGATCTAGAATCCTTCCTTTATCGCATCAAATAAAGTTTATGATGGATCATCATCATCATAATCATCAGCCTAATACATCCTACTGTTGAGCTCAGATTGAGCCACCAGTTAGCTAGCTTAGATACTTATTAAATATAGTACGTAGTCTATACTAATACTAATATACTAATCTATACTTATATATAATATGATCTATACTAATATTATAAAGAGGAAACCTTTGTATTTTTGTATGTATGTATCTTTGCAACGAATAAACTCAAAAACTACTGGACCGATTTAAAAAATTCTGTCACCATTAGAATGCTACATTATCGCTGAGTGACATAGGCTATACTAAAAAAATATATATTTAAAATACTAAAAACGACAATTTAATTTTCCAATAAAAAATAATTTGTTTGTTTTGTTGTCATGGAAACCATCAATGATGGAAACTGTCAAAGCGGTACGAAGTCCGCCAGGTCAGCTAGCAACATTATAAAGAGGAAAGCTTTGTATATTTGTATGTATGTTTGCAACGAATACACTCAAAAACTACTGAACCGATTTAAAAAATTCTTTCACCATTAGAATGCTATATTAGCGCTGAGTAACATAGGCTATATATTTTTTTAAATGTTTAAAAATAAAAGTACACCCGTGCGAAGCCGGGGCGGGCCGCTAGTATGTTAATATAATTACCTCGATCATTTTCCCTGGCGCAATATAATATCATCAAGGATATTAAATTATGCTCGGCAGAGTTTATTAAATTCCAATAAACTTCTACCTACGATCAACGTTGCTTATAGTGCCTATAAGAAATTGTTTTTTTTTCTTCAAAACCAATTATTGACTAACACCTAACGGTCATGACCTGAATTTTGAAATAGAAACAGTCTAATGTAAATAAAATGAATTGAATCTCGTGTGTGAGTACTAACGACGGCAGGTCAAGCGTTACACAATTAAGCTAAAGTGAACCTAATTGCATTGCAATATGATCTGTTTGTTTAGGTGCGTGCATTTTGAATTGAGTAGCTGATACATTGTAGCCTTGACGACATGCTCGTGATCGTGACATAGTGCTGCTAACGAATAATAATCGTGAGTTTTGTAATATAATATAACGAGTTTCTTTACTTAACATACCTACAGACTTTTACCATTTAATGTGATAATCTATATATTAATACGTGAAGCAAAAACTTTGTACCCCTTTTAATGAAAATTGGGCGGACGGAGGAGTATGAAATTTCGCACACTTATAGTTTATATAGAGAAGGATTGCAGAATGTTAATTATTTTTTTTATTATGCATAAAAAATACATTAAATCAATAAAACGCACGCATATATACTCTTTTCAAAAATTTCAAAAATGGAAGAGGAGCAGCCGAAATCTGGCAATGCCAATCCAAACTCACATTCTATTTTTTTTTATTTGTCATTGCTTAGCTTCAGATACAATCCGTGCAGCCTTAATAAAATTACGGTCGAATTTCGACCACTAGGCTACTAATAAATGTCAAACCATCTTTGTAAGTAGATACTCTTTATCTAATAAGTATTAAAATTCAAAATTCAAAATTCAAAAACATTTATTCAGTTTAGGCTACAAGTAGCTCTTATGAATGTCACTATGCCATCGGTTCGTAAGTCTACTCTGGGCGGGAGATCTTGTACTGAGAAGAACCGGCAAGAAACTCAGCAAGTGTCCAGCTCTTTTCTCCCTTACAGCGTCAAAAATATTGGAAAATGCCCTATCATAGCAGGACACTTTCCATTACAATAAACACAAAAAATATAGAAGACAACCACAACATGTAAAAAAAGAAAAAACACAAAATAAAAAAATATACGTTAACAAATTTCCATCAGGTAACAGTTGCAATTTCCACAATGTCATACAGTACCACTACAGTACTATCGTAAAAGGAAAAAAATTGTTTAAGAAAAACAAAGTTTTTATTACATTGTTACCATCAGATTTTCTTGCAAATATCATCAGCATAATCAGCCCACATCAGTTTACTGCTGGACATAAGCCTCTCCCAATGCATGCCACTGATTTTTGGCTATTCTCATCCAACCGCCGCCAGCCACTCTGCGTTATCGTCCGTTGCGTATACGCAACCGACCGCCACTCAGGACGCCTCCTACACTACGTCTGCCGAGTCGCGGTATCCACTCTCTTGCAAATCTAAAATGACAAAATAGTATTTCAACCTTAAACAAGTAATCACAAAATGGAAACTACAATGTAATAAGTTATAATTGACTAACAATTAGATTTTTATTTTTAAAAAACTTTTAAAACCTCTAAAAAGGAGACACTCCTTATCCAAAACCACATGTCAAAGTCAGAGGTTAGATTGTGATATATTTACAGCTACATGCACGATTTTAAAAAGAGTCAAATCATTTCCTTTGATATGTTACTGAGGAGCTCGATGGCGCAGTGTATAACGCGCCCGTCTGCGATTGCTAAGGTTAAGCAACCTTCGCAAAAGCCGGTCATCGGATGGGTGACCAAAAATTTATCATCTCGAGCTCCTCCGTGATTCGAAAGGCACGTAAAGTCGTTGGTCCCGGCTGCATCAGCAGTCGTTAACAACCACCAATCCGCACTAGACAAAAACATACTGTAGGTATAATGGAAAGTATGTGTCATAATATTGTCCATAGATGTACAGTTCACGTAATAAGTGACACACAAGCTACAGTGTCGCGTTACAATACAATGTGTGTGAATGGCCAAACCGTATTCTGTGGTCCGACCACTCGAGCGTCGTGTTACAGCGGTTACATCTTGTTGGCTATTGCAACACCTACTCGTATGTGTACGCTTTCAGTTTCATTGTTACGTAAATCTAATGAATTCTATAAAGGAGTCATCAATGAGTTCTATAAAGGTAAATAAGTTTCTCTTTTTGAGAAACAATAAAAATTCTTTCCTGGCTAGGCTACCATCGTCTTATCTAAATAGGTCGCCATAACATCAATGTTTGCAGCATTGTTGTGTTCCGGCAGCTAGAGATAAGATAGCCAATGCCTCAGTAAAATGAGGATACCGGGTGAAGTGCGCTTCCAATATTGGTCTTATGATGAAGGCGCTGTAAGCAAGATAGCAAGATATCCCGGGTTCATTATCACCTATCCGCTTTGGCAGGGGTTGTGATTTGACTTATTTATTTATTTATAATTTATGTACACACAAACGAATAAAAAGGGAGAACATTGTAAGAATAGACAAGTACAAGGGCGCTGCTTATTTCACATTGAAATTTCTTCCAGCAAGCCCGTAGAAGAACGACACAAATTAAACATACATACAATAACGATAACACACTCAACTGAAATGATAGTACTCCTTTACGCGCTTCTTAAAGGAGTAAATCGACGTCGACTCCCGAATACTGGGTGGTAGGTCATTTCACAATCTGACTGCATGAACGGAGAAGGAATAGGAAAAGAAGTCGGTTTTATGGGAAGGCATATTAAGATTGAGGAGGAGGTGTGAGCGACAGGGAACATTAAGATTATGGGAAAAGGTAAACCGCTCTTTCAGGTAAGAAAGGTAGGAAGGGTTGAAAAGGATATTAAAAAGAAGGCATAGTATTCTAGTATTTCTGCTTATACTCATCATGTTGTAGGGATGACTTGATATCAATGATGGAGACCTTTGTCCAACAGTGACACAAAATATAGGCTATAACCTTTTTTTACTTACTTCAAAATTAGTTGGACAAGTTACATGTTTATTTCAAATCGGAGCTTTGTTTCTTTTTTTTAATATCTTATGGGTAACCACAGTGCCTACATCTCACCCCTCTCAGTGATGATAAGTCAGTGGTGGAGGCGCACTTCACGAGGGATCCTCAACTACTGAGGCTCTGGCTACCTCATCTCTAGCTGCCGGAACACAACAATAGTATTTTTTTTTGGTGAGAGATTGCTGATTGTTTTAAACGGCATTTTCAGCTTCACCGAGCTTTTTTGGAAGCGGTGAGGAAGGCTTTACGTTCCTCGCCTACGTCTCTCAAACCGTGTGAAACGAATCACCTTCGGAGGTTTTCTAGAGGGAACGGCATCGCGCACTAGTGCGCGTCCCCGTGCCCTACTAGATTCTCCGAAGGGTTCGGATCGGATCGGTGAAGGGTTCGGATCGGATAGGGCAACAATAGCACAAACATTGATGTGTTATGTTTCAGTAAGCAGATGGTGTAATACGATATTCTTATAAAATGTGACGTCTCTTTTGTTTCAGTCATGGCCGTATTTCTTCATATTCATGATCTTGGAACACATCGTGTTGCGACTCAAAGGCAGAAAGGGGATAAGGCTGAATGATGGCATCACCAGCATATCCCACGGGATACTACAGGAGTGCGGAAGGTAAATAGTAACTTGACAAGTTAAGAAAAAGATATTTATTAATCTTTTATTGTACTTAAAAAACACGCAGAAACACACGTTACACAAGACATAAATACAGAGGCGAGCTTACCAAAAATTCAAAGCTATTATAGTATGCATAGAGTGTATTTGTATACATAACTAGCTGACCGGCGGACGTCGTACCGCTTTGACAGTTTCCATAACAACAAAACAAACAAAACGTTGACAGTTTCCATGACAACAAAACAAACATATCATTCGTCCGCTTAAGAACACCCGTATCCCATGGTGGATCCCTATAGCAGCGCCACCTACCGGGTCCAATTGTAAATCTAAACCATTCTCGAATCCACTAGAACACACACAGAAAACATCCAAATCGGTCTAGCCGTTTAGAAGGAATTCAATAACATACACACGCACAGATGATTTATATAAAGATAAAAGAAAATACATTCAATCAGCCAAGCAAAACTCTCACATATGTATTCCTGAGTAAAGAAAGAAACAAAAGCAATATCAGTTCTACGAGTAGACGTACTTTTGTAATTATCTAAATTGCTACGCTCTGAATTAATGATCGCATCGCGTGCCCTTTCCTTTTATATCTTGTTTAATTTATATGCTTGTATCCAGGACTATTGTCAGTTACTTGTGTCACGATCGCACTATACCTAGTACGTCTGTACTCTCATATGCCTAGACACATAGCCCTCCCTCCCACACGATACTCAGAATGGAGGTCCTAAGAGGTTTTATTTGTAAAGAGTTTGCTGACTGCCTCAGGCGGCATTTTCAGCTTCACCGGGCTTTTTTGGGGGCTGCGAAAAACTTAAAGGGTTCCTCAAGCCGTGTAAAACGAATCACCTTCTACTATTCTCCGAGGATTTCGGATCGGATCGAACTTAAGAGGTTGGGGCAAAAGGACCTTTTAGATGCGGTCTCCAGTTTTCCGTTCTCATCATCAGATATGTTTTGGAGTATTTAAATTGGTAATCATGATTGTTATTATTTATTATGTTTTCTAGCTTTTCTATTTTCAATTCTTCTTTATTTTCTTATTTATTATTAGTTAGTTGAGTGGTCCAAGAACACGTTTCTCGACGCCCCTATACCCGATAACGCTTTGAAGTGGGAGAAAATGCAAACCTATTACCTAAAAAATCATTTAGTCATATAGCTACGCTCGCTCAGGTTGATAGGCCAGAAGAACAAGTCTAATACGATGATGTATTTTCCATTGCAGAATAATATGGCGAGGAGCTGAATCCTATCTGTACACATGGATATATGCCAACTTCAGGCTGGTAGACCTACCCTGGGACAACACGGTCACGTGGTACGCAGCCGCCCTCGGTGTCGACTTCTGCTACTACTGGATGCACAGAGCATGTCATGGTAAGATACTTTTTTCCGTACATGCGACCACCGTCATGCCTATTTCTGCCGCCGACCAGAGTTGTTTGGCATTGGTGTGTTCTGATTTGAAGAATACTACATTCAATGAAATAAATTGGCATAGAAACTATAGCTTATATGACAAAGCGCCCATGATACTCTTGGTGTTACAAGCGTTCAATTTTTTTTATATCTTGTGGGTACGCACATGCTTTCATCTCACCTGAGGTTAAGTGATGATAAGGCCAATGTTGGAAGTGCACTCCACCCGGGACCCTCGACTACTGAGGCACTGTGAGGCACTGGCTTTCTTATCTCTAGCTGCTGGAACACAACAATGCTACAAACATTGATGTTATGGCGACATATTTAGATAAAGTGATGGTAGCTAGCCATCAGGCGGATAAAAAACCCCTACCACCAACCAAACCGTAGTACACAAACATACAAACACAAACAACGCTGGGAATCAAACTATTTGACCACAAAGGCAGTTAAAATGCAATGTCATCATAGGCAAGATGATGTTTGCCATCTCGATAATATAAACAAAACTATTTACTTTCTCGTATTACAAGTACCTATTTATCTTTTCAGAGATCCACATACTATGGGCGCAGCATCAGGTGCACCACACGTCTGAAGACTTCAACATGGGAGTCGGTATCAGGCAGTCCGTCCTGCAAGGGTGGTGTGGATTTGTAAGCATTCCTATTCGCTTTAAATACTCAATATTTTATCGCTATCGTGTTACAAAAGGAGTTGTAAAAAATAATAAGCTTTATGACTAATGAGAAATACGGTCTATTTGAATTCAAGTACCTATTTGGGATTTGTCGAATCATAGGTAAGTAGGTGATAGTTGGGTGATGAAAAGAATTATTGTACACTGCCGCAGTATTTAAACAAAGACTTAATTGATTTTCGTTATAATTACCATCAGTAAAATTTCGATGTAGGTACTTGTAGAATCAGCCATGTACGCCCGGGCGCAGACAACTATAAAATTCGAATGACCAATCCACCATCACTTCTCTGAAAGGTTGCCTGACAGTTGACATTGACATTGACATTTGGCTCGAGCTACAGTCACGAGCAAAAATATGTATATATTTATAAACAATTGTCACTCATAAGTGACAATTGTTTATTAGACACAACAGAATATTTATACTCTTTGAAGAGTCAAAGTGTATAAATATCGGTGCTCGTGACTGTATCGACTCACAAAATAATGAAATCGATTGGTGTTTTCACCGTACTTCACTAGATGGCGCCTGTTATTGAATGTCGGCTTCAATAACGAAATAGGAGAAAGATAGTACCGTAAATATACTTTAAATTTAATCGTAGCAAAGCCGATTGAGAGGATACGATATCATTTTCCTGTAAATATTTATCTAAGTTTGTAGACGCTTTCTATGAGGCGATCATGCCCGCGCATATATTAACAATATCGAATCCTATCACATTATGCAACGTTCTAAGACCACAACAATATTTTTGTTTGTATTGGTACTTACTTACTGTCAACAGATTAAGTGTCCCGGCAACCAATTTGTTTTGCAGTGTAGTTAACAATACTTAACTAAGTTAATACTTAATCTGCCTACTAGACCGTATCATACTAAGAACCGTCCTAAGAACGTATCAGGCACGGAAAGTAGCAAGTAGTTAAATGTCTTAGCACGAACCGGACTACTATACATATGAAAAGCACTTCTTGATTATTTACATATAAGTAATTTTATGCAAATTTATATTGTTGCGAACAAATTACAATTTGAAAAAAGACAAAGTGTTGAAATTTCGGCGAGTTGGATTGAGCCACGATAGCATAGTTGGCAGTGCACCTGACCCGGCATGTCATGGGGTGCGGGTTCGAATCGCTGCTCGCGCGCTCGTGGAATTTTTTATCAACACTTTTTTTTTTCAAATAGCACTTCTCTTAAGTTTATTTGTATAACTAAAATTATTTTTGACTTTATGCCCATTCTCTTCTTCTTCTTCTTCTTCTTCTTCTTCTTCTTCTTCTTCTCAGCCCACTGCCACCTAATGCTGAGTGTAGGCCTCTTCCAATGCACTCCATTCCTTTCGGTCTTGAGCTTTCCGCATCCAGCCTCTCCCCGCTATTTTCACCAGGTCATCGGTCCATCTCATTGGTTGCCACGTTTCTGTGACCGGTTATGCCCATTACAGCGTATCAACAGCTTATCATACCCGTGCATAACGCGTTTAATGATATTATATTCTCCTCAAAATTTGTTGACGCTCCGAGCACGGTAAGTGACGGTGTTGGTCGGCGACGGAACGGTCTAGTGGGCATAGTCTCTTTTTTTTCAAAGATTTTTTTTGCCTGACACGTTCCTAGCACAGTCATGGTATGATACGGTCTAGTGAGCATATACCTTTATATGGAATTGTTTAAATAGATACTTTTATTGGTATGTAACTAAGAATGTAGAGATAACTACATATTTTTGATATGGGAGAGTTTATCCTCCAAAAACAAGCATACGTAAAAGAATACTCCTAATTATTATTTATTTTGATATGTATAATAAAGAGTATACTTTATACTCGCCTTTATTATACAATACCTACAATTTCACATACATACCTTACGCGTCGTTTCCGTAGTAAATATTGAAAGATGACAATCGGGAAGATATCAAGTAAAATTCAATTATTTTTGAACACAAGAATTACCTATATTAAAGGTATTTTCATTCAAAGAGAAGAAACATTTGTAACACTGAAATACATTTTGGGAATTTTGGATTTCTGACAAAGCAATAATGGGTACTTTTAATATATAGATTCTATTCATTTCTTCCAAGAAAACTTTTCTTCAAGAAAATTTTTCTTTCGTTACTTTTTATATTGCTTTGAACGCATCTAATTGTGTTTGCATTGAAAAATCTTTTCGCTAAAACAATTTCTAGCCATATTGGATCGTTGAAATCTTGGAACAGGGAAAAATAACCAGGATTATAACGAAGTGCAGATGCAGAGTTTTATTAGATAAGAAGTATATACTTAGATCAAATTATTATCAATATTAGTATATAATGTAGATAATAAATGTGAATAGTATATAAATAAGTAAATGCTCAACTGCGCATCGTCTAGCGCCTTAGGTTTACGATTTTACACATTAAGCAATTATCACAATGCTGGGTCACTGGATTGGTGTTCAAATCAATTACATATTAAGCTCGTTCGGTAAGCACGTAAAGCCATTGACTCGGGTTGTTTCCTGAATAATGAAACAAACAGAGCGAAAAAATTGATTGTACCATGGCACTTTTACGAAAGGAATAAGAAATAGAAATTCAACAAATAAAGAAATAAATCGAGGAATGGAAACCATAAAATCATAAATTTATTGTTTCTCATGTAGTTTGACAGGATGACCCAATTTGGGCATAACAATATGGAATTGAATTTAAAATACAGCACACAATACAAAATAAAATAATTGAAACATTAAAACAACAATAATTATCATCATCAAAAACACACAATTTAAGTAGCTAACATAAACAACACTTCAGTCCGATAAATGGAATAGGTACAGCCCATGATATAGAGTACAGTATTTTAGGTTAGACTAGACAGTTTAACAAGCCTTCTATCTATGCCATAATGGCGAGACGCCAAGACGCCAATACAATTTGTGTTGCAAGCAGAAAGAATGCTACTCTACGAAAATCCAATTACAATATGAGGTAGGTACCTACATACACTGATAACACACATTTATTCATTAGCACACATTTTTTGTACCAATTTGTAAGTCAAATTATAGACGCAATAGTTTTATTATAAGAGTCCTTAACGAATTCAATAGTACTTTTAATCACATCGACATATTTCACGAAAACATTTCTCGTTTTCGTAGACTGTTAAGAGAAACTTAACTTCTATTTTAAATGTATATTTTCAACCGGATTGTGATTGTAAAATTGTATTGATTTATTTGATATTTACTTTATTATTTTTTCTTTCGCACTGGTGTTCAACAAGTAGTTTCTGTACAAATTATCAGTGGAAACTTTAAATGCTACTGTTTTATATTTTTTAATTGTTTATATGTGTAATATAAAGCTGTATGTTTCCTTAATAAAATAAAATAAAATAAAATAAAAATAAAAATAACTGCATTTGTGGTTTAAGTACTCTTGTACTGAGTAAAAGCGTTGTGAAATGAGCCATTTATATAATTCACATTAGAATTTCCCTACAGCAAATTCTTTAATTCCTTCAGGCAGCTGGTTATATATCAATATACACATCCAGAAGCAATTTAAGGGAATTTAAGGGAAGAATCTAAGGCAAATCTTCTATCCGAAGGAAACAAATTAGAAGTCCGAAAGTAATCAGACAAGTCACATATCCTAACTTACTTTGCTAACATACGAGTAGTTCCAGCACATGGCGATCAAATTGACCGTATACCCCAAAAGTTGTTCGTAACTCATTAGCCATCTCACTCACGAATACCTACATCATTATGCGAATATTCTTTTACTTTCAATAGTATGTATATATGTATGTTTATTGAGGAGCTCGTTGCGTTCCCGGTCTGCGAGTGCTGAGGTTAAGCCGCACTTTCGCAAAGGCCGGTCTCTCTCCGTGCTTCGGAAAGCACGTAAAGCCGTTGGTCCCGGCTGCATTAGCAGTCGTTAACAACCACCAATCCGCACTGGGCCCGCGTGGAGGTTTGTGGCTCGTTCTCCCTATCCATCCATAGGGAAGGCTCGTGTCCCAGCAGTGGGTTCATAAAAATGAGCTGATACTGATGAGTACGTCTTCAGTTAGGAATATTGGAAAGAACTTTTAAGTCAAAACTCAACAGTTTGTACACTTACCTGCATTGTATTTATTATAATAGGTAGCGTATTTTGCTATTAAATATTTCTACTCTTAGCATAGTCTGTAGTCATGAGACGACTATTATCTCACTTTTATTTTCTTACGTTTTACTAGGTTATAAATACATTTTTATTTAAAACAACATGGCCGCCGCCTGGCCCAGGCACAATAGAAATTCAATTGTTTATCGGTCAAATGGCACTTCTAAGAAAAACTAATGTTACTATCACGAAAAACTAATCTTACCACCATATGATTAGAGACTGTCTTTGTCAACATTACGGCTCAAGCAATAATAGACTCCAAACTAAAACAACTATTTACTTTCACTTTATAGACATAAGACTTTATTCAAATTAAATGTAAAAATAATTTGATATGATCAATTTTCGACTGAACATTGTCTGTTCAATCTAACTAAGCTCTCATTTAAGTTTTAAGTCTACTAACAATTATGGATCATTGTTGTCTTTTTATTTAATAAATTATTAAGTATTATTACCGCCTCTGTGGTCTAGTGGTTAAGCCCACCGGTTTAGACCCAGAGGTCCCGGGTTCGATTCCCAGCGGGGAGTACATGTTTGTGTACTCAGTTTGGTTAGTGGTAGGACTTGTTTGTCCGCCTGGCTAGCTACCACCATCTTATCTAAATATGTCGCCATAACATCAATGTTTGTAGCATTGTTGTGTTCCGGCAGCTAGAGATAAGATAGCCAGTGCCTCACTAGTTGAGGATCCCGGGTGAAGTGCGCTTCCACCAAATGGCCTTATCATCACTTAACATCAGGTGAGATCAAGGCACTGTGCTTACCCGTAAATATAAAAAATATATATTATATATTATTATTTAAATTAAATTTATGCAAAGAGCAATTGATAATACTCGTATCTATGAAAGAAAGGGAATTGTTTTATTCATTTAAGTAAGCTTACACTTAGTAGTTTTTTTTATAGTGAGTTATAAACCGAGAAGAACGCAACCACAAATTCAACATAAGAAACTCCTTTAAAAAAAATTAAACACCAGGTTAAATTTAGAATAATTTGTCAACAGATTTTCTATCTGCCCCTGGCGCTTGCAATACCACCTGCCCAATTCGTGATGCATCACCAGTTCAGCTACATCTACATGTTCTGGATCCACACGGAGGCGATAAAGAGCCTTGGACCTCTGGAGTACATACTGAATACACCCAGCCACCACAGGGTTCACCATGGTAAGGGCTTTCTAAATTAGGTAGATAGATAGATAATACTTTATGCAACACTATAAAACAAAACATGATCAAAAAAAATTACAAAGTTACAATTTGGCGGTCTTGTCGCTTTCAAGCGATTTCTTCCAGTCAACCAGTCGGATGGAGAGAGCTAATAAACTGTAAGATCAGAGGTGAAACTATTAAAACATACATAAATAAGAATGCTACATTAGCGCTGAGTAACATAGGCTATATTAAAAAAATATATTATATATATAAAATTTAAAAAAATTAAATTAAAAACGACAATTTAATTTTCCAATACAAAATTATTTGTTAGTTTAAAATAATGCTTTAAAGCTGCTAATCAACAACGCTACACGCTGACGACATTTTGTATGACCTCTATTTAGCGAGATATTATTAAAACTAGTGGTCGCCCAGTGGTCGAAATTCGACCGTAATTTTATTAAAGCTGCACGGATTGTATCCTAAGGAATGAAAAATTAAAAAAGATAGAATGTGAGTTTGGACTGGCATTGACAGATGTCGGCCGCATTAAAGACAAACAATAATATGTGTGTCTTAAATACATATGCGTGTGTGTCAAATACATTAGTGTGTGTAATGTTGTTTTTATTGATTTAATGTATTATTTATGCATAATTAAAAAAATATATTAACATTCGGATAATCTTCTCTATAAGTATAAACTATAAGTGTGCGAAATTTCATACTCCTCCGTCCGCGCAATTTTCGTAAAAACGAGTACAAAGCTTTTGCTTCACATTAATATATAGATATCAAAAACAGAAGATTCTGAACCACGCCCGCTTTACCTCCTATCTTCGCTATAACATTTATTTTTCCGAGTTACGAGTATCAATTAAAAATGCAAAAGACTTCAGACATGAACCGTTTCTCACAATTTATTATTCTGTTTCGCCTGTTAACCTTTGTTAATTCTATTCACTTTGTCTACTCCTTGTAGATTTAACCACGTTGTCAAATTAAGTTGCTATACTCCATTTACTTCGATGCTTATTAACAAGAACCTCGGCAGCCGAGTGGCAAACGGCTCGGCCCATATCCAGAGGTTTTGAGTTCAACTCCCAGGTCGGGCAAAGTGTGCTTTGGATATTTTTGAAGCATAGCCTGGGTTTGTGATCACTAACCCGCATTTGGCAAGCGTGGTGTTAAGCCAATACTCATCAATTGTAATGTTGACTTGATTTCAATGATGGCGGCTATCGCTCAGCTGTGAGACACTCATAGGCTATTTACAACAAAAATATTAGCCTGGTACCACTATTATTGTTCGAAGCTAGTACCAATTTAGAAGTCTTTTATCTGTGGAGAAGAATGGGAGCATGGTATAATGATTTATTTTCTATATTTGTTACAGGCAGCAATAAGTACTGCTTGGATGTGAACTATGGAGGTGTCTTGATCATCTGGGACCGTCTGTTCGGCACCTTCAGACCTGAATCCGATAAGGTGGAGATCGTATACGGCCTCATCTACAACCAGCCTTCTTTCAACCCGTTGTACTTGCAAGTAAGTTGTTTTTGTCTGAATTGTCTGTAACTTGTCTTCAAATCAATTCTTCCTACGACATGGAGTCCTTCAAACGAGGCGTTAAGAGGCACCTTTTTAGCTTCTGACCGACGAGTGAGGGTGACTAACACTGCGACGTTTTTACGCTGCACCAGGGTGCCTAGTGTGAGTTTTGTTAAATATCCAATTCATTCGATTACGTTTACGAAAACGAAAATTAGTGTGGCATTGAAGCAGCTCCTCTTGGCGACATACGATACAAATTCTCGTTTTCGTTAACGTGATCGAATGGCGAATGAAACTCTCACTAGGCACCCAACTGTCTTCACTACTGGACTCTATTTTTTTTTTAATAACAGTATATAACAGTAAATTTTTATTTCTGTCTCAAATTATATGAAATTATATACAAATGTTGAAAAAATTTCCACGAGCAGGATTTGAACTTGCACCCTTCTGACATACCGGGTCAACTGCTCTTCCAATTGAGCTATCGTGGTTCTAACCAGCCCGCCGAAATTTTCAACACTTTTTACTTTGAAAGCCAAAGGCGCCCATTCAATGTCAACAACTACCGTCACTAACATCCGATCATAAAATTTTTACAAATATTAAATATCAGTTAAGAAGTAGGCAAGCTATTTATAAAATGTTCAAACTTTGAAAGCCAGTTGTTAGTAATCTATATTATACAATGAGAAAAATCCTTAATCACTAACTGACAGACTCACTAACTCCTAACTATATCTATCGGCAGAATGGCTAAACGAATTTCAATAAAATTTTGCACATAGACAGACCATGACCCGGACTAGAAAATAGGATACTTTTATCCCGGTGAAAGTTTCCTGTGGGATAGTGCTGTCCTCGTGAACAAAGTTGCGGGCAACAGCTAGTAATATGTAAAAAGAAAAGTCCTGAGTCACTAACCTAACCTAACTCATCAGTGCCAGCCCAAACCCTTTTACTTAGAAAGCTGAAATTCTGTACAGAGGTTCCCTACAGATGTAGAAAAGGTCAACATTTTTGAAATTCCCTCGAGATACAAATGTTTATACTGATGAAGTCGCGAGCGGTCGCTACTAACATGTGAATGCCAAGCTAAAGAGAAAATTTAAATTGTCACGTTGGTTTTTAAATAAAACCTATTGCAAAATACTGCGGTGCCAACTGAAGCGAACTAGATCAACGACACAACGCGTTAAACCACAAAGCTTCAGCCATCCATGAATTGTCATTTAATTGACTTCCAACCACAATTTAGCATAGTTTTTATCCCGTAATTAGTACAGGGGTAGGCAAAATATTTATAGACGACTCAAAAGCACTTATCTAATAAGTTTACTTGAATAAAGATTCATTTCATTTCTTTTCACTACACATTTCAAATCAGGAGGCGCTGCTTCAATGCCATACAAATTATTGCTTTAATTAAAGCTTTTACGGGAAGAAACATTTAAAAATACATCAACGTATTACCTACCTGTAATGTGAGGAATCGGATCACGGCAAAAATTACCCGCTTAAAAATAATTAAACCAGTTTACTTCAATCTAATTAAACGTGCAGTCTGAAACGGTTTTTCAGTGAAATGGGGCACTCCACCCTAATTGGCCGAAACCGTTTAGCTGGCGCCAAATAACAGGGAACGGTGATGTAAATTATGTATATTGAAAAATGAAAATTTAAATATCAACGCTGTTGTTGCGTTGAAATATCGCTCTTCAATGCAAACAAAATAGGTCGTATATGAAATGTAGGTATATCTACAAACTAAAATATTATTTTGTCCTATTTTGAAATGTCGATAGCTGATCAAATTAATGATAGGGTTGAAGGCGAGTAAACGTGGTTCAATTACAATAGCTCCGTTAGAGTACTTATAACCAGCTCATTTTATGTCCCCACTGCTGGGGCACGAGCCTTCCCTATGGATGGATAAGGAGAACGGGCCATAAACCACCAGTACGGATCGGTGGTTATTAACAACTGCTAATGCAGTTTAATGCAATGCAATGACCAACGGCGTAATATGCCTTCCAAAGCATGGAGGAGTTCGAGATGATAAAATTTTGGTCACTTATCCGATGACCGGCCTTTGCGAAAGTTGCTTAACCTCAGCACGCTTTCTTTACCTCTTTTACGTGGATATAACTGCGAACTAAGAAAACACCAACATGAAACTTTGTAGCAACTTTTTCAAACCAGGAATTGTTAAAATTAAATCAGTCTGCCATTTTTACTTTTCAGTCCATCAGAGATAAAAACAGCACAAAAGATCGCAATGTGTTGAACTAAACTGAATAAGGGAATTCTCTGCAGTCCTAGTGGGGACAAAAGACAAGATAAAATAAATAAATAATTAGAAAAAAACCTGATTTACTGAATAGTTAAATACTTGAAAGGTTTTGCCAAAAATTATCTTAAAAGATTAATTCTTAAACCCGTCCCGCGCTGTTGGTATATTTAGCGGGCCACCTTACGTACGACCGTGCGTACATATGGCGCGCGAGGGTTTAAATATGCTCATAATAAAATGGTTTGACATTTATTTGTAGTCCAGTGATATAAATACAGACATTAGCTGAAATTTTTATAATCAAGTTTTTCTAGAAAATAAATTCTCCGAATAAGATTACGCTCAAAGCGTTGAGATTGAACCAAGAATTACAGATAAAACGTTCAGACACCCAATTTATGACGGCTTATCCTTGTCATTAAATAAAGCTGGAATTGGTAATCTTATTTCGTTTTCTATAAATCCTCGGGTAATTGGAGAAGAGGGGTCGCGGGCGGTGTTTTCATGAATAAATGTTTGGGTCCCTAAATTTGTTTTGATTCTACGTTGGATATCGATTACTAAAATCAGTTTTGGAAATTCAATACTGCGGAAAAACTTATCAATATCATCAGCTCATTTGTCTGTCCCCACTGCTAGAGCACGAGCTTTCCCTATGTATGGATAGGGATAACGGGTCAAAAACCACCACACGGGCCCAGTGCGGATTGGTGGTTGTTAACGACGGCTAAAGAAGCCGGGACCAAAGGCTTTACGTGCCTTCCGAAGCATGGTTCCGAAGTACGCAAGCACCTTCCTCACGCCCGCAAAAATATATACATGCAGAAGAATCAATTATGACAGCAAACATCCAAACTAAAACTGATAACGGTATCTATAGGGTTATCGCTTTGGTGTGCATGGTGGTGCTTGCGAACTGCATCCAAGCTTGATGAACGAATAATTTTCCGGAATTAACTATACATTACATGATATACTATAAGATACTATAAAATACTAGAAAAAACTTATCTTGTGACTGTAAATAGCATAGTGAATGCAACATTTTTAAATAATAAAAAACTACATATTAATTTAACTGCATTTTAATGTGCCATGGATTTATTTTTAAATTATTTTATTTATAAATGATCTTTTACTAGCATAAACAAATTGGGCCAAATAAGGTACGGTTTCATTAAAGAACTTCTCAAATATTTTACAGACACAGATAAGTTTCACCACAGAATTCATTTGAGTATACAAACTTTCACTCCAGAAGTCAACCCTTTGAACACTTGTCAGTGTTTGTTCAAGACCTCCAATATTTGGAATAGAGGAATAGGGAATGAAGTGGTGAAAGTTGAATGTACGATTAGTACGAGTAGGTATACCAAGAAACGTTTCAGCAGTGAATTTTCGGAAAACATCCGAAAGAGATACATTTAGCTCTTTATAAATAGGGTAGGTATAATTGAAATTGGGTTGTTTTCGATTGACTTTAGGGTTGCCAACTTTTGTTAGAAGAAATAGAGTATATCTGATTTCAAAGGAGGTAAATAAAGAGTACGTACTTACAAAAAAGAGTATCATTTATTTAATATTTTTAAAAAGGTATTTTTTGTACTTTTTGCAGCACATAACAATTTTTCATGGTTTTTAAAAGAATTGCATGAGTCCAAACATTCTAACTCTAAATTTATATAGATCAAGAGCTCTTTTTGAGTTTTTTGGTTTTGACATTGGGTTTGCATAATATTACATGACTGGCACTGGTATAGTAAACATTGTGTAAAAAAGAGTATTTTAGCATACTCTATTAGTGTTATATATTATAGTGTACGCCTACATGATATATGAGTACAATACTCTATTTTAGAGTACGGTTGGCAACCCTAATTGGGTTAGATAGTAGAAAAATACCTTAAACGGTTGGAGGTACTTTTGAATCAAGTGGCAATGATCACAACTCACGTTCTTTGAAGTTGGCATTTACAAGTAAACCTAAGGTATGACTCCAGAAGTAGTCATACTAAAGACATATAGAACGCTTGGGACACCAATTTTCACATCACACATGAATTAAATTCACATTCCACCAAATGGAGAAACTATTGGATAATATGCGATAAATCATCCGCATAGTCTACTACTATCGCATAACTTCCGGGAACTACTCCACTTTTACTATATTTTGCTCATAACCAACATTTCTAAATAGGTACCATTTGTTTTTGTTCCAGGGTTTTTATACGGGCTATGTGGTTGAAAAACTCCGAAGACTTAACACAGCTGGTGACAAGTTCAGGGCTGTCTTCTGGGGTCCAAGCTGGGAGCCTGGCACCCCACGGTTGGGAGACGAAGCCATGAAAGTTGATGTAAGTTATCGTCTCCTTTAAATATCCCTGTAATCGACAGCGCATTATCACATAAACTGAGCAACAAATAGAGATTTTGAAGTCCAGCTTTTCCTGATCATCACACAAACTTGTATACATTTTAGCTGCCTCGTTAGTTAAAGTGAAACCCACGGGTCTCGGAACCTGAGGTCCTGGTTACTTTACACAGCGGGGTCATAGTTTGGTTGGTGATAGCTATTGTTTTAAAGTTCACCGGGCTATATCGTCATTTTAACCCCCGACACAAAAACGACGGGGTGTTATAAGTTTAACGTGTCTGTCTGTGTATCTGTCTGTGGCATCGTAGCTCTCGAACGGATGAACCGATTTTGATTTTGTTTTTTTTTGTGTTATCTTACTTTGTCATCATAGAAGCAATGGTAGTACAATAGTAGTATAAGATCTCATAGAGATAAGATTGCCAGGTTCTCAGTAAATGAGGATTCCGACCGAAGAATAATTGTAGTGTTTCTACACCTGCATAATCATTCTGTCGTGCCGAAACCACAAACATTGCAGGAACCTTCAGCATGATCGTTATGATGATCTTACCTTCAGGTGATACGAAAGCCAAACTCTCCCGTTGATATAAAAAAATCGGGTTCCAAACCCTCGTAGTCATAGTTTTAGCGTCTACTCCAACTCGGCCGTCAAACATACCTTTAATCGGTTCAGCTTTCGTCGATCTATCCGTGTTGTTAGAAATAACGACTTCGATATCTCAGAACGTAACAACAGTATTATTATCTATTATAATGTTACGCTAAACTTATTTACACGCTTTGATTATATATTATACACGTCATATAATCAAAGCTTACACGAGCCAAATTCTATTGAATTCCTCATACAGATACATAATTAGTGTAATTGGCACGTATCCTGTGTAAGGATCAATGATGATTTGGTATATGTCATACATGCTTGTTTACGACTATAAGGAAACCGAGACATATGTAGTAACATATTATTATATACTCGCATTGTATCCTGAGGATATACCATGCAGAAAGTTAATTCGCTTGTATGAAATAAAATGTAAAGAAATTAAATTCTTTACTGTATATTAGTAATATATTAAGAGGACAACACTAGATGTAGTACAAATGGTGGCCTTTTCGCTAAAAAGCATTTTCTGCCATATTGAACTTGACAAACATAAGTAAGACATGGCCAGTTTGTGTATGTACAACAAATCTTTTAGATATTTAAGTACTTATACTAGACACATGTTGGTTCTTAATCTAATACGAGTTTTAATTGATTGTTTACTTATTATTATTATTTTTATTACTTCTTATGTTTCTTGTGATGCTTATCAAAAGGACATTGTAATTATTGTACTTATAATAAATAAATTTTTAAAAAAATGTAGTTATCATGTAATAATATTGAGGAGCTCGATGGCGCAGTGGTTAACGCGTCCGGTCTGTGAGGGCTGCGGCGGTTAAGCAACTTTCGCAAAGGCCGATCATCGGATGGGTGGCCAAAACTTTATCATCTCGAGCTCCTCCGTGTTTCAGAAGGCACGTAAAGCCGTTAGTCCCGGCTGCATTAGCAGTCGTTAACAACCACCAATCCGCACTGGGCCCGCGTGGTGGTTAACGGCCCGTTCTCCCTATCCGTCCGTAGGGAAGGCTCGAGCCCCAGCAGTGGGGACATATAAATGAGCTGATGATGAAGATGATGATGAATAATGTATGCATTTTAAGAGTACACAACAGAGCTTGGGATTTTTAGTATTCACCACTTTATCCGCTGACCTTATTGTCAATATTGAATTTGTACATTTCCTTTTGAACAGATTTTACCTCGTGAGAAGTATGACGTGCACCTTCCGACCTGGTGCAACGTCTACCTGGTGGTACACTACACTGTTGTGCTGTATGGGTTCTTCGAGCTGGGTGCCAAGTATATGGTGAGTTTTATAGCTTTTAACTTGTGTAGTAAGAACCACTACAGATTGCGGATTGCTTTGCGATGAGTAGACAAATGCTGTATTTTTATTAGAGAGAGTTTTATGATTGCCTCAGTCGACTTTTTAGCGGCACCGTACTATTTGGGGGGCGGCGAGAAACTTAAAGGGTTCCTCAAGCCGTGTAAAAAAGTATGTTGAATTCCCAAAGAGTTCTACTACTTCTACCTACTTTCAGTTCCGATTCCAAGAAAAAAGTGATATATTACAAATTAATGAAAATTGATCCAGATTTTAAGATGTTGAATTAACACTAAACTGATTTTATATTACGGTAACTGAAAACAGCTATGTCCCCCACGCAAAATCCAAACTCAAAAGAGTTGGCTAACTTTAAAACGGTAACATCAATACTAAAATCGTTTAACAAAAATAAAACGATTTGTAATGGCATTTAAAGGGAAGGGTAGGCGGTCATGACGTTTTAAACAGCATTCAAAAGTTCCGATTGATATTTCGAACTGCGAAATGCCATAATACTGTGTTTCGCCGTAAAATAAACTATCACGAAATAGTTAACGCAAAGGGCTAACTCATTGTTAATTACTACAGTAACTTTCCTCTATTTGAACAATAACTTGTTATTCAACCGTTAGACTCTAAAAGATCTCTTTAGGGTGACAGACTTAAATACTGTAACTCTGTCTAACACAGTGGTTCCCAACTGGTGGTCCGCGGACCACAGATGGTCCGAGTGAGCATCGGTAATGGTCCGCGAGACAAAACATAATTAAATCTAGAAATTATTTTTGAAAAAGGCAGTACAATAGTACAATGTTATTTTTTAATTCCTGCACTATCGCCTACGCTATCTATTTGCTAGTTCCTAGGTTCCAGGGTGGAACATGAAATGTTTCGCATCAGCATTTTTGGTAGCATGAAGTGTGTGGAGATATACTGTCACTACTGAACTTACGCTACAAATACTTTTTAAGTTTAGAATAAAGCTTACACTTTCTTTTTAAATACAGTATAAGTGGTCCCTGCTAACAAAAAAATTAGGAAAAGGGTCCATGGTCGGAGAAAGGTTGGGAACCACTGGTCTAACACACCGTAAGTTATCAACACTATCTACTTTTTCTTGTAAACCGAAGGAGCTGTTGTTGACATTGAATAAGGCTCTAAATTATTTCGACACTTCTCCGGACTTTGTATACTTAAAAAAGGTGATCTATCTGAATAGTTCGAAGAAAACACAAAAAGAAACGTTTTTATGTTTTTTTACGCTATTTGGAATTCTCCATAGCTAGCTTTAATCGCATTAATTCAGTTGATTAATAAGTTGAGTCGAAAGATTTCTACTTACAATTTAGATATCTAAAGTTTCAAGAAAAAATTGTTTTCTTATTGGTTTGACTTTCTTTTTCACCTTAATGTTTTTAAGGGATACAGTGATCTATAAATTATCTTAAATAAGCCGGGTTACAAGATCTGCCACCAACTAATTGCCTTTAAGTAAACGTTCATATGTAGACTCTATTATTGTGACATGTAGATTCACATTACGATCAGGAGTAGACAGTGATGTTCACGGTTCACTTGATTGACGATTGGCATATTTCAACTTTTTTCGTCCGAAAATTTGGGATAAGATAAAAACACATACGGCTCAGTCAGAGAATGCTTTGAGCGAAGGGTTTTTCATATTTAATATCAAGTAATCAGTTAAAAAGGTGTATGCGTTGGTGCGGTCGAAAGCTTTCGTTTCAAATATCAGTTTGACTTATAAAATAACGACTATACATCACGATGCAAAATAAATATTGTATTTTGTAAGTCGCGACAAAGGGACCACGCTCGGGTCTTGGTCTCCGTCGTTAAAGAACGCCATTTTGTTCGATCTTGTGCCAGTTCCGAACATTCAGGCATGTTGATCTCCTTCAGGTCCTTAGCGACTTCACCGTTCCAACGATCGGCCGGCCCACCGGGCGACGGCGACGGCAATGACACAAACGAAATTATAACTTAAGTGTCTAAATTCGTTTAAAAAAAGCATTATTGCCTTGTTTTACATTTTAATATCGTTTGTTTTGACTGTTCAACAAAGGAGAGACTGTTATTAACTTGATTATTATTATGAAATGCTTCAGATATTGATTTATTAGCCGATTCCTAACAAACTGCTTCCTAACAAATCTCACCTGATGATAAGGTCAATGGAGGAAGGGCACTTTATCTGGAATCCTCAACGACAGAGGCACTGGCTATCTTATCTCTAGCTGTCGAAACACAACAATGCTACAAACATTGATGTTATGGCGACATATTTAGATATGGTTATAGCTAGTCAGACGGACAAACAATTCTTACCACCAGCCAAACCGAATACACAAACATGTCTTGATATGCGTTAATATTTACTATAAAATTTACAATGCCCTTGCAGGTTTCTTGTTCATGTTTTAGTTTTAAGTTCAATTATTTAACAAGAATAGCTAACAAGTCATTTGGTTTTGTTCCAGGGCATGACTCCAATATCCGTACTGTTCTTCGCGTTCTACATCGTGGCCTGCCTCTCTGTCATCGGGATGCTGTTCGACAATTCGAAGCACGCACCACTCCTCGAAGTCATTAGGTGTTCCTTCCTCGCCTTCCTCACCAGGAGTTTAATAGGAACCAGTCCTTTAGGAACATCGCTGCAGGTAAACATTGACTTTTATAATTTTACCCTCATACCACTAACCGTTCAGCCACGACCACTGGTAGTTTGCAATGGCGCGCAATTTAATAGAGCGATTTAAAAGCACGATGAAATCCGTGCTTCTGAAGGCACGTAACGCACGCATTTTTATACACTTGGTTAGCAATAAAGAATAGATTTGATTTGAGTTAAAGTCAGTGGTCTCGGCTGCATTAGCAGTAATTAACAACCACCAATCGGTACAGGACGTGGTTTATGGCCCGTTCTCCCTATGTTGTTTCCATCCATTGAGAAGGCTTGTAGTCCAGCAGTCGAATCATAAAGTGAGCTGGTGATGATGATAATAATGATAGTCTTGCGACTTCTCTACTCATTGCGTTCTTTCTATTTTCGTTGACTATGACCATAAGACTTCCTTAGTATAACGCTCAATGAACTACAAATCCTATTGCCGTTTCGCAAGACGCTCGTATTCGTGGTCGAACCATTTGGGCACTAGGGGACCAAATGACAGTGTTGCCAACTTGACGGATTTTCCGTCAAATCTAATGGATTGAGATGAAGTAAATCTAACGGCTAAAGGCTTTTCTAACTATTTCTTAGTTATTTTGGAAGATTTTGCCTGAAATTTGTGCAGCCCCATCTAGTTACTTACTATAAAATGTGTCAATTTGTATTGTTTTCAGCCTAAAAGTGGGTAAAAATGAGGCTAATTTCGTATTTTTTAGTGTGACCTCTCTTTTTTTTGGTAGTCTGACGGAGTTCTGACGGAATTTTTCAAAATTATAGTTTGCAACACTGTTAGGTGACTTAGATGTAGAGGCGTACAAACACGCGTTTTGTTTTTAGAACTACAATAAACATTTTTTTTTTTTTTACAATAAACATTGTTTTAAGAATTCATGATAACGCCCCATTGCTATCGACGTTTAATATTTCTTTATGTGCCGCAATACTAAACTTCTGTTTTTATTTCTGCAGATATTCTACGTGGTGTCAGCTATGTTCTGGTGTCTTAATATCTTGAAGCTGCTTGAAATCAAAAAGATTCAGAAGGTTGAGTAGGTGATGGAAAGAAGAATAAGGCTACTAATATAGACGCCTTGTGTCTGGCAGCAAAATCAATTGATGGTTATTATTTCCTCGAAATCTTTAAATAAAAAAAACTGCATTGATGTAAATGTTTTCAAATTAAATGATAATTTTATAAAATAGCTTTGGACATTCTGCCGTGTGTGGAGTAGGCTTTGTATTTTCAATCGTATTGTTAGGCAAATCCAAAAGAAATAATATATCATATATATACATCATACACTTCTTCAAAATCGAAGTTCAAGGTCAAAGTTACCTAAATCGAAATCTTTTTTTATGAAATTTTCTTAAATAATGGCAGCTAAATGAGGCAGGAAAAATCGACTGAAAATTGACTGACTTTTGGATGCCTAGTCGACTGAATTAAACGTTACGAAATTAAATGTTTTGTAAATGTATAAAATTTGTTAACTACTCTTTTGGAGGACTTCTCTCAATCAAATTAAAATAAACAATAAATAAATATAACAATTGTTAAATGCCATAAATGTTATTAAAATTATAGTACAATTATTTCCAGTATCACTATGTAAAGTTAATGTATGTGTATCAAATGAGGTAGTGTTAATAAGTGCCTATTGTTGTATTCATTATAGCAATAAATGTCAAGAAATTATATTGTAATTAGTCTTATAAATAAAACACCAAATAATGACGTTACAGAAGATGTTATTCATAAATATAAAAGTCGCTTTTGTAATATTTTTAAAATACATTTAAAGTTATAATAATAATATATTTATTGTTACCTACTTATAGTCAACGAATTTGCATTTCCTTAGTATTTTAAGTGTGTATTTAGTTTATATGATGCTACTTAAGTTTTTTCGCATTATCTACTTGTTATTTAAATATTATTATGTAGTAAAAAGCTTACGAAATATTTTGCTGTTTTCATTTTAAAATATTTTTTATGAATATTATAAGTTCTCCGCAACTAAAAAACACCACGCGGTCGACCCGAGTCGAGGTCCTATCCTTTTGAGGCTTTTCGTGTTTTTCCGCTTTCGATCCGCTCTAAAACCCTCGGAGAATCTAGTAGGAAACGGGGACGTCCTTGCATGTTGACATTTCTTCTAGAAACTCTCCGACGGTGTTTCGAAAACAAAAATAAGTACGGCATTGAAGCAGCGTGCTTCAATGCCTTACTTATTTTCCTTTTCGTAACAGTATTCGAATGAGTACGGATAGTAAACAAAACTCACACTGGGCGTAGGCACCCAGAATCAGTTAATCAGTTAATTCAGAGAAGTAGTTCAACATTTTCACGTTCAATTTTTTTTAAGTTTCTTAAAGGTTAAACATGATGTGTAATTTTATGTCTGATGCTGAACTTCTTGGCGGGAAAGTGAAGAGTCATGTCTGCGGTTTCGTTTTATTTAATCTAAAATTTGTGTTATGTCGAATATTAATGTGAAATAATGGTGGATTATTAACCGTTAAGTAATCGTGAGTGTGCATAAGTGTTGGCAAATGAAACAAAACAGTGCAACGTCACTTTTCAAATTCTCTCAAGAAGTCCGCCCGAGGACGCCCCACATCTTTACTGAGATACTCGAAGGGTTGAGGGGTATATCATTTCTCACTTCTCATTTCTATTATCATTCATCATCATCATACAAGATAGAAATATTGTTTATTTATATTTGTATTACTTGTAAGAAATATTACTTTGACACTGGCTAAATGTGCTAATCGCACAAAGCCATCAACTAAAGAAAAAGAAAAAGTTTGTGACTACAATATCAGTTTATTTAAAACTTCTAAAACAAAATGGCGATGCATGAAGATCATAATAGCAGGTCGTTAAAGAATAAAAACTAAAATGGTGATCGGTAAATATATTATTGCCTTCAGTGTTATAATATCCTTAAAGTTGTAGATGAAATTAAACTTAAGCAATCAATTGTCAACTTTAAATTCTTCGCTGTACCGTTAAAATTAAAAATGGTGGGCACTATTTGGCAATTGAAAAAGTTGTTCTTACAGAAAACTCTCAAGTAACTCAATAATAAAGTTACCGAGGGATGAAATTGTAACGAATTGTCGGATCCCCCAAAAAATGGGGCACTAAGGCACTGCGTCTACTGGTAAAGTACCCGTCATTGCTACATAATATTGTTGTTTTCATAAATACGAAATCAGGATCAGAATCAGAATATTTATTTGCTTTAAATAGGGTACATCACATATGGTTAAACAATAATATAGGACATGCATCTTCATTATTTTCATTACTATTACTATTAAACATCAAACTTTATTTTATTAATATTAAATTATACAATATATTAATTTTATTAATTTAAATTAATTCCACACACACACCACAGGGCTCAGTGCGGATTGGCGGTTGTTAACGACTGCTAATGCAGCCGGGACCAACGGCTTTACTTGCCTTCCGAAGCATGGAGGAGATCGAGATAAAACGTTTTTGGTCAACCATCCGATGACCGGCCTTTGCGAAAGCTGGTTTACCTTAACAATCGAAGACCGTGCGGGTAAACCACTGCGCTAATACATTGAAATTAAACATTTTACACGAATCTAATTATTTATTTATCTACACTAATGTTGTAACATTCTACTTATGTTTCCAATACTTGACTTATAATTACTACTGTTATAGCGCAGACAACAAAACACTCAATTTAAGCAATTTCACATGATGGTATAATATCCACATCGATATCGTAAAATCTCATTAAAACATCAATAAAACGCGACCAATTAACCTGGCGAGCCTTATGTCAAAATCCTCATACAAGTTGTATAAAATTTTGATATTAGGCTGGCTTTTGAAAACAGTTGGGTTATACGTGAAAACTTCGTCGAAACTACTAAACTTACATACACAAAACTCTTTGGTAAGATCTTGTGCCAATTGAATAAAAAAAGAACAGCGCGCGCTCGCTCCTGATTGGCCCTGCGCGCGCAGCTGCGCTCTCATTGGTTATTGGATGGTGGATGGATTGGTTTGGTTGGTAATTAACATTAACTTTCAAAATTGTACCATCCAAAATTTGAACAATTATTATAAATAAACTATTGTCAGCTTTTACTCTTGTTGTTTGACTAATTGCATTAGTGAAGATAAAGTAGTGTATGCAACTGCATATAACACGGGTATTAAAACACTCGTTACTATTATGAAACTCGCTGCGCTCGTTTCATAAACTCACACTCGTGTTTTAATACCCTTCATTATATGACAGTTGCATAAACTACTATTATTTATTAGGTACACAAAATACATAGAAATTAAAAAATAACAAAAAAGCATGATTAATTGTATAAAAGCTAAATTCCTATCTAAAACATGTATACTTACACAACACGATTAATAATAAGCGTCCATGTTAAAGTTTACCTAATCTAAAACTATATCCAGTTAAAACCTAATTATAATAGAATGGTGAATAATAAAAATATAACAAATTGAAAACTTAAGATAAGATAGAAATCTTAAACACTTTTTCTGAATGCCTTCAATACTTTCTATGTGTATTTTATAGAATGGGCTCCAAATTGTACAACCGTATTCTAAAATACTACGTATTATGCTGTAATAAAGACATAATACACTTTTTGGTTTCTTTAAACCGTTTGTGGATCTAAATATAAAACCTAAAAGACCATTACACCTTTTTAACACATGTTCATAATGTTGACGGAATGAAAGTTTATCATCAAAAATAATGCCACGCGCGTGTACTTTATGCATAATTTTATCCTTATTTGTCGACCAAGTCCTTACCAAAATATTTTTAACAGTTTAAAAAACAATTATTTTTTTTATTTTTACAGACAGGCGTATGCACATCAATCTATACAAAAATGACAAATTTCTTCAATAAATGTTCAACCATACGTACCTAAAGTAAAATAAATAGCCTATATACGATCCCACTGCTGGGCAAAGGAATCCATAATTAAAATCTATCACTACAACTGATGGGTATACAACCTTAAGACATTTTACATAAAGTTCAAAGTCTACGGTAATTTGTGTACTCTATGTGGGTCAATCAATTAGGTCTAAAATGCAACCTAAAAATAAAAGAACACTCGAAAATAACAGCAGTAAGGGACTAATCATTCGTATTATTGCGAGATGAATAAAGCTGGACACACACAGCGCTTTCATACCCTACCGAAGGCTTTGAATTCAGTCTTACAGCAGCTTCCGAGCCTGCAACCCGCGTTGAGCGCAAGCTTTACATCTCGTTTGTACGCTTCGAAAAGTTCCGATTCAAAGAGTCATTTTAAAAGTAACAAAAAGTTTTTATGACACTAGTGAAATAAAAGGGTTTATGTGAACTGTGTTTGGAAAGGAGTATTGATGACATTTTGTGGACTTTTTCGGTGTCATTTATTTTTAGGTAAGTTTTTTTATTTCAAATATTCACGTTCTATTAATGTAGGTCAGTCAACCTTTTTGAATATTGGAAAACGTGTCCTTCAAAAGAAAATATACAAGGGTAGTGGCACATGAGCAAATATATCATATATTTACTCATGTTAGTGGCACCATTGCATTGTGTTCGACTGTGATCAATTTTTTTTTCCTTTAATTATTTAAGGGTCGCAACTGATTTACCTCTAGCGAGGAGCTCGATGGCGCAGTGGTTTACGCGCTCGGTCTATGAGTACTGAAGTTAAGCAACTTTCGCAAAGGCCCGTCATCGGATGGATGTCCAAAAGTTTATCATCTCTTGCTCCTCTGTCCGTGCTTCGGAAGACACGTAAAGCCGTTGGTCCCGGCTGCATTAGCAGTCGTTAACAACCACCGATCCGCACTGGGCCCGCGTGGTGGTTTATGGCCCGGTCTCCCAATCCACCCATAGAGAAAGCTTGTGCCCCAGCAGTGGGGACATAAAATGAGCTGATGATGATGATGATGAACTTTTTTTTTTTATTTAATTTATTTTCTTTAAATTTGTACATGTATTTCACAACATATAATTTCGCCAAACTGATTAACAGTTTATTGGCGAAAATTGCACTCATTTTTCACAAAAATATAAAAATAACTAAAATTTAAGCCTTTAGCGACAATTGAATACAGCTGTCATGCCGTAAAATTTCAGTAATCATCTATATTATTTTTTGAAACGAAAAATCGTTCGCTAAGTTGGCTTAGAGTGTCGAACAGATAGATAGTGTGATGTGATGTTGATAGATACTGTTAATTAATACTTAAATATTGCACTTTTCTTTACTGTGAATTCTTATTTTTAATTTTACTTATCTCATTCTCTGTTTTCTGTATGCATCATCATCATCATCATCATCATCATCAGCTCATTTTATGTACCTGCTGGGGCACGAGTCTTCCCTATGTGGATAGGGAGAACGGGCCATAAACCACTACGCGGGCACAGTGCGTTGGTGGTTGTTAACGACTGCTAATGCAGCCGGGACCAACGGCTTTACGTGCCTTCCGAAGCACGGAGAAGCGAGAGATGATACATTTTTGGTCACCCATCCGATGACCGACCTTTGCCAAAGTTGCTTAACCTCAGCAATCGAAGACCGGGCGCGTTAACACTGCACCATCGGGCTCCTCCCTTCTGTATGCAATTAGAAAAATTATAATCTGTCGATTATTACCTCACTGTAACTTTCGAATAAGAAAGATAACCTTTCCCCAGAGTTTTAATAAAATTTGTTTGTATATATTATTCTTGTTAATAATCGCTGTGTTGGCTCCTGAACATCATTTTTCAGAATCAAGCCATACATTCTGGGATAATGTATGCAAATTGGCATATTCGTTTGTCCATGCCAAGTGACGTTATACTCGTAACTAGACATCTTTATTTGGTAGACAGACATTTTAAAGAATGGAGATTTGCTTCGTAATTTCATATTTTGTATTTTACTCGAGATATGAGTTTATACAGAGATGAGATTTTTGAAAGCCACTGGTGATCTTGGAAGCATACATGTCAATACTTAAAATATAATATTTTTTGGAATATTAGCAGTTTATTTGTTTATATTTAGGTATTTTATATCGTCCAGTATAAAAAAGGATGCCTATTAAGTATATCTATACTAGTTTGCGTTACAACTTCAAATGCTTTGTTTATTTCATCAACGTTTTTATGATTATTTATAAGTATGCCCCAATCTTACAAAAAGCATTTTCATAGAAATTCATAAAATCCAATGCGAGGACTTAAGAATCTATTGAGTTGATTTGTATTGGGAAGTAAATAAAACATTTTTTTTATCTTTTTATTAAATTTAAAATAGCCTTGCTTTCTTTTGCGCATTGTAACAGAACCTATATAAATTTTGAGATTTTTGGTTGATGTAACAGCATAATAAAAAAATATGCTTCTGATATGTTTCTATAGGCACTCCAAATCTGATATTTTTCTTATTTATAGACACAACGTTACAACTAAAAATAAGCTGTGTCGCCGAACAAAATACGTAAAAGTAGTCGAAAATTGCCTGCCATATTGCGTTCCATTTGAGCCAGCCACTGCGCCCATTTATTATTTAAAGACTGTTGGCATAAAATTAACTTTCCAATAGAGCCAATAGCAAAAGCCAATAACATTATTTTTATGTGTTTTCTTTAATTTTATAGCAGTTCTATATATATAGAGGTATTGGATAGAGTCAGCTTTTGTTTGCGAACCATATTGTTTGTGTTGTGTTTAAACCCAAATATAAAAATGAAATTACTAAATGTAACTTCTAATTAAGTGCGTCGGCTCGGTGATCGAGTAGCAAACAGCTTGCAAAAGCAATTGATGGAATGTAAAAAACGTTATTGGACTTTTGAAAAGTGCTTAAGTTTCAATTAAGTTTATTTGAATAAAAAAAATACTTTGCTCGTTCGATTGGGTAGTGGACTGGTTAGTCAATAAATAAACTTTTTAGCATCTGTAAAAACTATTTCTTTATAGAAATTGTATGGGGTTAGCAAACTATGACGTCACTCTTTTGTTCCGTCAATTGTAATTTTATTAATAACTTTTTAAAAGAATTAAAAAACACGACTGCCATGACAAAAAAGGCAAAGAAAGAACTAAAAGGCAAAAAACAAGATGTCATGTATTTATTTACTCGATTTATAAAAGTGAAATGTCACTCATTCACTCACTGACTACTTATATATAAAAAATCAAAACTGCTTGATTAATAAATATATAAAAAAACGAACTAATAAATACATGACATCTTGTTTTTTGCGTTTTAATTCTTTTTTTGCCTTTTTTTATCATGGCTGTCGAGTTTTTTATTTTTTTTTATTTTATATTTTTTGTGATAAGTTTAATTTTAATAAAATACTTATGTCATGCTAGGTAATTTAATTTGTAAGCGTTTTTATACAAGAAGAAACAATAATTAACCTCTACCCTACCTCTACAGATATGCTAAACATCAAAATCTAGTCTCTAACTCAAATAATGACGAATTTTCATCATACAAAATTTCATCCTCTATTTTACCCACATAGGGGTTGAATTTCCAAATTTTTACTAGCCTATGTTAGTCGGAACGATGCAAGGATTGTAACAATACCTCATCTAAAACGATTCAGGCGTTTAGAAGTTATGTATGATGGAATAAAGAAACTTCACAAACATACATACATGAACCCTGAAAACATAACACGCCTTTTTTTGGCAGTCGTGTAATAAATTAATGTTTCAAAGAACTGTTATGTTATCTGATTTCATTTATAAGTTATTTATATATTTCGAGTAATAATTACAACTCATATTTGTTAGTAACAATGGGACTTAAGAACTAAGTTATTACAGAACAAAACTTAATACAAAGAAAAGAAACATAACTTAACATAACTTAAAAAAACCAAAGAAATAAAAATAGCAAATTAAAAACTAAATGCCTAAAAATAAAAGATGTCTTCCAACTGTGGGCTCATGGGAACGGTCCCAAGAATGCTGGCAACATTGCCCCTCTGGATTGCCAAACTAATACGCTGGCAGAGGTAGCTGCCAGCCTTCTTGTCACCGGAGGCCTCAATAAGGCGAGCACTTAGCTCTTTCTTTCTTTTTATTTATAAGTATGTGTTATATTCTGGAATCAATTACTGTTGTTGCAAACATCCCTGTTACCAAAGAACAAGCGGGCTGCCTGCCTGGCTGGATATAGTGTTTTGTACTTGTGGTTGGACTTGTGTTGGTGTGTTGGATTTACAAAATCGTCTGTTCAGTTTGTTCCCATATTTTAATCACTCAATATTCTATTCTACATCGAGTTATCGTAATACTTTTGAATTCGTTATATGTAAGAGTTTTAAAGTTAAGATAAAATATTGTTGAAAGTAATGACTGATAATAATAACTATAATATCTTAAAACAATTATTTAAATTATGGGGAAAAAACAAGATGAGGAGCTCGATGGCGCAGTGGTTAACGCGCCCCGTCTGATTGCTATGGTTAAACAACTTTTGCAAAGGCCGGTCATAGGATGGGTGGCCAAAATTTTTCTATCTCGAGCTCCTCCGTTCTTCGGAAGGTACGTAAAGCCGTTGGTCCCGGTTGCATTAGCAGTCGTTAACAACCACCAATCCGCACTGGGCCCGCGCCCGCATGGTGGTTTATGGCCCATGGACAGGGACCATCCATAGGAAAAGCTCGTGCCCCAGCAGTGGGGACATTAAATGAGCTGATGATGATGATGATGAAGAAATTGCGGATCAGCAAGGTGAGGATGGCTAGTTTGGCACAATCTGCTCCACGAGCTGCGGAGTATCTGGACTGTACTTGTATTAAGCAGTAGCCTATACTGCTTAACATTAAGTAGAGCGGAATCTTGCCTACCTATCTATCAAAAAAGTAAATAACTAAGCATTTCAAAACCTACATAAAATAATTACATTAAAACGCCTTACTCTTTTAAATAGCAAAGTCATAGCGCATACACCAATAGGCATGATGACAGTAATTAAAAACTACTAAAATACTATATTTATTGAATAAAACTTGAAGCTTGGAATATAAAATACGCATTGTTTTTTTTATTATAAGTGTGATTAATATTTATTTTTATAAAATAAAACTACAAAATAAGGCCATCCGCCATGATATCTTGAACACCAATCAGAGCGCATGACGTCACGCTTGAGTAAAACTTATATGTCATGTGTACTTGAATTGATTTATCCACTGTCTTATGTGCATTTTCTTGTGAAATATCGTTTATGGATGCTTGTGAAGCTGAAAAAGAAAAAATAATCAAGTTTATAAAATATTACCTTCTAATATAAAATATTACCTAAAAAAATTGCCAAGATTTCAAGATAAGTATGTATATTTTAAAAGCAAAAACAACACAAACAAAAATTTTACATTAATATGAAACTTCAACAGGCAAAGTATTTAAAAGTCTTGTATAATATTGTTTACAAGATATAGGTTTGTCGTATTATTGGTTTTATTTATTGCATAATTGGTTATGAATAATTCCTAATGAATGGAATAAATTTGTATTAGAAATATATATATTTTTGGTGAAATGGCAATGGGTAGAAATAAGTACCTGAACTTCCACATGGCATCTCTTCAAGTTCCACTTGTTTTGTAGTTCTTTCTTCTAAATCGACATTCTTCTATCAATGTCATTCTTTGTTTTTTGAGAATATATGGTCTTTCTGTAGCATCTGATGTTCGTTTTCTTCTATCTGATTGACATTGAAATTTAGTGGGCATAGGTACACCCCGGTTTCATGCGGATCTGTGACACCGATCCCATCAAATTCCATATAATTATCCATATCATTAGGTAACTGAAAAACATATCAAAGCAATGAGAGATGAAACCTAACGTCGAAATAGATTGTTTATATTTTTACATTTAGACCTCGTACAAAATTTTATTACCAAATACTATATACTAGAATCTACAAAAGTATGTAAAAACTTACGTCAAAGTGATCTTCACAAAAATAAAGGTGAGCACTGGGCAATATTCCTTTTGAATCTCGCCTTGCAAGTTTAAGCCACTTGTTTCGTATGTTTTATTTTGAGGAACGAACACAAATAGCTTATTAGGAGTTTTTATGGATGTATTCTCACACTGCGGGACCCCACACCACCTATACACTTTCGAATTCATATTTAATAACACAAAATAACTAAATTCTTGCACGAGCGCAGCGCGTTTACGTTTTGATTACTCAAACGTGACGTCACAAGCGACGCCATGACACTAACAAGCGTTTTAGGGGAAATTTTAATTATTATTTTAAAATTGCATTTTTTTCCTACTAAACTTTTAATTTCTGCAGAAATATCTTATTCATTGTAAATAGTATATATTTCTGGACATTATAGGTCCATTTTTCAATTATTGTCATCATGCCTATTGTCAATAATCTGATTAAGGCGTAAATACGAAACTCTTGACTTCTATTACTTTTGACTGACAAGTTCTTTGTGTTTTTTAAAAATGAGAATAAAATCTGCTAATATTCCCGATAACAAAATACCATAAAACATTTCTGTAAATGAAAATTATTAACTACATATACATCCGTAGAAAACTTAATACATACATACATACATAAATACATACATGCATACATACATACGTACATACATACATGCATACATGCATACATGCATACATACATATATACATACATACACTCGAAAAACATAACCCTTCTTCTGACGCAGTCGGGTAAAAAACATCAGCATGGTTAGTTATGGCCCAATCTCCCTGCTTTTGCACATACGGGAAATACAGTGCCCAGCAGTGGGACGTTTTTAGTCGAATTGTGATGATGATTTACTTAAAAAATTTACACATACCTACAGTCAAATCAGTCTCTCATAGGGGGCGGATACTCTTATAAAAAACGTCCCTGACCCCAGCAGTTGGACGTTTTTAGGCTGATGCTAATATTAACGCCTCGATGGCCTAGTGGCAAATCACTTGGCCTGATACCCGTAGTACCCAGGTTCTATTCCCAGGTCGGGCAAAGTATATTTAGGATTTATTCGGTGCATAGCCAGGGTTTGTGATCACTGATCACCAACCCGCACTTGGCAAGCGGGGTGATTATACCAATACCCATCAATTGTAGCCATGACTTGAATTCAATGATGGAAGCCTTTGCCCAGCAGTGGGACAGTTACAGACTATTCACTTACTTTACTAATATTGATGAACTTAATTCTTCGATATAGGCTTCATCAGAAAACGCTGTGAGCTTGAATTTGAGCTAAAAATATAACCCCTTCCCGTCAGACAACATTGCCAGCGTTAATTACCTCTTTGAAAGGTTCTTACTAATTTGTTTCCAGTCACCTCACGCCTAGGAGAGGCGCCCTGACAAGTACCGAAGCAAACTTAATTCTAACAAAGCGTTAATCGAATAAAAGCTAAGTACAGTCAACAACGAATTTCTGGAACACTTATTACAATTTGCGACAATGACAAATTTGTGTAGCTACATTGTACTAGGTATCCCACTAATAGTAGGGCCACTCCCACTGCTGGACCTTTTCCCATTGCCTGCATCATTGAAATGAAGTCAACTTTACCTTTACCAATTAAACTTTCGTCAGCTTTGTACCAGATGCCCGATGTACCGTGCCCTCAATAATTAAAATTCTATTGTGTCCTTACGAGCAAAACGAACGAATGATTATTGGTGGTAATCACCCACCAAGTTTGCCAAATGGTGAGCACGAACCCGAACTATTGAAAAACTTAAGAGGACTTTGGGTTCTAAAAGTCTAACAATAAACGTTGAGTGTACCGCTCAATTTAAAAACAGCCTTTGGCATCGTGTTTTTTACATATTCTAACGACAATATAGCTAAATAGTATTCCCAATTAATCAGCTAAAATTATGTACCTATTAATAAATTGAGGTTTCTTAATCGGTTATTGTTGGTTGGTGGTGGGTAGTCACCAACCCGCATTTGATAAGCGTGGTGCTAAACCCAATATCAGTTGTAACGATGACTTCATATCAATGATGGAGACTTTTCTTAATTTTACGTTTTTCTTACACTGAGACAATATACAGTCTATTTACTAAGCTTGTCTATTCCTGACTTAGGGACGCCCCACACTGGCGTCTTTCGAGCGTCAACGCCGCGTGGACGCCGCCGGCCCAACGCTGACGCTCGAAAGACGCCAGTGTGGGGGGTCACTGAGGGCAGTGACACGCGATGAAGGGAATGTAATGGGAACTATGGGTACTTACTTGGTACTATGGGGAAACTCGAGCAGACGTTGATGGCGTAGCCACGATACGATTGTCGTGGGGATGGAGCTGAGCTGGTTCAAGTCTTTTCTTCTTCTTCTAGATTATATCTATTTACAACTATAGCAGGTATTAGTTCGCTTTATGAAGGGGGTTTCATCCACGCAATTTAATATTTGAGCTAAATGCACTATCAAAGCGGTTAAGTACCGGCCGGTAAGCTATCGAACGAGATAATCCAGAAGGTTTGAGCGGAGAGGTTAGCAGATCGGAACTCACGTCCTTACGCCGCTGCCGCCGCCGTCGGCTTGTGCAGCGTATTTTTTTTAGTTGATGAGTGATTGGGTGAACGAGCGAATGAGAACGTCGCGTTTCTGGCGCGAACAGAGTCCTTTAAACGAGGTGTGAAGATGCAGTTTGCGGGTCGGCAGGGACTGAGAATCCTACTCCACTAGACTGTCCTGGCATCTGAACTCTGCTTCTGCTTAACATCAGGTAGAGTGGAATCATTTTTTTTATATATTAGAAGGAGGCAAACGAGCAGGCGGGTCACCTGATGGGAAGCAATCTCCGCCGCCTATGGACACCTACAAGACCAGAGGAGTCGCAGATGCGTTGCCGGCCTTTAAGGAAGGAATAGGCTCGTTACTTGAAGATCGTAATAGTCCGGAAATACCGCCGCCGAGAGCTGGTTTTACAGCACTGTAGTTCGTGGTAAAAAATTACCTGAGAAACGCACAGTAGTAGACCACCATTCATCAAGATGGTGGATGGAAAGACAGTCTATTGCGTGTAGTGCGGTATTTGCCTACATAACTATTAAAAATAAGGTCAGCATTGTTGGTTTTGGCCCTATCTCCCTTCTTTTGCACTTGTGGGAAATCTAGTGCCTAGCAGTGGAACGTTTCTAGCCGGACTATGATGATGATTTATAATTGCTAAAGTTAGACTTAAAACATACATCATACATACGGTCCCGCCGGTCTTCCATACGGGTAGGCAGATACCACTTCCTGCCACTTGCTACCATTCTTACATACCTACTAATTTCACTTCATCTATTCATACATTAATTTCTTCATACATGAAATTTAAAATAAAGCACTGAAACAAATAATATTCTCAAACAAACACACCTTTCTATTACAATGAGAATTATTGTTATTGTTAGAGACACGTGCCGACTATCTGCGTATGTATACTTACTAGGTATATGACATACATCCTCTCCTTTTTCGTATGATTTTCTTTATTTGGATCACTTCATTGTGCCGCGCGAGCGTTTAAAAGTGTGCAAAACAAACTGTATATTCTCATTCAATTCACAATGTTTACATTAACGAAACTACTTTCGTTAAATAAACCGATACCGAATGGAAGTTTTTTTATGTTCTCTTTGTTTTTTTTATTTCGTTACAGACTTTGATTATATACCTACATGGTTATGTTAAGGTACTTTCTTACCTGATGAAGCTAAGTGTTGATGAGACTGAAGATGTACCGCACTGAATCTGAAATCCTCAATTAACCCCTTGTGTGTCGAGCGACCAGCCACCCGCCGATAACTATTAAAATTCAATTTTTTATTTTATTTTATTTCCTTAGGTGAATCAACAGTAACAAAAAAACCAGCCAAGTGCGAGTCGGACTCGCGCACGAAGGGTTCCGTACTTTATGACGTATTAAAAAAACTACTTACTAGATCTCGTTCAAACCAATTTTCGGTGGAAGTTTGCATGGTAATGTACATCATATATTTTTTTTAGTTTTATCATTCTCTTATTTTAGAAGTTACAGGGGGGGGGGGACATATTTTATCTGTTTGGAAGTGTCTCTCGCGTAAACTATTCAGTTTAGAATATTTTTTTTATCAGAAACCTCAATATCATTTTTGAAGACCTATCCATAGATACCTCACACGTATAGGTTTGATGAAAAAAAATTTTTGAGTTTCAGTTTTAAGTATGGGGAACCCCCAAAATTTATTGTTTTTTTTTTCTATTTTTGTGTGAAAATCTTAATGTGGTTCACAGAATACATCTACTTACCAAGTTTCAACAGTATAGTTCTTATAGTTTCGGAAAAAAGTGGCTGTGACATACGGACGGACAGACAGACAGACAGACAGACAGACATGACAAATCCATAAGGGTTCCGTTTTTTGCCACTTGGCTACGGAACCCTAAAAAGAGTAGCTATGTGTTATGTCGTGCTTGTTTTATTGAGGTTTGGGTCTTCACAATAATACTACTACAGCTCAGTCAGTGGTCTTCAGCTCCACGTTCTTTATTCAAACAACAAGTACATAATTTAGCAAACAGGTACAGCGTCTATCGTCGGCCGCTCCGACACCAGTCTAATACAAAATATGGCGGCTCTGTAGGGATGTACCACTACGCACAATCTATGTAGTGATGTACCTAACACTATGCAGTTATACATCAGAAAACCAATGACAGATTCACACTAATAGAGTGATTGTGTCTGGTATTCACACAGACGAGCTCTTACCTTTAACTATCGGAACACAAAATGCTACTTGTATTAATGATATGGCGTCTATATTTTTTTACTACCAAAAATTGACCAGTCTCAGAAAGCTCGAATGGGAATACGTTATGGCGTCTTTTTTAGATGAGTTGGTGGTAGCTAGCAGTGACATACCGATTCCCATCGGCTTCCCTATTAGAAATCCCACTCCAGGGATCCACCATGCAGATCTTAATAATTATGTCAGTAATTATTGTCACCAATTAGTAAAATATACGTGTGCCAGGCAGTTGCATAGTAAACAAAATGATTTATTTCCATGTTTATTGTTGTCTGATTTGTAAATTCTTGGCCGGCTTACCTTCGCCGTAATTCGACCCCTCGCCACTGGTAGCTAGCCACCTTAACTTGTTCCTCAACTCGGCCGAAAAAAACTCGAGGACGAGTTGGCGCCATTTGAAAATACCTACTTTTTTCGTCGTCAACTCGACCTAGAGTGAAATCTGAGACCGTTATGTATAGTTAAAAATAAAAAGTATTTTTATTAATTTACAAAACGTTAAATGTTTCAATGCATCGGTGGCTGAATGGCAAGCATCAAACCCTACCACCAACCAAACAAGGCTCTAACATAGACCCTCCAATGGGAATCGGACCCGGGCCCTCTGAACTGAGACCGTTAATTCAACCACTAAACCACATGGCTGCCAATAAATTATCATAATAACCTCAAACAGTGAAGATGCTAATTTCACACACACGATAAATTGTTTATCTTCCCACTGTTGATGCAACAGTTTTTATACACACGTATGTAGGTATGTGTTGATTGCAGAGATGGAGAGCTTTGGTAAGTACACTTTCCACATGGCTACCTCACTCCATAATCCAGGGTGCATATTGCTAATTTTAATCACCATTCGATCATGTTAACGAAAACGTGAATAAGTATGGAGAGGCAAACTTACAACTCGCTTGGTACTGCACCAGGAGGCGCTGCTTTCATCATCATCAGCGAATTTTGTATGTCCTCACTACTGGGGACGAGCCTTCCCTGTAGATGGGGAGAACGGGCAATAAACCACGAGGGCCTAGTGCGAATTGACGGTTGTTAACGACTGCTAATGCAGCCGGGACCAATTTGAAGCACGAAGGAGCTCGAGATGACAAATTTTTGGTCACCAATCTGATGACCGGCCTTTGCGAAAGTGGCTTAACCTCAGCACTTGCAGACGCGCTGCTTTGAATGGCATCAAAGTCTCTTTAATTCAAATTCAAATTCAAATTCAAATTCAAAAAAATTATTCGGCGTATCAGGCTTAGGTTTTAACAATAAAACTAAAATGCTACGGCATAAGTTGCAGCTTCAAGAAACTGCAATTCTGATTTTCAGAGGAGCCCGTGCATAAAAATAATGCTATTAATAATAATACACAGTAATAAAGTTTAAAATATAAATAATATATATTTAATTATACCTGTGTGTGATTACATAATAATATACCTTTCTAATAACTCGCACGCTGAATGCAGCATTTTCTTTAAATAAGGGCTTCATAGCAACTTTTATTTTTTACATAAGTTTTTTTATACAATATCTCTTATCGTAAAATTATGTAACGCCCACATCCGTTCGAGTTTTCCTCAAACTACTCATCTATTTTAAGATCTTTTCTTTTGCTTTTATAAGGCTTATTCCGAGAGGTTCTGAAATAAGCACCATGTTCTTTGTAACGTATTTATAGAAACTGGCTTTTTTGTACTGTAACATCACTTTATTTGATTCAATTTATGAAATATTTCAAAAATTGAATCAAAAGATCTAAGTAGGAGAGGATTCAATCAAACCAAAGTTTAAAGTTCAAATATAAGGTACAAAGTTTTACAATGGTGATCGATCGGTCGGTGAGTAAATTTTGGCAGCTTTGCCTAACAATTATAATCCAATGGAACTCTTGATAGCGTGATTCGGTTTGGTACAGCGCCATCTGTGATTTTTAATCTGAACTAAATTTACTGTACAGAAGTTTTGTATAGGAAAATGGTTTTGATCTATCTTTAGCTTGAACAGCTGGTTATCATTAAAAGGGTGGTTTAGTGTGTATTACATCAACATATTATGTAAAATATAATGTTTTTATAGTGTTTCTTGTTATTGTGTAGTGTAGATATGAGTAGATACTCATTAAGTTAAACTACTGCAAATATCATATTTCATTTAGGAAATATTCACTACGGTTCTAACATAAACGGAATTCTAATAACAAACGCTATTTATAAATTTGTTTTGATTACCAATATTTCACTAAAACTTTGTAATTAATGAGTCAATTACTCACTGTCCACCTACAGTAAAACAGATGGGAACTATAAACACAGTAATAAAGAATCCATGCAAATAATCATACAGAATGTTTGGTAATATGGTATATTTTCCCGAAACGTACCCATGTTAACATGTCTATATAATAAATATGCCAACGTCAAAAAATAGAATTTGTAAAAAAAAAAATGTCGACTCTCCAAAAATTACCCATCAGCTGATCGAGTTAGTATGGAAAGTCGATATATTTTTTTTTACAGTTTCCATTTTCTGACGTTGGCATAGTATTATATAGACATGTCAACATGGGTACGTTTCAGGTGGACGAGCCAAATATCATCGGAGAGATAAAGGCCCACAGACTTCGCTGGCTCGACCACCTCGAGAGGATGGGAGAGGATCGTGCTGTAAAATGAGCGTACACGGGACGTCCTAGTGGCCGACGACCGGTTGGACGACCCAGGTACCGCTGAGAGGACGAGGTCTGTAAGGACTTGCGCGAGCTCAACGCGGACGACTGGCACCAGGTGGCGCAGGACAGATCCAGATGGCGACTCTTATTATCGGAGGCCAAGACTCACGTTGGGTCGCTGCGCCATTTTTTTTTTATTTTTTTTTATACGTAGCACACTACAAATGACTCCAATTCACCTGATGTTAAGTGAATATGGATTCCAGATGCGACGACAACTGGTGCAGCGTGAAAACAACGAAGCATCAGTTATCCTCACTTTGCCGGCCCACAAGGTGCCTCTTCACGCCTCGTTTGAAGGACCCCATATCATAGGAAGGAGGGAAAACGTGTGCTGGCAAACTATTCCATGTTTTGGAGGTGCGAAAAAAAAAACGAGTCACCAAATTTTTTAGTGCGCGATGGAATATTTGAGACAGTGAAGCGGTGACTCCGGAGAGCAGCACGTGTACTCCTATGGAGGAAGGGAGAAGGTGGGATGACGTCAAAGAGTTCTTCAGAGCACTCGTCGTGGTATAAGCGGTAAAACACACTGAGTGACGCAATATCTCTACGCAATTGCATAGTTTCAATTCTAGTTAGTTAGTTAAACATCCTGTATACAAAGCTTTAACAAACCGCCTCTGTGGTCAGGTGGCAGTAGTCTCAGACCCAGAAGTCCCGGGTTCGATTCCCAGTGGGGGTTAATATTTGTACTTGTTCTGGTTGCCGGTAGGGCTAGTTTTTCTCTAAATATGTCGCCATAACATCAATGTTGGTAGCATTGTTGTGTAGAGATAAGATAGCCAGTGCCTCAGTAGCTGCAGGTTCCGAGTGTAGAGCGCTTCATCATCGGCCTAATCATCATTTAATATAAAATGAGATGAAGGCCGAGTACGCGCCTGACACGTTAAAGCTTACCCATACAAATTGAATATCAAAAATAAATTAACGGTTTTGTGGTCTAATGGTTAGGACCACCGGTTTAGACCTAGAGGTCCCGGGTTCGACTCCCAGCGGGGGGTACATGTTTGTGTACTCGGTTTGGTTGGTGGTAGGGCTTGTTTGTCCGCCTGGCTAGCTACCACCATCTTATCCAAATATGTCGTCATAACATCAATGTTTGTAGCATTGTTGTGTTCCGGCAGCTAGAGATAAGATAACCAGTGCCTCACTAGTTGAGGATCTCGGGTAGTGCGCTTTCATCATTGGCCTCATCATCACTTAAAACATCAGGTAAGATAAAGGCACTGTGCTTACCCGTAATTTTTTTTTAATAGTCGATCAGAATTAACCCGATAACTGTTTTTTTATTTCTGTCAACCGTTCGTGGCGTTTTGAAAAATAACAGATAGCTTCGCTTTTTTCGTTCATAAAACAGCCCATTGGAATAAGGTCGTTCTCAGCTGTCTTTTTATTTTTCCTGCATATTCTACATGGGCCATCTGTACTGTATATGCTATAGTGATGTAGTAATAGAAAATAGAGGTCTAAATTTGAAATTGAATACACTTCTTTAGGCTGTATGGGCTAACTCCCTTTGCATTATCCTTAATAAGAGAAGAAAACTAAAAAATCTCGGTATTAGTTTACAGCTTCAAAGCGCAATGTACTTTCTATTCATGATTGATGAATCAGCTTTTGAAAATGATCATAAAACGCTTAGCAACTCAAGAGAATCTAAAAATATAAAAACCTTTTTATACGAAAAATAAAAATAAAAATCTTTTTATACGAAAATTAGTTTTAAATTCAAAGAATTAAACATAGATTTACTCCTTTTATCCCACAGACTAAGTTTCGAGCAACAGCCCGTGTAAAAAAGTATTAACTTTCAGACAAAGAAACTTCATTCAACCTTAGTGCTTAATTAAAAACCTATTTCAAAGTTATACCTGAATCTATTAAAAAGCGCTCAACAAACCATCCATTGTAAACTGGTTAAGTCTAGACTGCAGCAGTCTTTAATTATATTTGTTTGATGACCTAATAACTTATTTGGAACTACCCATTTTGGAACTTGAAACTTCGCTTGTTGTGGTGAATTGTTATTTGTAGTTTTAATTGGAAAGAAATAAACAGTTTTTCTTATGGTACGTATTAGATTAATTGTTTAGCGATGCGTCGCCTTAATGACCTTTTGATATAAGCAAGTCTTAGTAGAAAAAAGACAAAGTGCTGAAAAAATTCCACGAGCGTGATTCTGTAAGCCAAAGGAGCCCTATTCAATGTTATCAACATCAGATCTTAATATTTTTACAAATATTAAAAATCAGTTAAAAATTAGGAAAGCTATATTTATGATAAAAAACTAACAGAGTAAAAGACGATGGTGTTGATTAATATCGGCGATAGCATAGTTGGTAGTGCACCTGACCCGGCATGTCATGGGGTGTGGGTTTGAATCCCACTCGTGGAACTTTTTCAACACTTTGTCTTTTTTCAAATTGTAATTTGTTCGCAACAATATTTGCGTATATAACCATAACGAGGTAACAACTTTAAAATCGCGATAAATTATGACGACACATAAAAAATTCTTTAGTTTTTATTATTTAACTAAATATTATGATCGGATGTTAGTGACGGTAGTTGTTAACGATATATAAGTCAACGATACGATTAAATGACGTTTATGTCAATCCCATACAATAATCATTCTATTTCGTTTCTATTCTATTAGCGTTATACCACTTGTCTAGGGGGCCGCTCTGATAATGCTCTCCGTAATTTAAAACGCAAGTTTTTTGTACCGAAATTACTCAATTTAGCTAACATTATAAATGTGATTTTCCATCAATGGCAGCGGCGCCGAAGGTCCTATCTACCGAAGTGCCGAAAAAAGTATTGCCACGTAAGTATTGTCATTTAACAAAATTTTTATCGGGGTAAATTTTTTTCACTTATTTTTTTAAAATGATTAGGTAAATAGAACTGAATTTTGATACCTAATAACACCTTAACGGATCTAACAGGGTTTTTTTACATGTTGTATATGTGAAGGTAACAACGATCTACTTTCTAATGTCTACTTCATTCCTAGTAACTACTTTTTTTGTGGCCTACATAATGTAATTTCCAGAAGAGTGTGTAATAATGCCTACTTTATTGTTAGCGGTTAGTTATATTCTGATATGATTGTATTTGAATTTGTAAACTTTCTATTTGTTTTTATGTTAACTGAATTGGTTGTTTGCACAGTGGCACGCGCCTTTTCTCGTCAAATGTATCTGCAGAATACCAGTGCCATGACAACACGCGTTGTCATGGCTCAAACTGAGCAGAGGCCTATTTGGAGTACCTACCAAAGTTGCTGTATATTTTTTAGTTTTATTTTTAGATTAATTTCATTGTTTAGATTTATTTTTATCTTATTTTTTTGTATGGTACCCAATAAACTTTTTTCTATTCTATTCTATTCTATTCTATAATGATCGACTCCAGCCATAATGTATAATATAACTACTGTAACCTTGGTTTAAACGGTAAAGCAAAAAAACAGTACTTTTTTAATGAAAAACCCTTATTTGCAAAGGGTACGTTGTCACTCTATGATACGCCACAAAAATTTAAAAGAAATTCCACGAAACTTTGAAGAAGTTTCAAAGATTCTATTTAGAGAGTATATCTACCTACCCATCATATTATTTTTTTACTGAACTTGTAAGCACAAGCCGTAATATAGCCTGTTGTTATATCAATACTGAATGTGGAAACTGCTGACGTAACCTAAGTTTCTGAGAATATCAACATTTCGTGTCTCATCCCACAGATATTACGTTGTTAACTTGCTTCGTTAATCTCCGGAAGGCTCTTTGGCCCTTTTCCGGTATAGTACGATAATTCATACTTTTAACTCCCAATAAATCTTCGAATTTGCTCAGTAGACATTGAAATCACCTAAAATCCGCATTGAAAATGTAAGTCACGATTCTCCAAGGTTTTTCCTTCTTCAAACCGTGAAAATCTTAGGGTAATGGATTCTACTCGATTAACCTTTTAGGCTTTGAATAAGTTACGAACTCTCGATCGGGTTCCAGAACAAAAACTAAGAAGTGAACAACAACATTTTCGATAATTATAAAGTTTTGATTACTGATATCTGTTAATGCAAAAATGTAAATTCAAAATTCAAAATCATTTATTCAGTTTAGGCTACAAGTAGCACTTGTGAATGTCACTATGCCATCGGTTTGTAAGTCTACTCTGGGCGGGAGATCTTGTACTGAGAAAAACCGGTGAGAAACTCAGCAAATTTTCTCCCTTACAGCGTCAAAAATATTGGAAAATGCCCTATCATAGCAGGACACTTTCCTAATAAACACAAAAAATATAGAAGACAAACACAATATGTAAAAAATACAAAATAAAACATATAAGTTAACAAATCTATATCAGGTAAAAGTTTCAATTTTCACAATGTCATACATGTCATCTATATTTCTATATAGTTATACTAATATTATAAAGAGGAAACCTTTGTATTTTTGTATGTAGGTATGTATGTTTGTATGTATGTATGTATGTATGTACGTATGTACGTATGTATGTATGTATGTATGTATGGATGTTTGCAACGAAAAAACTCAAAAACTACTGGACCGATTTAAAAAATTCTCTAACCATTAGAATGCTACATTAGCGCTGAACATAGGCTATATTTAAAAAAATACTAAAAACGACAATTTAATTTTCCAATACAAAATGATTTGTTTGTTTTGTTGTCTGTCTGTGTCTGTCAAAGCGTCAACGTCAAACAGTCAAAGCAGTACGAAGTCCGCCGGGTCAGCTATTATAGTTTAAAATATTTAGATAGAATGTTTTTTATTTGTTTATATAATTTTTAACGCAAATTTTGTTGCGAAACAAAAACACAAATGCTGAAAAAAATTCCGCGAGCAGGATTTGAACCTGCACTTAATTGGGAGAGCACTTGACCCGGTATGTCAGAAGGGTGCAGGTTCAAATCCTGCTCGTGGAAATGTTTTCAGCATTTGTGTTTTTGTATATTTAGATAGATTATATTTATTTTTTTTAAAGCCCTTAAAGGGTATTCACTGGAGTTCTCTAGCACGTAACCACAATATAAGGAGACTGCAGAAGGTAAGCTTCAAACATACCGCACTCGAGCAACTCACACATAGACCCTCGGACACGGAAGCTCGGAACGGCATGGAGCGATGGTAAGGCCAATGGTGGAAGTGCACTGCACTCGGAATCTCAACTACTGAGGCACTGGCTATCAGGCCTTCTTCAACCAACCTGGGCCAGTGCCCAGAACCCCGCAATCGATGGGGCCCCTTGTTCCTGCCAGATCACTAACCGATAATCGATATTACCGATAAATATATTTGTTTTGCGAAACAAGAATTACTAACATATTGACTTTTTTGCTTTTTAATTCAAATAATCTTATAGCTAAGATGATGGAGGATAGATAATTAATCTCGTAACTTTATATTAGGTAACGTTGTTTAGACGTAATAAAAAGCTGCGGCACGAGTTTTCCCTATGGATGGATATGGAGAACGGGCCATAGACCACCACGCGTACCCATTTGGTGGTTGTTAACGCCTTTCGAAACACGGAGGAGCTCGAGATGATAAATTTTCTGGTTACCCAACCGATGGCCGGCCTTTGCGAAAGTTGCTTAACCTCAGCACTCGCAGACCGAGTGCGTTAACCACTGCGCCATCGAGCTCCTCAGTTAGAATCTTAAAAGAGCATAATACCGTCATTAATTTTATTCGCGATAGGGTAAGCTACTTTATAAACTTATTATATGTTTGTTCTCTTCGGCAAGTTGCAACCATAAAATATTAACAACGCAATTACGTTAAGGAGTAAAATCAAGCCCGTTAATTTATGTTATACAATAAACATGCTCTAG
>OY720028.1:1800898-1959898 GCA_963082485.1 Eudonia mercurella | reverse complement strand
GGATTATCCACTTATATCAAAGTTAAGAGATACGAGATGCCTAATATTGTTGATTCTTTTTCTTATTATTAAACTAAAATGAAACTACTTTTGGAGCGATTGGCGCTCAATGTCGTCATCATTCAGAAATGCTTAGATCGTACGATTCAAATTCAATTTCAAACCATACAAATCTAAAGTTTCGCCACTACAATTTCGACATGGGAGGTTGTCTACTGAAACCAGGACGAGTTTTTTCACAAAATGCCTAAAAAGTAAGGCTTTAATTCACGAAAAATAAATAAAAGAGAACTGAGCTCTTACACAGAGTGAGCAATCTAAATGGGTCAGCTATCAACAACCACTAGCTAAATTATCATAACAAAACCTCTACAGCGCAGCGCGGAGGGGATGATGCATGAATCAGCCATAGTTTAGAATAATAGTAGAGTATAACTATTTAAACTATCTTGGTCACTTGCAATAGAATAATTATTAGCGGGATTCTTACTATGTTCATTACTTATGAGTATCCCGATATTTCGGCACAGTTGCATGCGCCATGATCACGGAGTTACTGGCTGTGTGACTATTAATGCGGATGAGTTTTTTATGAGCAGACAAAACGATCTACCCTTTTCCTTAGTCGTTTTTTTTCGCTCGATGCCCGTACCACCGGTTTCTAAGTCACTATGCACTCGAAATTGCTCACAACACACTACACTCACAGTATCGGAACGCGAAACGGCTTCATTTTTGTTTTTGCTGTTTTTAACAAGACTAATCACTGGATTCCAGACACGAGACAGTTTCAATCCATCTTCACGATTGAAATTTTTGTATTTCGTAATTTCTATTTAGTATCGGATACTCATAAATAATAAATATAGTAAGAACCCCGAAGTAGTAGAGTAGTTTAGAATACATATATACTCTCTCGGCCTTCTTCCAAATAAAAGTAAACAGAGCTTCAAAATCACAATTTTGAGGCCTCGACGCCACTTGTAGCATATTCAAAGCAGCGTAGAAGAATGGTGGCATCTTCTTCGGTACACCGGGTTTATTCGTCAAGTAATTTACTCAAAAAAACCGGCCAAGTGCGAGTCGGACTCGCGCACGAAGGGTTCCGTACTTTATAACGTATTAAAAAAACTACTTACTAGATCTCGTTCAAACCAATTTTCGGTGGAAGTTTGCATGATAATGTACATCATATTTTTTTTTTAGTTTTATTATTCTCTTATTTTAGAAGTTACAGGGGGGGAGGGGGCACATTACCACTTTGGAAGTGTCTCTCGCGTAAACTATTCAGTTTATTAGAGTTTATCATTTACCTTGACATTGACAGACCTCAGCAACTGGTATAAGTCATCATCATCATCATCAGCTCATTTTATATCCCCACTGCTGGGGCACGAGCCTTCCCTATGGATGGATAGGGAGAACGGGCCATAAACCACCACGCGGGCCTAGTGCGGATTGGTGGTTGTTAACGACTGCTAATGCAGCCGGGACCAACGGCTTTACGTGTCTTCCGAAGCACGGAGGATCTCGAGATGATACATTTTTGATCACCCATCCGATGACCAGCCTTTGCGAAAGTTGCTTAACCTCAGCACTCGCAGACCGGGCACGTTATCCACTACGCTATCGAGCTCCTCCCACTGGTATAAGTAGGTTAGACAATTATTTATATGGGCTTAAACATACTTTATCTTACTGTATTTTAGAATAAATAAACGTTATCTTACTGTATTTTAGAATAGAGTAAGATAACGTTTATTTAATTTCGTGAATACACAAATTCAACATCCAAAAAAGATGTGTGCGTAATTGTTGAACCTCTTCGTTGTTGGTGTAAAGTTCCATGGAACTTTATACTTACTTACTGATTATAATTTGACGACCTCCTTGGTCGAGTGGCTTGCACACCGGTTTTCATGGTGTCGCCATCTCTGAGGTCCCGGGTTCGATCCCCGGTCGGATCAATTTAGAAATACCTGTTTTTCTATATTGTTTCGGGTCTGGGTGTTTCCTATGTATAATAAGTATGTATTTAAGTATATTAAGTATGTTTATCCGTTGTCTAGTTAACCATATAACGAGTTTCTTTAGGAAGCTTTTCTTGGGGCTAGATAATTGGTGTGAGTGTGGGAAACGTTTATTTATTATTTATTTATAATAATGTGAGTAATTTACACATAATTTACCGGTGGTAGTAGATTTTCTGTTTAGAACTCGTCTGGGTGCCTAATGTGAGTTTTGTTTACTATACGTATTCATTCGATTACGTTTAAAAATTAGTATGGCATTGAAGCAGCGCCTCCTGGCGGCATACGAGAAAAATCAAATATTTGCCATAATATAAATTCTTGTTTTCGTTAACGTGATCGAATGGCTAGTGAATCTCGCACAAGGCATCCTGTATCATATCCTTGCTAGCTTTAAACAGTTTGAAGGGTAGGAGCACCAATAAAACTTTTGAAAAAATATTTTAATTAAGTACCGGAAATAGAGGCATACTAACTATTACTAAGGTCTCGTGTACATTCTCTTATAATTCATCTCTAGAGTGATAGGAATGTTAATATATTTTGAGTCATTATTAGTGACTTTTATAATTTAAGAGCAACAAAGACGGCCTCAAAAAAGCATCATGGCTCTAAAATCTCACCTTTCATATGATAAAAATGCTTTTTTGGTTTAAATTATCAGCTTCATAGGCGCCACTTTTTATAAATATAACAAATTAGTACAATGACACTAAATAACATTTTATTAAGATAATAACTTTATTTTCTTAGCCTTATGACCTCATACATACTTATATCCCTAGGACATTGTGTTTTAGACACAAATAAACTAAAAAATAATGTAACCAGTATTAGGATAAGAAGGTTCCAAGCGTACTGAACTCTGGTACTACTTAAAATAAACAAAATTCCTAAAATGGTAAACACGAGTATATCACATTACACGAACACGACCGTTCCTATAGGAATCCATTAACGTCAATTTGGCGAGTCGTTTGTCAAGCGCCATTAGCAAATTGGTATTAGAGTACGATGCCTAGCTCTAGATGTACCCGGCTCTAAACCTTGTCCAGTAATTAAAGCAACAGAACGCTTTGATTTGATTAAAAGATTTAAATAAAAAAAAATATTGAGGCAAACTTTTTTAGTCATTAATGGATTGTTTTCTAAAGTTTACGCGAACACTACACATTTAAATGAAACAACTTTTACGGAACTTTACAGGGAGTCTCCCTGTGACCACGGACCCTGCAAAGGATTCGAAACGTCAGGATAAACATTAATAATGTGTAAAGTAAAATAAACGCGAGTAGATCCGTAAAAGTTGTTTCATTTAAATAATTAATGGATGTTTGGAGATGTTTCCATTTTTAATTTATTAAGTTCTTAATTGTCTTAAGGTATAGTTTAATTTGCTTGAGAGTAAAGTTTACATTCACGAGTATAAACATGTAAACACTTTTAACCGCCTCTGTGGTCTAGTAGATAAGACAACCGGTTATAGTTCGATTCCCAGATAGGTAGGGCTTGTTAGTCCGCCTGGCTAGCTACCACCATCTTATCTAAATATGTCGCCATAACATCAATGTTTGTAGCATTGTTGTTCCGGCAGCTAGAGATAAGATAGCCGGTGCCTCACAAGTTGAGGAACCCGGGTGAAGTGCGCTTCCATCATTGGCCTTATCATCACTTAACATCAGGTGAGATTAGGGCACTGTGCTTACCCGTTAATATAAAAAAATAAAAATAAAGCTTTTGACTAGTTTTGACTCTTATTCCATTATATTAATAGTTACACTGTTTACACGTTCATAAAACCCAAAAAAATGACCCTTCTTTTTATTTGAAGTTGTACAAAAAAGAAGTCTTTTATATAAAAGAAGAAAAACTGGTTACACTTGTGAAAGTTTTTTTTAAATATGTTAATTACTTTTGATAATGTTGTAGTGAATATTTTGACTTTAGCTCGTGATTAGGTTACCCGATAGTTGGCCACCACTGCGCTCTGCTTTGTTAGATGAAAGAAAAGTTCCTAACTTCAACCTACTGTCGAGAGCTGAATATCTTGGAAGTTACTACATTTATCTATGCCTTATTTAACTAAGACTTCATAAGGTCAAACCACAGCGTAAATATGGAAGAGAATACATAGACTATCGTCAAACTTTCACATAAAACAAAAACGCATCTACCGTGCCCCGACTTTTTTTTTTTTTTTTTATTATTTGGTTCACACCTTAGAACATACACATACATAGGTATTTTATTAAAGCTTCGATTAAACATTTAAGTGTAGTTCCTAATATTAGTGAACACAACATGCAATACGAAATAACGTTTAAAGAGTAAAAACAAAAAACAAAAACAAAAATATATGCATAAATAAACTCTAAACAAACCAACTTGTTCACAAATCGTCAAATGCTTTATATAAATTATTCCTTGCCGAGGCTAGAGAACCAGAGAATATATCAAATTTTAATTTGATTCCGTTGCAATAAGAGAAGGATCTATACAAAGGAGAATGCTGGCCGACATTTGTTCTACAGAGCGGCAGCCTAAAGGTTTTCCGGTTTAATAGTACTTTACTACGTTTAATAGACTTGAAAGAGTTTAGGTGTCTCATACCGAAGAGTTAAAGAAAAAATATAAACACATACTTTTTGATTCTTCAATTTCCGTAATGCGGCTTTTTCAGTAGATGGGGAAGAGGGGTACAGGAAGTAATTTTGAAAGATGGTGACATCGCTTCGCCTCCTCAGTTGGAAGATAAACGAGCTCGAGCTTAAGTTGGGTTCGTGATACCGAACGTTACTGTTTGGTAGCATATTTGTTTTTATATTAAAAGGAGGCAAACGAGCAGGCGGGTCAACCTGGTGGAAAGTAATCGCCGCCGCCCCTGGACACCCGCAAAACCAAAGTAATCAGATGCGTTTCCGGCCTTTAGGAAGGAGTTGGATCTTGAGGAGGAAGTAGGAATTGGGAGGGGGGAGGGAAAACGCAACAGCAACGAGTGCCATTGTTTCACGCCGATATTATAGATAGCAGCGTTAAAGTTATATTCTTACTATAAACATTGATATATGTATTATTTATGTTGTTGTGCGTTTAACAAAATTTTTGTACATTTAATATGCAAAGACAAGTAGCTTTATGTTAATCAAAAAAGACATTTTCAATATTACTTATTTTATAACCATGACGTTAATAACACAAACGAAATTACTTATTTTAATATACTATGGGGAAGCGTTTAGCTTTCATCTAACTATGGTGAAAATGCACTTTACTCAAAAACTACTACTTATTACTCAGGAACTGATTTTTCGGAAGGCAAAACTGTTACTAACATGATTGTTATATGGCGGACAGACTTCTATGAGATGGTAATGTTAGTAGGTACCATCAACCAAACAGAGTCCAATAATTATAGTATTATAGTTTCCCCTACATCTGTGTGTCTAAATATGAGTGGTCTGACCACTAGACTACAGAGGCAATAAGCATATTAAAAATAACGACCACTAGGGTCGCCCAGTGCCCGAAATTCGACCGTAATTTTATTAAGGCTGCACGGATTGTATCATAAGCAATGAAAAATTAAAAAAGATTGAATGTAAGTTTGGATTGGCATTGACAGATGTCGGCCGCATTAAAGACAAACAATACGTGTGTGTCAAATACATGGTAGTGTGTGTAATGTTGTTTTTGTTGATTTAATGTTTTTTTTATACATAATTTTAATAAAATTTTTACATTCGAATAACCTTCTCTATATAAACAATAAGTGTGCGAAATTTCATACACCTCCGTCCACGCAATTTTCGTAAAAACGGGTACAAAGTTTTTGCTTCACGTTAATATATAGATTTAGGTCATCAACATCTGCAATTTCACACACACAATTTTATCGTTTGTAACTTTACTTACTCAGTATTAAAAAAACGTTAAATGAATATACGAAAGTCACTTCCGAAGTTCCAACATTACGTTAAGCGCCTTAAACAAATACGAGGTACGGAGATCCTCAAATATTGCTAGCAATTTATTTTTAGGCGTCAGCTTTATACCGGGGCGTTTGATCTTAATTTAGAATAACGGGTAATCCAAAGATAAATGGCGCTCTGTTTTGATGCTGCCTGTCTCAGTCTCAGGTTAGCGCGTAATAAACAAGTTTAAATAGGTTATAAGGCGGATGTTTTAACGAGAAATCGAGCGTTAATAGTCTCAGAGAGCGAAGCGACGCGACGACGATGTGAATGTTAGGCTTTGATATCTTTTTATACGCCATTTTATCTGTCTTCAGAATAATATCTACCTACTGCATATGTTGTCCAGTATTGTTGGAGCAGTCTCAAACCTAAAGTTTCCCCGTTCAGTTCGCAGCAGGAAGGTACATCATTTTGCGCAGTGTGTGCGATAATGCTACAAGCACGGATCCACCGTTTTGCGGGCACCAATTGAGATCGATCGAAGATATTTTAAAACATATATATCGATATATAAAATGCATAATATGGTCAATCGTAGTCCTATAAAATAAAGTCGTGCTTAAATAAGTTTTAATGTTACTAGCACTTATGGATTTTATATTAAAAATAAAAAATAAATATTATTATTATCTTCTTTATTTATTTCCTTTCTTAAAACTAGATTTTTACAATATTTTAATATAAAAACAATAAAACATTATAAAAACCTAATCCTATCCTGCCAACCTTTTGTTTTTCTTTGTCGAAGTAAAATATTATTTATTCAAAGTAAATCTTTACAGGCCCTTAGGTACTGACTTTCTTGGCAGCATTTACGAAATTTAACAAAAGTCAAGTATAAGTTACACGTCCATTAATAATAAATTTGTTCTTAGATCAGTTATTACTTAAACTAAAGCAGTTTTGTTGTTGTCAGAAAAAGGTTTTGTTAAAGGAAGGTATCTAGCCCACACAGCCTTGTCTTTAATATAATCATCTTTGTATTTTGAAAACCGGGTGATGTTAATGATTACTGATGTTATATAAATTATTGATATTCCTTATAATATTTTCACGATCTTAGGAGCTCTTTACTTAAGTCAGTTTACGCGGACCTCTAAGAAATGTTTCCATGCATTGTTTTGTTTAATTCTCAGAATAGTTGCTCAAGTTATTGTTCTCAAACTTTTATTTTTACTAATAATAATACCTACTATTAAATATTAAAGTGTGTTGCACGAAAAAATATTTTCTTTTTAAACATGAATTTTAAAAGCAAACCAACATACACTTTTGTCTCCGTTATGGAACCAGTTTTGGTATAAATATCGTACTTTATTAAATAACCTTTTATGTCAGGGTAGGGGGAAAATACAGTTATGCCCATCAAAGGCATCCATTCTAATTTAGAGAGGGGTCAAGCAAGACTCGCCGTAACATTATACAGGCTGTATAGATTTTGGTGATAGCGTTGACTTATCTGTCTTCCAGCAACGTTTGATGTTAAAAATAAAATTAACATTGCCTTAGAAGCTGTAATTTAAATAAGAGGCAGTATACTAGAAAGGCTTTAATATAGCTTGGAATGTAGTTTTAGAGTATGTATGTATATAAGGTCACATTTTATCAACTGCAAATATTTTATGGATAAATTCAACAACATATATAAACTATTTTTATGAAAAAGTAGTTTTTAAGAAAAACGCCAAATGACATTTCGATTAAAAAGAAAAATAAAGCACTTTCGGTAGTTCAATTCAAAGGAGCCGAAAGAGAGGCCGCAAATCCTTCGCCGCTTACACGTGCACCTAATTTCATTCAAAAGAGCCGACAGAGAGGCCGCTCTTAAAAATATTACAAATTTTGTGTCAGGAAAAGTTAAAAAAAAACTAGCCCGAATTTTTTTTTAAATGATATATAAATGATATTATTTCTCTGATATAATTAGATATTTTGTCAAAATATTTGCAGTTGATAAAAAGTGACCTTATGTAACGTAATTGTTTTGACGACCTCCTTGGTCGAGTGGCTTGCACACCGGTTTTCATGGTGTCGCCATCTCTGAGGTCCCGGGTTCGATCCCCGGTCGGATCAATTTAGAAATACCTGTTTTTCTATATTGTTTCGGGTCTGGGTGTTTCCTATGTATAATAAGTATGTATTTAAGTATATTAAGTATGTTTATCCGTTGTCTAGTTAACCATATAACGAGTTTCTTTAGGAAGCTTTTCTTGGGGCTAGATAATTGGTGTGAGTGTGGGAAACGTTTATTTATTATTTATTTATTTATTTTTTTTAACTCTCAACTTACATGCAAAAGATTTCGAATCACATCAGACTATCACAAACTGTCAATTTACTCAATAGGCTTTGAGCTTTGTGTCTTAGGGATAAGGTTAAAAATTTTTTGAAGTAATATGTCAGTTTTGTATAGGTTTATGTGATATATAATACATACATACTCTTACGTCCTCCCAAAAAGCGGTACACAGTGTATCGAAACCAATAATTTTAAGAATAATCGACATTAGTGACCCGACCGACGTCACATTTTTTTTTAATACGTAGCACGGCAAATGACTCCAATTCACCTGATGTTAAGTGAATATGGATTCCAGATTAACATAGTAGCACAGTCTATGAGTAGTAGGACAAGTAAGACTTGTTCAACGCATCTGAGGCCCACCTACCTCTGGTGTCAGTGTGACGTGCTAATACTTCGTTCATCATCATCATCATCATCTCAGCAAAAAATACATCCACTGCTGGACAAAGGCCTCCCTCAAGGATAAATAATTTTGAGAGGAATTTGCCATAATCGCCACGCTTGGCAGGCGGGTTGGCGATCGCAGTAAGAGAATAATCACAGAGGGACGCTGCTGCTCATCCTATGGAATGGTCTTATAGTCGCCTTCTACGACACCCACGGGAAGAGATGGGGTGGTGCAATTCTTTACCCCCGGCACCACACGGGGAACCATACTTCGTTCAAAAGAGTATAATAGCATCGTTCTCTACCCAACTGTTTTTTTTTTCTCGTCAAAAGTGTTTTTATGGTGAGCGAAAAGTATTATTTATCTTATCTCACACTTGCGAGCCCAATTTGAAGTGATTTATTCCTTTCGTGCCGTAAGTCGACCGTACAAGCGCCGCGCCGCGGAAAAACTCAACACGAACACTTTAAAGGATCTGACTTGGAAATTGCAGACATCTTTCAGATACGATAAAAGGCGGTTGTAAGGAATATTCGAGTATACACGAGATTGAATAGAAGATCTTCGTCTTCGATTTCTTACATTGAATTGAATTAAAAATATTGAATTAAAAATAGACGTGAGCTGCAGCCCGCTAAACATAATTATATTTAATACAGCCAGATGCTTTTGTTTTTTTTCTATAAAGATTAATAATAGCCCCGTAGGTAGGCCTATCACGAACTTCTATTAAAATTGTAATAGGTTTGGGACATAAATTCTATGAAACGAAGTCTTTCCGCACTGGGCCCGCGTGGTGGTTTATAGCCCGTTCTCCCTATCCATCCATAGGGAAGGCTCATGTCCCAGCAGTGGGGACAAAAAATGAGCTGATGACGATAAAGCAATATTCAGTATTTTAAACGTAAAAGTACAAATAACTGTAATTTGCGGAAGAGATATACATATGACTTGGCTTTACCAAATATTAATAATGCCCTGTATCACAAGAGTGCCTATGTATCTGGTATCCAAATATTCAATCATCTGCCCACAGATCAAAAAGCCTCAGTAAATTTGAGTTGTTTTAAGATTAAATTAAAAAGATGGCTTATAAATCAAGCATTCTACAGTCTGGCTGAATATTTTGGTACAAAAACAGCATAGCGGCTGTTTCTATGTATCATGTACCTACCTACTAAAAATTGCATGCCCGACTAGGGTAAATTGTTTGTTCCCATTATTATGCTCAACACCTGCTATGTATTTTACACAATTTTATGGCAATAAAAATTTATCTTATCTTATCTTATCTGAAGCCTTTCAATTTGTTAGTCCCATTTACGGACGTTGTGGACGCCGTATTAGTTTCTATACAATCATTATTAGTTCATGATACAATATACCTTTAATTCCTGTAGTCCCTTTAAGTCCAAAAGCTTGTGTATTAATGGGCAGAATTCAATTACAGTTACAGATATAGTACAATAATAACGAGGTAGAGCTAGTATCAATATACCATTAGTTATATCTACTCCAATGAGAGATATAATTAATGGAATCAGGCGTTATTTTGCGGAAATCCATGGTTTAAAAAAATGTTATTGAAATAATATGTAATGTTAATTCCGCTAAATCCTAATAATAAATAGATTTAGTGGAATTAACACTACATATTATTTCAATTACATTTTAATTGTACTGGACTGTAGTATATTATATTTTATAAATATTTAGTAAGTAAGTATATTATATGCCAAATTGTCACAGATCACCGCTCGCGCTCGAGAGAAATGGCTTGTCTATCTGTTTTCATAGGATTCTTATCGGGGAGTGTACGGAGGAATTGCACTCAACCAATTCTACCAGCCCTCTTTCACCATCAGAACACTAAATGCAGTTAAGAATACCACTCTTAATCACCACGTTTACACCATGCACTATTGAGGAAATGGGAAGGACCCGCCTGCTCCTCAAAATGCCACTACGTATTCACATGATGCACACGCGCCTAGGCCCAAGATACCATATTCGAATAACAAGGGTACGAAGACTCGGTTCACACGCACTCTATACCAGGTACAGGTACAATTACCAGGGCGTTTCTGCCCACCCCCACAACTTGAAGTCCTAAAAAGCCCTCGGGTTGTTCCGCTCGCGTTTCGATCCGAACCCATCGAAGAATCTAGTAGGAAAAGGGCACACGCTTGCGTGATGCTATTCCCTATAGAAACTATCTTGAGTATTTAAATTTCTCTCCACCCCCAAAAACTTCGGTTAAGATGTAAAGGCAGTTAGAAGCCACCAGCAAACTCTTAAAAAATGGGAAGGTATGAGCTGTTGATAAAAAATGTATCATTTAAGTTTATTTATTTATTGAGACAACAACAGCCATACTTAACTTCTAATTTGACAATTTTACTAAGACTAAACATATCCAGCTAAAAAGTTGTCCACAGAAAAATAATAACAAAACCGCCCATAGAGGCAACTAGATATATTATGCTATGTTTAATTAATGTTAGTAGTAATTGAATTGCTTAATTAATGCTTAATTAAATATTTAATCATTACGCAAAAGGTGACAATGGAACCTTTCCAACATTATTTTTCTGAATGAGTTTAAAAATAAAATGAGGTAAGTGTATTTTTATTTTTTAAGGTCACGTAACTTTCATTTTGAATTACTTTTAGGCTAAAGTACTCGCCATACCAGCTGCTGTGGTTATAATGAATATACCTACTAGATTACTTTTTTGATGAAACATTCCTTTGTTCTTATTAATTTTAATTAAAACAACCGATTTCCTATTTTTATTACGATATTGGCAATGGCATGACTTTTTATAATACACACTATAATAACTATACTATAAGACAAGAGAAATTGCTTATGTACGAGTATCTCATCTTATCTTCGCAAGATGCCTAGGAAGAGCTGGCTGAGAGTAGCCGCGGATCGTGCTCGATGGCGTGCACTTGGAGAGGCCTATGTCCAGCAGTGGACTAGTGTAGGCTGATGGTAATGATGATGATGATGTATCTCATAAGTACTCATAACACTTAGCTATAAATTATATAAATAAAAATGAGCAAAATATTATTAAAAAAAATACTAGATGATGACCTGATTATGTACCAGATAATATGAAAGCTAAAACGTAGGTACATTCAGAAATATCACAAACCCTCAATGTATCTAGAACTAACCTTTATTTGTTCCTATAAGCCTCCAATCATTCTCCATCGTAAGTAATTTTAGGGGTCCTTTCTTCTCAAAGCTAGACAGAAAGGTCAATTTCAGCTGTGAAAAGAATAAAAAATTATACGACATCCATTTGAGTGGTGCAAATGGCGAAAACGTGTTCGTTTTCATTAATATTGTTCTTGTTTTTAGGGAGCTACATATGAATGTTATGTGTTAAGCTGCTTTTATGACCACTTCTGTGGTACAGTGGTGAGACTAGACTTTTAGTCTCATGCCCGTTTTCACCAACAACCCCTCTCTTTTAGGTATCCTCTAAACCATATTGGGGTAGTGGCAAAAGTTTTCTCAATAATATAACGTAGATTTTCAATAAAAATTTAGGAGTTGACAGCTTGGAAACAGGTTGTCTATTTTTAATAATTAAAGGGAAAAACTTACAAATTGAAAAAAAATCACAGATTTCGCAGTCCCCGCAAGAATTGCAAGCATTGAAAATGAATACAACAATTTACGAAAAAAAAACATTTTATTTTAAATAACACAATTCCAACTTGAATGCACTTCTCGCCTGCATCTGCATCTTTTAACACCATTACCATGACGATCGGTCAATAATCAAAGAAGCTACATCACTTTTTATATACAGAAATACCCGTTTTTCTACAATACCAAATCTAAAACAGTTTCCAGCCGATTTTCAATATTCAAACGCTCACACGTGTCTCTATAAATTCCTCAACTCTTGGTACTATTTCCATCTCGATTCTCCCAAAATCCTCGGAACTATGGTCAAAAATACGTTTTAGGCGATTTGCATCTGATAACCATTTTCAATGGTAAAAAAATGAATTGACAGACAATGAATAGGACTCCTTTGGCTCACAGAGTAAGAGTAGATATTGTTGATTAATTTCGGCGAGTTACATGCATACGGCACGGTAGCATAGTTGGTAGTGCACCTGACCTGGCATGTCATGGGGTGCGGGTTCGAATCCCGCTCGTGGAATTTTTTCAACACTTTGTATTTTTTCACTATGTAATTTGTTCGCAACATATTCGAAAATTATATGTAAATAATCATAAAGGAAAAAAATGACGACAACTGCTGCGGTTCCTGTCGAACATTACCATTGCCTTAGGTTACGACTTGCATCTACAAAGACTTACTTAGAGGTTAACTAAAGCTAGGTGTCACCCTGAAAGAAGTCCCGGGATCGATGGTGCATATAGTACTCGGTTTAGTTACTGGTTAAAGCTAGCAATTACCATCTTCTTTTTTTTCCATTTATTTGATGGCTTTGTGCGATTACAAGTAATACATAAATAAACAGTATTTCTTTCCTGTATGATGATGATGAATGATAATAGAAATGAGAAGTGAGAAATGATATACCCCCCAACCCCTCGAGTATCTCAGTAAAGATGTGGGGGGCTTTACTAAGTCCTCGGGCGGACTTCTTGAGAGAATTTGAAAAGTGACGATGCACTGTTTTGTTTCATTTGCCAACACTCATGCACACTCACGAATTAATAATCCACCATTATTTCACATTAATATTCGACATAACACAAATTTTAGAAAATAAAACAAAACCGCAGATATGACTCTTCACTGTCACGCCAAGAAGTCCTACCATCTTCTTCTTTACTTAGGGTCTTACAAATAAACAAAGCATAAGCTCCGAATAGTTATTCCGTGTTTTGGCTCTTTACTCTCATTTGAAATGACGTTTACATAACAGGAAAAAGACGAGAAATAACTATATGGACCTTATTCTTTGTTTATTTGTTAGGCATACAGGGTATGTTCCGATATACACTGCGAACACTGTCCATTGCTCTTACTGGCGAGAAATTTGTTCCGTTATGGACTGACAGTATATTGCCGCAGTATCCTAGGGAAATATATGACGTCATAAATCGTCGCCCTTTTTGTACTGTAAGCACTGGCATTTTCGAGGTAAGGTGCTCTCAGTGCTTTGATCACGTGATCAACAGCGTCCAGAAATGACATGGATAACAGCATGGATGACAGTATACTGGACTTCGTTCCGTTTTAAACAGTAACCAGTATAGCTAACTATAAAGGAACGGCTTCGCAGTATACTAAATTGACGTCACACCTTACAGTGCTCGCATTGCATATCGGAACAACCCATAGTACAAAACAACCCATAGTAAAAAACAAAGTCGCTCCCGCTGTCTGTACGTTTAGATCTATTAAACTACGCAACGGATTTTAATGGAGTTTTCAGCAATAGTTAGAATTTTCGTAAAAAGGGTACAAAGTTTGACGACCTCCTTGGTCGAGTGGCTTGCACACCGGTTTTCATGGTGTCACTATCTCTGAGGTCCCGGGTTCGATCCCCGGTCGGATCAATTTAGAAATACCTGTTTTTCTATTTTGTTTCGGGTCTGGGTGTTTCCTATGTATATTAAGTATGTTTATCCGTTGTCTAGTTAACCATATAACGAGAAGCTTTTCTTGGGGCTAGATAATTGGTGTGAGTGTGGGAAACATTTATTATTATTATTTATTATTATTAAAGTTTTTGCTTCACGTATTAATATATAGAAAAAAATTAACATTAAGATAACCTTCTCTATGTAAATTATAAGTGTGCGAAATTTCATACTCCTCCGTCCGCGCAATTTTCGTAAAAAGGGGTACAAAGTTTGTGCTTCACGTATTAATACATATATAGATGATTCAAGAGGAAAGTTTACATGTTCAATACCTGCATATAATTGGACCTGGTGGGTGGCTACTATAGGGTTCTATAGGATACGGATAGGGTGTTCACTCAAGCGGACTGAGTCGCGAGCGGGCCGCTAGTATTCTTATATGAGACCTCAGGGTGCCATGTGCGAGTTTCATTCACCATTCGATCACGTTAACGAAAACGAGAATTTGTATGGCAAAATGTTAACTCCTCTCGTATGCCGCCAGGAGGCGCTGCTTCAATGCCATACTAATTTTCGTTTTCGTAAACGTAATCGAATAAATACTCATATTAAACCAAACTCACACTATGCACCCAGATGTCCCCGTTTATAACAACAATATTAGTAGCATTGTGTTTCGACAGTTAGAGATGCTACAAGAAACTGCTCCATGCATATAAGAATTTGTGTGCTAGTGATAAGGTTCAAATTTGCATAGAGGTTAATAGAAAATTAAAATACGTGAAGACACGTTACTTGTTTATTGAGAAATAAACCAACCGCCACTTTGGTCTAGTGGTTAAGACCACCGGTTTAGACCCAGTGGTCCCGGGTTCGATTCCCAGCGGGGGGTACACATCTTTGTGTACTCGGTTTGGTTGGTGGTAGGACTTGTTTGTCCGCCTGGGTAGCTACCACCAACTTATCTAAATATGTCGCCATAACCTCAATGTTTGTAACATTGTTGTGTTCCGGCAGCTAGAGATAAGATAGCAGACAACTAGTTAGTAGTCCGGGTGAAGTGCGCTTCCATCATTGGCCTTATCGTCACTTAACATCAGGTGAGATCAAGGCACTGTGCTTACTCGCAAATATAAAAATATAAAAAATAACTGCCGACAACCTTTACCCGCGTTATAAAGGTAACGCACTGCGTTTGGAGCGTAAATAACTTACACAGGTACAACAATTTGTGTTTTACAAAGACTTACCAGTTGTCCATGTAGTCGTATAAAATTACTAACAATTGTTTTAAGTTCTGTTAACTTCTAATATCAAATATGGAGATTGTATTATGTACTTTCTCTGTAATAAAAAAATATATATAATTGTTTCAGATCGCGTCATCATGGTTGTCAAATATAGCATTTTCAACTAGAGAACCAGCATATCAGCCCCTATGAAGCGAAAACTATGCTCTGTACCGTCGTTCAACTGTGAAGACGATATGGAGGAGCTGAATGTGGTGAGTACATTTTTTTAATTTAACTTTTTGACCGCCACCGTCGGCTATAACCGACAAGCGATGGCGTGCTCTGTATGCCACCGTCGGCTATAACCGACAAGCGATGGCGTGCTCTGTATGCCACCGTCGGCTATAACCGACAAGCGATGGCGTGCTTTGTATGCCAGCGACGGCATTGATCGACAACACGTATGGTTCACAAAAACAGAATTACAGATATTCCCTCGAATCCCCATGCTTTCGCAAGTTTTACTCAGAATTAAATGTGTGTCATACATAGCACGGCAACGTATTCATATTGTGGTGGGCAAATGGTTAATTAAAAGGCGTTTAACTATAAATTAGATTTATTTTATTTTATTATAAACTAGCAAAAAAGAAAAATAAAATATAAATAAGCAACATTATTGATAATATTATAGACATAAGAGGAAAAAAAATAAAAATCAAGGTTCATCCTCGGGTTCCTCTTCTGCCACCGGTGCCGGTTCAAAAGCCGGAGGTCGATTCTCGAACGGTTTAGGGGGATTATATGTTTCTTCTTCAATCCTAAATTTGTGAATTTTTAAGTAATCCTCATATGGATTTAAAGCTTGCCTTCTCTCTTTGCCTTCCGCTAAAGTTGCATCCCACGAAAATGCAACTTTATATGGATTATCCTTTACCGTTCTTTTAGCCGTACTGCTTATATAAGCATAATCATCTAAATATTCTTTCCTTAGCTTCTCTTTGTTGTCTGACAAGAGACTCTTCTTTACTTTAGCTTTCTTCTTAACAGCTTCAGGGAATAATATTGCAACGGTATCATTGAAAATAGTTTTTTGATTCTTCATAATTTCTAACATTCTCCGTTCTTTCTCTAAGCGTTGGGCCTCCAGTTCACGTAATGGTTTTTCGTGTTCTATTAGTTCAGCTCTATTAATTCTTTTTTTGACCGCTATGGTTCGTTCAATAAGTTTTTGTATTATCTTTTGCCATCTTTCTTCAGGACCTATAACTTTCAGTTTTTCCAGTCTCCTTGCTTCTGCTTCGTCTTCCAGCCTTTTTTCCTCTTCTTCCCTTAACCGACGTTTCTCCTCCTCTTTTTCAGCCAGTAATGCACCCTCTTTTCTTTTCATTTCAAGTAAAATATGAGGATTATTTTTCATCCAGTCATTTTGCCAACTCTTAAATGACAACATGACATTTAATTCTCTTGCTAACATACTCTCCATACGTCCTTTATAAACAGGGTTGTCAATCATAAATATAGGAGGATCAAGAAACATTCTAAAAGATCCGTTAACGTCACTCACACCAATTATGTTCTTAGCCAATGGTAAAGTGTGTAGGCTTACACCCGTAAGCATGGTGCCCGATAATGTTTGAACTGAAATTGGCTTGTCACTTCTTAGAAGTAAATCCCAAGTCTCAAGGTCACCTTCAGAAGTAGAAAGAAATAATAAGCTAGGCTTATACTGAGACCAAGCTCCATCTGTCAAACGATAAGGTCGTTTCTTCCAGATCAGCGGACGGTTCGACAGATTGTTTGACCAAATAGCGAATATTTTGCCGCCGACTGTCAAAGTAATGTGATTTATGAAAGGGTTTCTTTGTGTACACGATATAATTCCGTCATGAATAGAACAACCATATTCAATTTCACAATATTCAGAGTTTACAACTTCTCCAGTGTTAAATTGATGACCTTCCCAAGACACTTTTCTTAATTCTCCATGTTGTGAACCACAATACAAAGTCATTGACATATCGGCTTCAGTTTGTGGAACGAGTTCGCATTCAAAATATTTTCTTCCCATCCCAGTGTTTCTAGGAGTATACACGTAATTTAATACAGGTGCATTCATTGCAAAAGTTTGTAGTGTTAGTGTCTGTGGTTGACCTGCAACTCCTAATATAATTTTATAGCAAGGTTGCAAGTTGCGATCTAGTATTTTTAATGGTGAAACGTCAACCATTAACCCGGACGGTCGCCTCGGTACCCTTTTTGATTTCTTTACTTTCTTACCATCAAATAAGTTCATATTTTCAACTGATAGATTCCAGATTAAGATATTCCCATCTTCAGATCCAGTGAAAAACATTGTGGATTTTTTATATTTTGGCATCATTGAAGCTGTCCCTGTTGGTGTGATTAAAAAATTTGGAGAAAGCCATTTTATAGCAGTAACTGGTCCGTAATGACTTGTCAGTAAATTACTTAACGCTGTAGAGTTTACTACTGCGTTGTCCTGGACACTTTTCATCCAGCCCATATGAGCGTTCATAGCAATCCTATACTTTTCCCGCGTTTCACTTAGCACTTCAACTTTTTCGACATTTTCCAATTTGTTAGTTATGTCCCAAATTACAATCTGACCATTGATGCAGCCACCAATCAAAATATTTTCATCAAACGGACAAAATGATAATGTTTTTACTTCACGTGGTGATTCCAAATATAATTTTGGTATTAAACTGTCTATATGGCTCCATATCATAACAGGATTTAAGCCATATACGGCTCTTTGTATCGGATCAGGTCGAGTGCCTAACGTTTTCATAACAGTAGGTGATCCATCTGAATAACAGATGGCTACAATGCCTGACCACATCGGGTGAAAAACAGCGCTGGACACATACTTATCTTTAGCTCTGACGTCCGTAAAACAAACATATTCCTCAAAAGCCATTGAATCATAAATGTCCACTAATTTTTCTGCTACTAAATTTGGATAATCATTGCAATAAATATCCATTACAGTGTTCAGTTCAATAATGGAACCCATTTCATCAGATTTAGAGGTCATAAAACCGTTAATCATTTTGATATACGACGGCCGACGCAAACGTTTTAATGCAGCGCGATAGGCTACCAGCCCCACTTCATCTACTTTCTCTTTTTCTTCTTCTTCATCATCATCTGAGCTTCCTTCTCCTTCTTTATCCTCACCTTCTCCATCTCCACGTGCCCCTGTGTCACCACCTCCTTCAATATCGTCAACTTTTCCCAAAGCATCAGCAATCGATTGCGTCCACATGTTCTGAGGATACCTCAAAAGAGTCTGAGCTGCTCTGTCTGCCTTTGGAGGAGTAATCTGAGAGGCACAATCTACCCTCCTACGAAAAACGTTATTAAACTTCTGTCGATAAGGTGTTAATTCTATAAAACCATCGCGGACTGCATTCGAGTCTCGTACTTTAAATTTTTGAGGTTGATATATAGTAGGAAACGTTGCTTTAATTTCCATTTCCATCAAAGGCCTTGTGTTGACTGGAACTAGCTCTAATATTTCCTTTTCACTCCCGAGACTTTTCCATGGCCTTGGTTTTTTTTGCACGGCTTTTTCTAACTTTTTCTCTTGACGTTTTATAAACTTATCGGATTGTTGTTTACAGTGATCTCTAGCTTCTACAGTACAACAAATGTAAAACTCATCAATATCTTTCGATTCATCAACAATGTAACCTATTAGAATCATCTCTTCTGAGTAAGCTTCGATATGTTCTTTGATAGGAAAGAACTCTGATAATTCTCCACCAACTTCGATGTTTTCCATGACCTTAGATTTGCTTATACTTTTCCATGGGTATTGGGCATTAACATGTGTCCCGATAACCACATCTAATTGTATTTGGGTCTCTTCACCTATAGTGATCGTGTAAACACCTTCCACTTCATATTTTGGTATAAACCTCTTTCTGCGAGGCTTTGGTTGTTGACTAGCCATTTTATCAGGGTGAACTGCAATAAATAATGAACATTAAATCGTAAACAAAGTTGTTTATTTACAATAAGCGAAGTTTTATTTTGACAGACTTTGTTATGACATCAAACGTCAAGATCGACTTTTTTAATACGGCGTTATTTAAAAAAGGTTTGTTTTCGATAATAACCTCTTATTTTACCAAAATTTTGAGTTATATGTATGATTGATCAAACAGTGCGAAGTATTAGCACAGTATTAGTTAGTGTTTTGTTGCAGACTTTTAAAAATTCGGTTCAAATCAAATTGTAAATATTTCAACAAGTCGTTATTAAACTACAATTTTAGAATGGAGTACAATAAAATGATAAAATAATCCGCACAATCACATTGTTCAACGACATCGCGCACTCCGTTCGGTGAGTCCATTTAAATTTGTGTTCAATTTAATGTAAAGTTACAATTTCAAATTGCCATATTGAGCTCGGAATTTCTGTTTCTACATACACACACACTATTACGTTGTGGCTTACAAATTGTGTGATAGATACGAGTATATGAATGAACAGTTTCCCGCATTAGTTCTAGTTGAGATCTCTAGTCATTATTTTACACAATCGCATTAGGAAATGCTAACAGTGATAGCAGTAAATGGAATGAGCATTAAACCAATAAACTTAAATATACAGAGCTTTTTACAATTATTGTGTATGCAAAAGGTGTTGTTTTACATAGAAAAAGAACAAATAAGGCCTCTGTCGAGTAACAATTTGGAAAATGAATTTAGGATATACTCGTGTATGTGGTACCACATACCACAGATCATATAAGGTCACATTTTATTAACTGCAAATATTTTGAGGATAAATTCAACAACACATACAAACTATTTTTATGAAAAACTCTTAAATGTGTATACGCTAGTTTTCAAGAAAAACGCCAAAAGACATTTCGATTAAAAAGAAAAATAAAGCACTTTCGGTAGTTTCAATTCAAAGGAGCCGAAACATAGAGGCCGCAATGCCTTCACCACTTACACGTTCCCCTAATTTCATTCAAAAGAGCCGACAGAGAGGCCGCTCTTAAAAATATTATAATTTTTGTGTCAGGAAAAGTAAAAAAAAACTAGCCTGAATTTTTTTTTAAATGCTTGGGCCTTATTTCTCTGATATATTTAGATGTTTTGTCAAAAGTAACCTTATATATTACTAGCTGACCCGGCGGACTTCGTACCGCATTTCTTTTTTTCTTTTTTCTTTTTATTATAAGTATATAGCCTATGTTACTTAGCGCTAATGTAGCATTCTAATGGTGAATGAATTTTTTAAATAGGTCCAGTAGTTTTTGAGTTTTGATTTTCATTGAAAGTCTTTTGCACAGCTAATAATATTAACAAAAGTTTCCTTCGCTTACCATCTTCTTGCTCAGAGCCAACAGTTTCATCGTCTGTAGATGATTTTGAGTCGTCACCAGGATCCGGAGACTCTTTTTTGATTTTGATTTTGATTTCTTCTTCTTCATCATCTTCACTAAGAAAATCAAAGTCATCACTGTCAACAGGTTTAATCATATTGTTATTTCGATAATTCGATTCTGATATCTAATTGTTCGTATTTATGATAGTTTTTTATTTGTTTGTATGGTTGCTATTTCTCAAGTTCTTATAACAAATTCTTTGCTCATATAATGCTCATTCTTAAGTTTTTAATGAATTTCTTTTGACTCTCGTTAAAATTGTTGTTCATAACATCAGTTAACAACTTTTAATTGAACAAGTTTTTTATATAACAGTCCGTATTGCACATGTTTATTTGTTTATGTTTTAATCACTTTTTCTTGGACTATCTCACAACAAAATAACAAGTTGGCAAAGAAAACTTATTTGGAAATGGAAATGTAAACAGACTGGTTAACTGGTTGCCTTGCGACGAGATTGCTTTGACAACACGCCTGCGCTTTTAAACCTTTTCAATTTACTGGAGCCCTACTATTGATTTTGTAATCTTGAGCCTTACCATGAAATCTGCCCGTTAGCGATCAACCCATCGAGTCTATGGACGTTACATCATCATCACCAGCTCTCTTTACGTCTCCATAGCAATGGGGACATACAAATTACCTGGTGGTGGCTACGTACCGCGACGCGACGCTTAAGGCCGCGTTCTCGTCTGCGGTGAGCGGAGCGGGAGCGGTGACGGCGCGGAGAGCGGAAATGCCTGTCCACATGCGGCACATCGCTTGAATTACCGCAGTCAATATAAGACTCAAAACGCGCCGCTCGTGTGCTGTTCTATTGTCGTGCCGCTCTTGCTGTCGTCGAGGTTCTCTGTCTGTATGCCACAAAATAAGGAAACTCTAGAAGGTAAGCTTAATACATACCGCGCTCGAGCAACTCACAATGGCAAGTCCATCAGGAAAGATAAAAAAAAGTTTATTTTTACCTATACCATTAAAGAAAACGTTATTCCAAAACGTATAGTTTTTGTTTCACTTCGATACGATAAGTATTTACAAAGTTATTTTACGTAATTAATTTGCTCAAAACACGCTTAGTTCGCTGGCATTCGGCTTATATCGGATGACGTGACGTCACGGTAACCGACAGCCCGCCGATTTTTAACATTTTTGAAAAAATATTGTGAAGTAATTAGCTGTACTACAGAAAAAAATGACATATTTTAAGTTGTTACTAATAGAATAGAAAAAAATATATGTCCGAGCGCAGCTCTTGCGAGATTCCGTGTCCATGGGAGGTTGTATACGTGCGTTACTCGAGCGAGTTTGTATGGTTAGCTTACTTTTGCAATCTCCTTATTCTGTGTATATGCGTAGCACCGCTCTTCGCGTCGCAGCCGCTCTCGCCGCGCTCATCGCAGACGTTGAGGACGCGGCCTAAAGCCCGATTTACATTTCAATAAGTACAAAAGCGAGTTAACTTACAACATCAGCGAGTTAAGTTGTTATTGTCGTTTGAACGGCAAAAGCGAGTTAAGTAGTAAGTGGTTGATTAAGTTGATTTGAATAGATCGCGATCTTATTTTTCGGCTAGTCCAGTGCAAAGTAGGCCCCTCCCTCGCGTCTCCCGCATCCCGCCAACTTAACTGGTGGGCATGTATACGGGCGAGTTTAGTAAAGTTCATAAATTTTTCTTCTTGTTGGAACAGCAACTTATGGTTACTCACTCGCCTACGTTTGGACGCTACTTACAACTTACTACTTGTTACTTAACTGACTGATTTCTTAACTCGCTACTGTACTTATTGAAGTGTAAATCGGTCTTAAAAGGAAGTTGCAAGCGTACTCGCTTGCAGTATGTGTTCTCGTAGTAGGGCCTGTTCGCCCAGTATTTACTGGTACGATGAGTAAGAACCCTAGTTGTGCATTTCTAATTACAGACAGGCACACAAACGTTCTACGGAGGGCTATACACGACTTCATGCCAAAGGGACTTTGAATATTATTCTTTGTAACTCTCTGTTAACCCTAATCTTTAAGGCGAGGTATTATTACAAATCTGTGAATGAGTCATAACAGCTATGGATTATATTATGACGTTCAATAAATATTTTATATTTTACTTTTTTTTACTTTTTTTTTACTTTTTTTGGAGAGAGATTGGATTTTGCTCTATATAAAACTACATGTTGGATAAGCAAGCCGAGCGGGGGGACCACTTGCCTTTTTTTTATTTTGTTTTGTTTTGTGTATGTTAAAAAAATCGGCAATACTAACAATAGGTTAAGGAAATTGTTACTAACAAGTACCTATATAGTAAAAGGCTTTTAAATAAGAAAAATAAATTTATTTCTGTATAAAACTTAGTCTAAACACGTCAAACTTATAAAATAACATCGTTTATATATTAATATAGTGCATTTTGAGTGTATTGCTTCTATTGTGGTTTTAAAATTAAGGTTAGTAGTGCAAAATAATCGAAGTGATACCTAAACTATGTAAACTAGTTTACCTGTATCATGGCATCAATTTGGTGAATGTAAGTTAGCGCTTGCTTACTTAACATTTTATTAAATAACAATAAATTATAATGTTTTGATTACATTTACATAGGATTTTTAGTTATCTACTATGATTGTTACACAAATTAACTTAAGTAATAATTAACAGTAGAACCATCTACTATGTTATCACAATAATAGTTAGTTTTGTCTTACATTTTGACTATTATTTTTTGCTCTGAATTAAGCTTACCATCGGTTGAGATTGTGCATATATCATTCAGGCAATGCTCAATTTTCGACAGCCAACTCTGTATCTCCACAGTCGAGACCGCTTCAATAGTCGGCGTCACTGCGGAAATAAGTGATTTGTATTTTTCTTTTATTTTTTATTAAGTAAAAGTAAACTTTTATTGCTTTTAATATTTTTATTTTTATTATTAGCATAAATAATAATGTTAATAGTTTTAATTTGTATAAGTGGGGCCCGTGGATGTCCTTTTTGCGCGCTTCAACCCATAGGGATCTTATGCGCCAACCTTACTTTCACTCTACTTTATTTTTGAATACTTGTCATGGTTTTGGATAGAGTGACCTCTGACCCTACCCTATTCCTAGCCAGAGTCAAAGTTATTTTTTTATAATATTATAAACCATTTTTTTTTCTTTTCAGGCAGCTCTTTCTCGGAGGAAGGAATCAGCAGCCCCGCTCACCGAAGAGAGGGACACCACTGTACTCCGTCATGCTTTTTTATACCCTCTCGCTCTGATGCTACGGCTACGAGTATTACAGGTATGAACAGAGATCTTTTTCTTAGAACTGTTACAAGCTTGACTGTCACCCATTTTTCGGCTTGGCGTCGATTTTGAAATGAAATGAATATAAATTTATTTGGGACAAAACAGTTCAAACATACAGATAAAAACGGAAAAAAATCATAGGAGAGTCCCAAAACGGTTCCGACTCAGCAAAATGCTAGCCTTGATGTTAGCGCTGATCTTCCGTCGGAACCGGTTTAGGTGATGCTGCGATAGCAACACAAGCGTAACACATAAAAATGTATAAAATATAAAAAACCAAAAATGGCAGCCCTAAGTATCAAAAATATTTAAATTGAACAGAAAAATAATAATAATAGGCTGTATATTCCGAATCCCTAACCCTATTATTAAAAACGGAATACACATTCAACAAAAATAAAACGGACGGAGTGACTAAACGTAGTGTTAAATTCTCTTTGGGAGTGACAATGACAGACAAAATGGTTGGTTTGGTTATCGCTTCAGCAAAATTTTTAGAAAGAATACACACATCACACAAAACCTTAAATTTTAGGGACGTTCTGTATACAAGTCTACACATACTTTTTTAATACGCTCCGATTTTCTCGCCTTCGCTTAGGAACAACAAAAATCAAAGTAGTGAAAAGATTCAGTGCTTACGTCAGCCTTCCCGGTAGCATAATGGTCAGTGCAGCCGCTCGGATTGCGGAAGACCCAGGTTCGAATCCTGGCTGGGTCGAATGGGCATTAAATTTTGTCACTATATTTTAAAATTATTTAATTCAGCTTTAGTGCAGCAATTAGCACTTAAAAATAAAAAAATAAAACTTTCTAACAAACACGCTTAAAAGTGCGCTACCACATAATAGATATTTCGAAGGTTGGATGATGGTATAGCGCCAGGACCAGTATTAGTGACGACTATAATGTAAGCAATAGCTTGTATAGCAATCGTTAACAACCACCAATCCGCATTGGGCCCGCTTGGTGGCTTTCTGTCCATATGAAAAAGACGTGCCCCAGGAGTTGGGACAAAAATAAGTAAGTATCTTCCAACTTAACATATCTTATGGTTCAGTGAATACTTGAGACATTAATCATTCCCTTACCTAAAGTCGTAAACATCTCTTGCATGTTATTTATAGAAATCACAATATTCAACCGCAATGGGAACTTTCCTCATTATTTAGGTACTGGGAGTTTCAAACTTCAGGGGACTTATAGCGCTTATTTCGAAGCTCCGGAAAATGTATTCCATTACGGTTCTATTGCATGAGATTGAGTGCCAGAGTGAAATTGATACTTATTTTAGTATAGCGATATAGGAAATTGATCGACAATTTAATAAAGACATAAACAATGCAACCTTTAGATAATTATCTTACTAGAACTCGAAATAGAAAACATTATTTAAAACTCACATGTATGTAGGTGTTGGTTAATGCTATTTGTTTAAGTGTCATAAAATTAGGGAACTTTTATTGAATGAGTAGATATGTTTAGGTAAAGTCGGTTATTATTATTATCTCCTTTATTTATTTTCTTTCTTAAAACTAGATTTTTACAATATTTTAATATAAAAACAATAAAACATTATAAAAACCTAATCCTAGAGTACCACCAGCAGCGGGGCAGGGCCCAAGCTACCGGTGGTCAGGGCTGCAGAGTGAGGAACCTCCGGACAATAAGTGCCGTGTCAAGGAGTACTGCCTTTTGCATCTGAACATCTTTCAGCGAGAGCCTCTCTAGGTCTATTAATATTATTATTATTTAACAAAGATCCATAATTGTTAGTAGAGTTAAGCTTATTGTAAGTATTAAATTAAAACTTACAAAACAATACAATCAATTACATTTTCAAATTAAATTATTAGATATATTATATTAAACACTACAAAGTATTAAAATTTCAAATTGGAATCTGTTTAAAAATATCCTGTGCAATATATTATGATAATTGTCACTAATTAATAAAATAAACTTAACGAAATAAATTAAATGAAAAAATAAATAAATGAAATAAATGAATTAGTTAATACAAGTTATACGCATACGGCACGTATAATCTACGCGCTACCGACGCTGACCCTTGTACTGTGTAGTACGGTAAACAGTGTTTAGAGTTAAACAATTTCTTAATACGGGTATCTCTATTTAATAATACTAGTGGTCGCCCAGTGTTCGAAATTCGACCGTAATTTTATTAAGGCTGCACGGATTGTATCCTAAGCATAGGAATATATAGAAAGGCCGCATTAAAGACAAACAATACGTGTGTGTCAAATGTTGTTTTTGTTGATTTAATGTATTTTTTATGCATAATTAAAAAAAATACTAACATTCGGATAACCTTCTCTATATAAACTATAAGTGTGCAAAATTTTATATTCCTCCGTTCGCGCAATTTTCGTAAAAACGGGTACAAAGTTTTTGCTTTACGTATTAATATAAAGATTAGCTAAAAGTGACAGCATCTGTTTTGAGCATTGTCTAACTTTTGACATCGTTTTGTGACAAAGCAGTAATGCTTCGATTACTTACCTATCTTTCGAGATTTTGTACTAAATATTAGAAACCGTAACACGGCATTAAATAATACCTAATACTGAAATAAAATATTTTGTAGCTTTTAAAATAACAACTATAAAAACAAACCACTGCAGATGTTTTATCTTAGTTACAAATTTAGGTTAAGTGATGCGATAGTTTAATTTTTTTATTGCATTAATAAAAGTTCTTTTGAAATCACAGATAACTCTTACCAATCGATACCGAAAAATTGCTTTAAAAATTGTCAAATACGGACTTAAAAACACGCTTTATACAAATGAAGATATACTATATAAATGGTTTTCAATCCTATTTATTGCCACTTTACAAGGCTCAAATTAAGATGGCAACTATATAGCCACCACCACGGTAAGTACGTACGTACAATCGAACAGTGTTGCCAAATCCAATTTTTAAAATCCGTAGGGCTACGCTCAAAAATTCGTAGAGTCCGTAGATTGCCTCTACAAATATCCGTAAATCTACAGACACTTTTTAAAGCTAAATCTGACTATTTAGAGATCGACTAACCTTAAACCAAGTTCCTTGCCGGTAAAGAAATTAAAAATAATTATTAATTAAAATTAATTAATAAATTAATTATTAATTATTAATTTTAAATAGCAGGGGACCGCAATGGGTGGAAAAAATGGAGGGAGGCCTTTGCCCAGCAGTGGGACAGCGAGGGCTAATAATAATAATAATATAAGACAAAGGAAAAGACAATATTTTAATAGTAATTTTTGTTTATATTCAATTACTGTCGGTGCCACTTTCACGATTATCATTCTCATTAGTAGCCTTTTTTGTAGTATATATTTTAGTATTATATAATTCAAAATGCTCCGTCTTTGCTACCTCATAGCAGGTAGGTTTTATTGCACTTTTTGTATAAACCTAAAATAAGTTGACATTAACAGTAGTAGTTGTAATATACGAAGGGAAATACAATGGTATAGAGCCATACAACCAAATCTTGAGAAATCATTACAGACAAAATAACAAAAAACGAAACGCAAGTCGCAGGTCTTCCTCTTTTGTAGTTAAGTTTCGTTTTACGCAAAATTTTATTTAATTTGAATATTTATACTATTGTTTAGGTCAGGTGGATGAAATCCAAAAAAAAACCGTAGATTTGCGACTAAAATCCATAAACAAGACCTAAAGATAAAGTCCGTACATAGATCTTTCTACGGACAAATCCGTAGGTCTGGCAACGCTGCAATCGAATACCACTGGCAGTATTTCGATCTTAATAAATGTTTTAATATTAACGTGGGGGACGGCGCGTACGCAGTCCCCACTACCAAAAATTACGCATCCGAGTTATCCACATTAGGGATAATCGCAGGGGTCAATCCCTCCGCAGTGCAATGAAGGAACCTCGCCCTGGGGGAACCGCCTTCATGATCACGGTGTCCCCTATGCCAGGTAAGTATGCTTTAACAAACGCGGCCCGGCTATATAAAGTCCGCGGCAAACACTTCGATAGCGCCATGTAGCAGCGCACACACCGCCCGCCATCTAGCGGCGAAGACTGGAGTTAACTAGTTTCTCTCCGCTACAACGACAGTAAGCAAGCGATAATGATTAAAATGAATATGAATTTATGTAAATGGAGTTAAAAAAACGTTTATCATTTCTTTGCTTTATATATTATTTTAATATTATCATTATAGGTATATTGGTATTTTTTTAATTAGGAAACAGTAAACAGGTAGACAGTATTTAAGAGCCTCTTTAAACGAAATGTGTGAATAGAGTGCGAACGTTTGGTTTCTACTGGAAGTGAGTTTCAGAGATGAATAACCTTGAATTGCACAATACACAATTCACAGCTTTATCATTATTTTCGATCATTAATAAGAAACTGAAGAACTTTTCCTGTAGACTGCGCGTGGCTGCTCGCTTTGTAGAGTTCCGTTGCAAAATCAAGAAACCATTTGTACAAAGCAAAACTTAATTAAAACGTTACTAAACAAAAAGTCTGGCTTTAATGACGTCAACGTACCTAGATGATTTTTATACCATCTTGCACAAAATGATAGAAAAGGATAGTTAGCATTTGACATGCAATAAAGTTATGAATATGAATATATTTGAGGAAATAAAAGGCCCTTTCCTTTTTCCATTGGCATCCCAATGCCGGGCATGGTACATAATTTGTACTTTTTATATGTAAAATAAAATCTTATGTTAATATTATGGTTGCAATAAATATTGAGTATTTTGACTGCCTCTACGAACGAATCGACAATACTAACGATAGAGATAGTTGGAAGGCGTACTGCAATGTTTATGTCGGTTAAGTAAACACGCCTAATATCTTGTAGCACTAATTGTCATTGGCACACAAAATAAACGCCTAAAATTTATTCGCACAATTTTTTTCTTATCCTAAACTTGTTTCGCTTATTTTCACTTCGCCAAAATTTTTATCGCCGTATTTTTACTTCTCATAAATAATCGTCATTAGATAAGCGCCGAATGAAAACCACATTTCATACATAAACACATTTTTAATGCAGTAAAATTTGCACTCCGATTGCAGTCGGGCACAGCGCTTGCTTATTCTATCATGTATACATTAAATATAGAGAGCTCTATATTTAGTATGTAGATGTAGTTAGTATGCACAAGCAATATACATATAATTTAAAGTGTAACCAAACCTACCAATAATAGGTAGTAAGGTTTGGCGAGTTAAACAAACCGAAATCCAAGCCTGGGTTCGAAACCATATTCATATAATAATGGCACTACAAGCAAGTTTATTATCCTAAAGTTTAGGAAACAAAATACTACGGAACTCGAAAAATATATTTAGCAATAAAAATTCCTTTTCTTTTTTCCATTTTCGAAATAAAAGCGTGTAATGTTTCTGCGAGGTTTTCGTTAATTTGTTTTCCTTGTATAAAAATAATTGAATTTACTAGGAAGTCGGAAGGCAACTCAACTCAATTTGAATAGGTTCCCGATACAATGTTTTCGGACTTTAGACGTGTTTATTTGTAAAATGTCAACCTTTTATTATTTGTGCATAAAATTGTGTTTAAAATTTAATGATAAGTCAAATCATTCTCACTTTGTGCGTGCCTCCGACTGTGTGTTATGTATGATGTTGCATAAATTGAATTTTTATCTTGTTCCGGCCTTTTCAGTTGATTTTCTATTTAGATACTTATTTTTTATGAAGGCGTTTTTTTTTGTTTTATTTAATTTGTTTTTTACCCGACGTTTCGACCGCTTTGCACCGGCCGTGGTCACGAACCCGCTCATAATTCAACCCGGGACCATATAGAAATTTCGAAAAATTCAACCATTATCCAGCTTCAGAAATTGAAGATATTTGCTCTTGTTTGATAGAATCATGGCAGAATCATCTCAATAACTTCCTATTATATAGAGTTATGTATTTTATGTGTGTTTATTTATTGTAGTTTATGTATTTACAATACACATATTATATGTTTATGTATAAATAATATTTATGCATGTATTATATACTTACTTACACTTAAATCATTTATTATACATTTTAATTGCACCTGCCAATGTTATCTCTGCACCACCCTATGGTTGACTGGTAGAGAATGCCTCAGGCATTAAGTCCGCCATGTAACAATTATGTTGCAAAAGTTTAAATAATAATAATATTTGCGAAAGTTTAAAAACTTAACTCACACGATCGTAAACCAGGACACGATAACGAGTGAAATTAAAATAAATCCTACCAATCCGATTGGCAATTAAAGCAATTGATCAGGCATGGTTGATTGAGTAACGGGTATGGGTAACCGCCGGGTTAAATGGATTACCCAATTTCAATGCTCAATTCAATTCTGTAATTCCATTGTAAAGAACGCAAATGAAAAGCAACTAATAAATTTAGAGTGCCAATCGGGCTAAACGAAAAATATATCTAATTTCACACAACGCCTCGGTATAGCCATAGTATATATAAGCTAATATATAAGGTCACATTTTATCAACTGCAAATATTTTGAGGATAAATTCAACAACATAATATAAACTATTTTTATGAAAAAACCTTAAATGTTTACACGCTAGTTTTCAAGAAAAACGACAAAAGACATTTCGATTGAAGGGAAAAATAAAGCACTTTCGGTAGTTTTAATTCAAAGGAGCCGAAACAGAGAGGCCGCAATGCCTTCACCGCTTACACGTGCCCCTAGTTTCATTCAAAAGAGCCGACAGAGAGGCCGCTTTTAAAAATATTACAATCTTTGTGTCAGGAAAAGTAAAAAAAAACTAGCCTACATTTTTTTTAATGCTATGGCCTTATTTCTCTGATATAATTAGGTGTTTTGTCAAAATATTTGCAGTTGATAAAAAGTGACCTTATATATACTGTGGTATAGCCAAGTGGCAAACTGCTATAAGCCCTATATCCGGAAGACTTTCCCTTTATGTATTTTATTTTATGTCCCCACTGCTGGAGCACGAGCCTTCCCTATGAATGGATAGGGAGAACGGGCCATAAACCACTACGCGGGCCCAGTGCGGATTGGTGATTGTTAACGATTGCTAATGCAGCCGGGACCTTGCGTGCCTTCCGAAGCACGGAGGAACTTGAGATGATAAATTTTTGGTCGCCCATCCGATGACCGGCCTTTGCGAATGTTGCTTAACCTCAGCACTCGCAGACCGGGCGCGTTAACCACTGCGCCATCAAGCTCTTCAAATCATCCGGAAGTAATGGGTTGAATTCCCAGGTTGGACAAAGTGAGTTTTTTAGTTTTATATCAATTGTAGCGATGACTTGTATTCAATGATGTAGGCTTTGCCCAGCTGTGGGACGGTACAGAGATAGGCTTAACATACTTTAATTACTCTTACTTATTTATCCAAAATATTATTTTTAAGTTTATTCTTAAGTAAATGTGTAAGTCTTCTCTCAAGTCTGACTTAAAAATGTATTTCTTCTATTCTAATGTAAGTGAAATGTTTCTTAAAACTATTTATCTACGCAAGTTATGCTTAACGCGTGTCTTTTTAAACATTTCTGGTTAATAAAGACTTTAAAAAAAACAGGAAATTTTATTTAACGCACGTTTTAAACTTTATGTAAAACGGACATTTTAATTATTTTAGGTAAAATTTTACTTGTAATGTTAATTAACCCTGAATTAAAAAGGAATGACGTGTATTCCGAAATTTATTATAATAAATTTCGGAATACACGTCACACGATAAAGATCCTCCGGATAAGAATCCTATTTATATAATATATGATTCCTGTTTGCTTTGTATAGGTACCTAAGATAAAGATAAAGATAAAGATATATTTATTTGTTAAAACATGAGTAAGTATACACATGGTGCAGGTGTTATTAGTTGGTAATTTCCTAACATGTTTTGGCCTATAAGGCATACAAATTTAAACAATCATTATTAAAATTATAAATTATAAAAATAAAAGAATCATTTTATGCCACTGACTTCAAAACATTCAAATAACAATAATATAATGTCAAATAAATATAATTCAATAAAAATGATACAAATTGAAAACGTAAAAACAATTATAACAATATTAAAAATATTCTTGAGTAGTATTATTAACGTAAAAATTCGTTAAGGTGATAGTAGTAGCATTGTTCTACTAAAAAATCTTTCAATCTCTTTTTAAATAAATGTATATTTATATTCTATAAGTCTCCTGGTAACTTATTATATATGATTGGCCCCATACCGAAAATACTTTTAAGTGTTAGCTTTGCAGACGCAAAGTTTTGAGGTTTTAGCACGGATGCGATGACTGACATGTAACCTCCTCATATAACTCCGGATTCGTGTTTACAAAGACGGCTACCTCAAATATGTAAAGCGAAGGTAAAATCAACAACTTGTATTTTTTGAAATAAGGTTGGCAGCTTTCTATGGGTTTGAGACCAAACATTGCACGTATATATCGCTTTTGAGCCTTAAAGATAGTTTCCTTATCAACCGAATTCCCCCAAAAGATTATACCGTATCTTAACATTGAAACAACCATACCCTGACATGCGGTTATCAATGCTTCTGCATTTATAACAGGGGCCAGTTTATACAGTACATATGAAGAAGAACTTATTTTTTTTACAGTTTCTCTATTTGCGGTCTCCAGTTTAGTTTTTTATCAATCGTTAGACGAAGAAAAGTTGTAATTTCAGTTTCACATACCGATTTGTTGTCATATTGAATTTTCATGTTGCTAATTGTCGGCAATCTTTGACTAAACTGCATTAGTTTCGTATTATCTATATTAATCCTTAAATTATTATTATCTAGCCAAGTGATTATAGATTCTAATGTGTTTTATATCATTTTCATATGAGTCTATATGCTTACATTCAATAGGTATAGATCGCGCCAAACTTCTAGCATAGTAGAATGAAACAAGTAGGTCGACTCGGCCCCCGAGCAAACGATAATCACCTAAACTTGTAGGGCTGTCGCTTTTAATTAGAATGAGGTAGGTATCTACATATAAAATAAGAACATACTTAGAAATATGAATTCATGGATTTCAGAGAACCCCCGATCTACCTAAACGTAGTTTGTCAACTGTACAACACAACAACTTACAATAAATAAGTAGATACGGTCAACAGCACATCACGGTAAACACTTGCAGTTCGATATTAGTACTTATGCCCACAACATAAGAGCGGTACAAAGTCCAAAGTGTTTCGTCTGACTGTTCCTAATTAGTCCCTTGTTTTCGCGGTAGGGTATACCGTGTAATCTGATAAATTAAACTTACAAATCCGTAGGTATTTACCTCTCTAATCCACGAAATCTGGAGCAGAACTTAATTCTTTCGGTAGTAAATAACTGACACAAAATTGTGTAATTAGGTTAGGCAGAGGTACTCAACTCACCGTTCTTGTTCGGTAGGTAAAGTAAAGAAAGAAAATTCTGGATGGACAAGCTGCTATCAAGACATCCATAAACACTGCAATATCTCTTGTTTTTTTTTGTAACCATCGTTGACCTTGACTTACGTTTAACAAATTATAATCTACGTGCGAGCGGCAGCGGCGCCGGCACAGCGACAACACACGCAGGCGCGCGCGGCATTATGTACGGCTCAGTCGCGATCGCGACTGGCGCAGCATTAGCAGCAATAAACTTTGTCAGTGTGTGCGTGCGACGATGCGTACGGACGGGTTGGTTCGGCTGCGCTCACATACAAGCCGCGCTCGGTGCGTATGTATGAAGATGACCTACTTGTTTCATTCTACTATGCTTCTAGTCCCCTCTGAAGTTGCTTCGTTGCGCAGCTGTACAGTCAGGCCCTACCGCTCGTCCCCGCTTTCGCCCTACTGACGCCTATTTTTTACTACTGCGACGCGAATCGCGCCAACTTTAGAAGGGACTAGAAGTTTGGCGCGACCTAGACCTTCTCTTCTATACAAGGACACTTTTCACTCATCTAACTGATTCAATTTTATGTATGCCCCTAAACCGTACGCCATTTCAAGTAACAAATTGTTTCCACTACTTCAATCGAACACATCTGCAGGAGGCAAATGGCTCTGCAAAGTTTTACTTCCATCTTATTTTCTCTCGTAAGGTTGCTTTTCCACCAGAGCTGTGTGAGGTAGCTAAGCTATGCTATGCGAGGAAAAATCCACCAATAGGATAACTTTAATTTTATACTTAAATATATACTCTCACGCAGGGCTTGGAATACCGGTATTTTCAGATACCGGTAATACAGACCTTGATATAGTACCGGTACTTTACAGATACCGGTTTCAATTAACTTGATACAGTACCGATACTCGAGTTGGTACCGGTATCGATTATACAGGTATTGACCATTTGATCGGTATAATGTGCATGTTCTAATACTAAGAGCAAATAGGCGTTTACATAAGTGCGAGCGAAAGAGCATAGTAATCGAGTCCGGGGTGGCGCCGGGGTATTTTTGGTACCGGTATCAAGCTCTGCTCTCACGTCCTTTTCCTAAAAAGGGGTAGGCAGTATCGAAATCACTACGTTTGAGTATACTCTACTCGCCATTAGTGACCCGACGTCATATTTAACATAGACAAAGTAGGGTTCGAGGAGCTCGATGGCGCAGTGGTGAACGCGCCCGGTCTGCGAATGCTGAGGTTAAGCAACTTTCGCAATGGCCGGCCATCGGATGGGTGACCAAACATGTATCATCTCGAGCTTCTCCCTGCTTCGGAAGGCACGTAGAGCCGTTGGTCCCGGCTGCATTAGCAGTCGTTAACAACCACCAACCCGCACTGGGCCCGCGTGGTGGTTAATGGCCCGTTCTCCCTATCCATCCATAGGGAAGGCTCGTGCCCCAGCAGTGGGGACATAAAATGAGCTGATGAAAAGAAAAGTTTTTCTACAGAATAAATAACATCGGTGATGGGTTGCTACCGGATCGCCCGATGTGCGAGTATCCAGTCCATCCCTTAGTCGGCTCTTACGACATGCACGGAAAGTGAAGCAGCTAATACATTTTTTTAAAGTCCCAGAACAGCATGAGTCATTTCCTTGCAGTGTCAAATGGTGTAATCCTCTTGGTGAATCCTATCTTGGCGTACCGCTTAGCTACCGCGCACAGCTCTAGTGGAAATGCAAACAAAATTAGAAACGCAACGAAGGTGGAACCAAAGCGGAATGTGACAGACAACGAACGGTTAATGAAAAACATACGGTTTCTTTATGCGGCAATCGCTGCGTTGAACGCATTTGTTTATTAAAAATATTTTATAGGTAAGCAAAGTGCCTTGATCTCACCTAATGTTAAGTGATGATAAAGCCAATGATGGAAGCGCACTTTACCTGGGATGCTCAACTAGTGAGGCACTGACTATCTTATCTCTAGCTGCCGTAACACAACAATGCTACAAACATCGAAGAATCCAATGATGTGGATTCGGCAGCTCATAAGTTTTACCAGGTCTTATACGAAGTTTGTGACAACTATGTCCCGAAGAAACGCAGACCGAAGTCTTCATCGAGACGCTATCCCACGTGGTTTACTTCGGACACGATTAAGAATATTAAGTTAAAATCTAAATTTCACCAAAAATGGAAGTCTTCGAAATGTTCCTCTGCGTACGCTCAGTTCTCAACAGTACGTGCTAGTCTTAAAATACAAATTTCGTTAGCCTATAAGTCTTACATTGGGCAACTGGTAAATAATTTACACATAAATCCTCGTGGCTTCTGGCGACATATCAATAATTTGCGCTTCAACGGTGGTTTTGAGTCATGTGTTGCGTATGATGGGATTCAAAGATCGGGGGTTGATATGGCTAAGGCTTTTGCTGACTATTTCTCCAGTGTATACGCCGGATCATTTTCTCCTGACCCGCTCTTGTTTGATATGAACAAACTATCAACAAATGGTCATATACATTTATCAAACGTCTGTATTAGGGAAGTTAAGTGTGCACTGGGTCGGTTGAAGCCTGGCCGAACCGCTGGTCCGGATGGGCTGCCGGCTGATCTTGTGAAAGCGTGTAGATCTTCTTTGTCTGTCCCACTTTGCCACATATTTAATTTAATAATTAAGTCAGGAATTTATCCTTCTATTTGGAAATTATCCCGGGTGACACCAATACCCAAGGGCTCTAATAAATTAAATGTTGAAGAACACCGACCCATAGCTATTCTTCCGGCGCCGGCTAAGGTATTTGAGATAGCAATACATGGTGCTCTTTTAAAAGGAATTGAGCCGTATATCTGTAACGAGCAGCATGGATTTAGACCCGGGAGGTCCGTTAATACAAATTTGTTGGCTCTAGTTGAGTGTCTCTCTAGCGGCTTGGACCGCGGCAAGCAAATTGATGTAATTTATTTTGATTTTCGCAAGGCATTCGACAGAGTTGATTGTAACATCCTTCTGTTGAAACTTGATGCAATGGGTTTCTCTCCTCAGCTTACCAAACTGTTCGCGGACTATCTCAGTGATCGGCGCCAATTTGTGCGGTACGGTTGCTATGTCTCGGACCCTTACCCAACTCCCTGTGGTGTGACTCAGGGTTCGATTCTTGGCCCATTGCTATTTTTGATAATGATCAATGATATAGTCAAGGTTCTCAGGTATGCGAAATGTTTGCTTTATGCTGATGATCTTAAGATCTTCGCGGAAGTAAGTTGTGAACAGGATTGTGCACTCATACAGCGAGATATCGATGCTTTGCACGGGTGGAGTGTTGCCAATGGACTGCAGTTTAACCTCGATAAGTGTTTCGTTATGGCGTTCGGTCGTCTCCGTTCTCCAGTCCTTTACCAGTACATGTTAGGGAGTAAAGTTATCAACCGTACAGACTCCATGAAGGACCTGGGGGTGACTTTTGACAGTTCTCTGACCTTCAATCAGCATATATCCGCACTTTCGAAAAGCTGCTTTAGTCGATTAGGTTTCGTGTTGCGTAATCTGCGTGACTTCCATGACTCCAAAGTAATAAAACTCCTGTTTACTAGCCTTGTTAGGAGCAGATTAGAGTCTAGTGCATGTGTGTGGAACCCACATGAGGCGAAGTACAAGCTAATGTTGGAAAAAGTTCAGAAAGCATTTCTTAGATACTATTATAAACGTCTTTACGGCTACTATCCCTTTTTGTATCCCACAAAATTTCTGCTCGGCATGAGTCAGGATCGGCTTCGGCTAGGAATGAATTCGTTGGAGGTCAGGATAGCATCTGATGAGATCTCCATTGCTATTAAAATATTGCGTGGGCGTGTCGATTCTCCCGAATCTGTTGAAGTGCTGTCGAGGCTGTATGTTCCAAATAATTATTTGCGTGTACGAGCGAGTCGTCGGCACCGTCTATTCTCGCGGCTCCCGTGTCGCACGGAGACGCGCGCTCAGTCCCCACTCTGCCGTATGCATACCGCTCTTAACGCTGTCTTGGTCACGTTTCCTGATTTGGATGTATTTGCTGATGATATGAAATCGTTTCTGTCAACATGTTTGAAGTATTTTGAAAATGTGTAATTTTTTTTATGTAATATGTGATCATCTTGTCATTTTTTAGTTTATATTTAATAATTTTTATAGAATGTTTAATTATAATGATGGAATGATTTTATTATTGTAATTTTGAAATATTTACTGTAACAATTTAGATTTTTTTTCATAATTATGTAATTGGGAATAATCCTGTATAATTATTAAAATAAATAAATAAATAAATAAATAAATTTCGATCGTCTTTTTTATGAAGACGATGTGTTACGATGACGTCACACTTGGCGAATGGTCGTGGTCGTTACTTCAGTCGCAGTGATCGCCTTTTTTATTAGCTTTGTTGCTGGCCGCTTATGTTCTTTACAGCCTCACCCACAGTGACTCACTTGACTAGCCGTCGCCGTGCCCCTGTGGCAGTTGGTATAAGTGGTTCTCTACGGCTCCGTCCATCTTATCAGCGATCTACCGCGCGCTCGGGTGCCCCTAACTAGGCCTTAGACCACAAGTTGCTCAGTAGACGCACAATCACACCGAGATTTTTGCACAAAAGTAATAATTCACATGATTGGTTTCTATTTTCCAGGATAAATACTAGTTTTAACTTGGTGCTTGCCGTTCGTGATTCCAAGCTATCCCCGTAGTAGAGAAGATATGGTAGTAGGTTTTTAGTGGGTTATTATACCTCCCCCCCCCCCCCCTCGTCGAGTTTTTAGTAGAGGAAAAAGGGAAAGAATCCCACATAACTTGGCTTTGCACATAGCATTTTACCGTGTTAAAAAGGACTAGTTTTTATCGTAGTTTTTTTTTATAGTAGCAACTCTCTCAACTTGCAACGCCTCCGCTCCGCCTTTGGTGTGGCAGAGGCTTTAGAGTGATGCACTTTAGAACGAATGCTAGAGAAACAACTTCTTTTTAAAGGAAATGCGCACATTTTAGAGTTACGAGCTTTGAAAGAATAAGAAGCAATTTGAATCTTTCCGAAAGGAATTCTGAAAATGTTTGTACTCAAGTAAAATGTTTAAAAGATTTAAATGTCGCTTCAAAGGTAAGATGCTCTTATTAACGCTTTATATACGTTGTATGTTTTTGTTTTAGTACTGGCTAGTTTCGTAGGTAAGATTTTTTCTTCTTGCATTCTTGCAAAATAACATTCTTCAAGGAAGTTTTCGTTGCTATAATAAATTAGTCATTTAAAGCATCTGGTTTGTAAATATGTTATCTTAGTAGTCTTACAACATTAATCATAGCTTACTACTTACTAAAAGTTCTTAAAAGGCATCGATACAAGATGAAAATTCAAAGGTTTCAATGTAAAAAAAAAATTTTTGCTTTTATATAAAAATTACACAATGTTTGTTTTCGAAAGTTGGAAAGAACTATTTTTATATACATATGGTAGCGGTACCATTGTTCGACACATTAAGACCAGTGCTTGGCACATTTTTCATCACCAAAAAACCACATAGGTAGGTCGTCATACAAATTTTACGCGATAACACTAGGAAGCAAGTGGTCGATATTTGATTTGATTTTTATAATACATCTAATAAAGTTTTCGAAGGGGGTTAACGCAATGTGCTAAGTATAGATATCTTAGGCTATATTAACGTAAATAGTTTGTCGTAAACACTGTTGAAAACGGTTTTTTAAACGTCAAAAAATCAAAGCCTTTTAACCTCTCAAGCTCTACTTTGGTGTGGACTGTGGAGACGTTGAAACCTTGTAGTTTGTACCCAGTCTCCGCCTTCTTGTAAATAGAGCAAGACGTCATCGTGCACTAAAAATAATAATAATAATATCTTTATTGAAATAAGTTTACATCTATTGTTTACAAAGAGCTCTAAACGAATAATCTAAAATAAATTAAATGCTGTTGTCTGAGCTAGGTAAACCCAGTTTTTCAGGCGAATGTGGGCTTAGTCTAAGTTTAAAATAAATCAAAACACAAATGAATATAACAGTTCATACGCAAAATTACAATCTAATATAAAAATATAAAAATTACTTAACAACGGTCAATAACCCCTCCGTACTGTCGTAGGTAAATTTTTGTAGTTCCTCCTGTACAACCTTTGTACAGGAAGAACTACAAAAATTTTGTTACTACTACGCGCCGCTAGATGGCGTTGCTTGTAGACGCGCTGAATCACGCTATGAAGATTTTTGCGTCGATGCGTTTAGGATGCTTGTGACTTTTTTTCTGTTAAGCAATACATTTATACAATTAATGTTTCATTGTTTGACCATACGATGTTTTCCGAGGTTAGAAATCACAAAATCTTACAACGTTTTTGCAGTTGATAGTGTTTAATTATCACTAAATAGTATGAAACGAAGTCGCTTCCCGCTGTCTGTCTGTCCCTATGTATTATGTATGCTTATATCTTTAAAACTACGCAATGCATATATGGTCAAATAGCTATTTAGTCAAAACGCGTTGTAGTCATATCGAGATTTAGTCATAAAGCGATCTAGTCATACTGCGTACCTAGTCTTATCGAGATGTAGGCATAAAGCTTCTAACCCATACTTTTAAAGATTAAACAAAAACATCGTCAGTCACTCACTACCCAGTGAAGCCCATGTCGAACACCGGTGCCACAACCCGACCGTGTTATAAAATTTTGGTGTTTAATTTAATAATTCTAAAATATAGTGATCCAGCCAGGAATCGAACCTGGATCTTCCACAATCCGGGCGGCTGCACTGACTATTACGCTACCTGGAAGGCTTTTAATTAATCAAATTTTTTCATATTTTCATCATCATCATCATCAGCTCATTTTTTTTTATGTTCCCACTGCTGGGGCACGAGCCTTCCTTATGGATGGATAGGGTGAACGAGCCGTAAACTATCACGCGGGTCCAGTGCGGATTGGTGGTTGTTAACGACTGCTAATGCAGCCGAGACCAATGGTTTTACGTGCCTTCCGAAGCACGGAGGAGCTCCAGATGATAAATTTTTGGTCACCCATCCAATGACCGGCCTTTGCGAAAGTTGCATAACCAGCACTCGCAGACCGGACGCGTTAACCACTGCGCCATCGTCAAGCTCCTCGTTCCTCGCTATATTTTATGATTATTTAATTCTGCTTAAGTGCAGCAATTAGCACTTAAAAATTGTAATGGGGATCGGTCGGTCACCACGGTAACGGTCGTCGGTTACCAACTTATCAATATACCCGTCTCTATTGACCGGTAGCCACTGACACATGGCACCTGTCATTTGTCACTTGTTTTTTTGTTGTTTTTTTTATGGCTTTGCACAAGCATTTAACCAATGAAAAAGTCTTACAATACTTAAATAAACAATATTTCTTTCATGTATGATGATGATGAAAAATAATAGAAATGAGAAGTGACAAATTATATACCTATACCCTTCCAATCCCTCGAGTATCTCAGTAAAGATGTGGGGCTTCACTAAGTCCTCGGGCGGACTTCTTGAGAGAATTTGAAAAGTGACTTTGCACTGTTTTGTTTCATTTGCCAACACTCATGCACACTCAGGAACACATAACACAAATTTTATAAAATAAAACAAAACCGCAGACATGACTCTTCACTTTCCCGCCAAGAAGTCCTGTCACTTGTTTAATAATACTGATATCTCGTGGAAACAACATTACAAAATAAAAAATAGGTTAAATTATATTTGAAGTCTGAAAACGACCTGTTTATTTCTGACTTTAAAGACACGTGCCCGAAGGCGGCACGAGGCTGCTCGCTTGTTTCACGTTTCAACATGAAAAATGAAACAAAACTGAACACTCCTCAAATGCAAAAACAACGAAAAAGGAAAACAAACAAAGTACTCGCAGTCTCGAGAGGCACCGGGACGCGTAAAGCCAATGTCTGCGTCTGAACAAGCACCGTAGGAGTTGAGTCAACACAACAAAAAATAAAGTGTACTTGCATAAGCGTTTTGTAAGACAATAAATTGTCATTAATCTATTTTTAAAAAATGGCTTTGTTCTGACTAGCCTAAGCCGCGGATGCAGAGACATGAAAATTGAAAGTCAATCAATCATAGAAAATTGCTGTTCAATATCCATCTACTTTTGTTATACATGCCTTGTCCCATTCTAAATGGTTTCAAAGAGTTTATTATTTAAATTAAACAACTTTTACGGATCTACTCGCGTTTATTTTACACATTACTTTTTTAATGTTTAATGTTTTTGGTCACAGGAAGACTGAAGTGTTGGTCGTCTCATAATTATTAAAAAAAGTAATGTGTAAAATAAACGCGAGTAGATCCGTCAAAGTTGTTTCATTTAAATGTGTAGTGTTCACGTAAACTTTAGAAAACAATATGAGTTTATTATTATTATTTTGTTCTTAGAATATTGCTTATTACCTACAAATTCTCTAACCAAACTTAACATTGATAATCATTGTTAATTTATCTTCTCTTTCTTTCACATTATTGGCACTCAGTCTATGTCTAGTCTATTCAGCGCATACAACAGGTTGACTAGTTTAATTTTTGTCACTTGATCACGTAAGTAAAAACGAGATTTGAACGAGAACAACATTTTCACTTGCCTCGTATGTCACCGGCAGGCAGGGTACTACTTCAATGCCATACAATTTCTCGTTTTCGTTAACATGATCAAATCTATACAATAATTCCTTTACTGATAAAAAACTTTATAACAGGCTATATAGTATTTTATTATTTTTAAAATGATTTTGTAAAAAATTCGAAATCGAGTTGGACAATGTCGCAGGCAAAATGCTAGTGACAAATAAAACTCGCGCTGGACACCGTTGAGTTGATAGACATTGGCTTTACGCTACACGTGATGCCAGTGTAACAACACAGTGCTGGGCTCAATCAAAAAGTTATATTAAACCAACTTAAGTTACGAACAACAGTATCAATTATAAATGAATTCCTGCAAAACACTGACAAATTGGTTTATTTGCGAGCTACCATTCAATCTGATATTGTCCAATTAATATTTATTGTCAACAAACCCTTTACCTAAAACAATATCCAATTATAAGCCTACTAGTGGACCCGGCGGACTTCGTACCGCTTTGACAGTTCAAAAGTCTGTCAAAATTTCAATAAAAAAGTATAAAAAACTACCAAATAATTTCTATTCCCAACATCAAATCCAAGACCTAAGTAGTAAATTATGAGTTTCATTCCTGTAGGAATATTGGGATAAATCCTATGTGTTAGTCCAGGTTATAAACTATCTGTATGCCGAATTTCATCCAAATCCATCCATCCGTTGCAGCGTGAAGAAGCAACAAATATACACACACACACACACACACAAACTTTCGCATTATAATATTAGTGTGATATATTTCGGCAGACCGCGCTCGGTCTGCGTCTGCGATTGTTTGCAAAGCCCGATCATCGGATGAGTGACCAAATTCAAATTCAAATTCAAAATCATTTTATTCAGTTTAGGCTACAAGTAGCTCTTATGAATGTCACTATGCCATCGGTTCGTAAGTCTACTCTGGGCGGGAGATCTTGTACTGAGAAGAACCGGCAAGAAACTCAGCAAGTGTCCAGATCTTTTCTCCCTTACAACGTCAAAAATATTGGAAAATGCCCGATCATAGCAGGACACTTTCCATTACAAATAAACACAAAACATACTTATAGAAGACAACCACAACATGTAAAAAAAAAAACAAAAAATAAAAATTCACATTAGGCAAAAGTTTCAATTTCCACAATGTCATACAGTACCACTACAGCATTTTAGTAAAAGTCAAAAATTGTTTTAGAAGAACAAAGTCAAACTATAGTGAATAATACTAAAAATAAGATAAGTATGCAAGAGCAGACCAGCCTCCACTGGCGGCACCCGTTCACGAGTATAACATATGAATCAGCCATCGCTTCGCTCAACCATATTTTAGGGTACTAGGGATACCATAGGGTTTTAGGGATACCATAGATGTATCACCTCAAGCTCCTCCATGCTTCGGAAGGCACGTAGCCGTTGGTTCCCGCTACATCAGCAGTCGTTAACAACCACCAATCCGCACTGGGCCCGCGTGGTAGTTTATGGCCCGTTCTTCCTGTAACGTTTCCACCCATAGGGAATGCTCGTGCCCCAGCAGTGGGGTCATAAATGAGCTGGTGATGAAAACATTAGCATCTAAAAGCCTGTTAACTTGCTTTTACTTTATAGTATGTAGTGCATCGCAAATACAGCCTTATTGCAACGGGTTAAAGCAGTTACAAATTCAGTTGACCTATATTGTCTCGAACGAGGCAAGTGAATTGAGTTGTTCAATTTATCCACGGTCTCGAAGTTAGAATGCGATAATATTTGTTCTCAAAACGTTTAATGTATACAAGTGCTTTTAAAGTAGCGCTTTGGCTGTAGGGCTACGTATATGTAACCCGATAAGCCGTAAATATATATCTTTGAGGAGTTGAGGATCTGAGGAGGTCGATGGCGCAGTGGTTAACGGAGGAAGTCGATGGCGCAGTGGTTAATGCGCCCGGTCTGTGAGTGTTGAGGTTAAGCAACTTTCGCAAAGGCCGGTCATCGGATGGGTGACCATAAGTTTATCATCTCGAGGTCCTCCGTGCTTCGGAAGGCACGTAAAGCCGATGGTCCCGGCTGCATTAGCAGTCGTTAACAACCGCCAATGGGCCCGCGTGGTGGTTTATGGCCCATTCTCCCTAGCCATCCATAGGGAAGGCTCGTGCCCCAGCAGTGGGGACGTATATGAGCTGGTGATGATGATGATATATCTTTACAGTGCAGCGATCTTTGTAAACTACCAGACGCAATATGACAAGGTCCAAGACACTGTACGAGTATATCGGAGGTGCTTTGTTGTCTCCACTATGTGAGTCTATGTAAAAACGAATGTTAAGGCTTTGTAAGCCCCAAATAGTACTGCATTGCTGCATAATGAAATCCTGGAGGTAAACTACACGATATCGTATTACACTCCCTCCACTCATTGTAAGAACACTCTTGTGAGAATACACTTTCGTCTGCATGCCAACACCCCTAGACAAGTGGCATAACGCTGATAGAATAGAATTTAAACAGTATGATTATTGTACGGGATTGACATACAACGATACGTATAAATGACGTTTATATCAATCCCATACAAAAATCATTATATTTCATTTCTATTCTATAGCGTTATGCCACTTTTGTAGGGTGCAGTTGCCTCTTTTATATTTCCAACGATATCATACTTTTCTGTTTTATCAATAACTAGAGGTCGCCCAGTGGTCGAAATTCGACCGTAATTTTATTAAGGCTGCACGGATTCTAATGTGTGTTATGATGATAAATCTAATCTAACAATTAAAATAGAGTCACAAAAGTAATTGTAGTATATTAAGTGATGGATTATAAACAATAATGTTATTTTAATATAGTCATATAATTTCATACGCTTTTTACAAAGTCACGTCTTCGATTTTGATGACTTCTGTCACAGGTATCAAGCTATAATGAACAAACTACAGCGGTCCCAGCTTACAGTTTGACTGAAGCCTATGTATCAAATAGAATACAATACTGAGCGTACGTTAAACCAATTAATTAGGTTTCTAATTTCACCACAGGCCTGCACCAATAGTCGCAACGCACTTATGGGTACGAAGCTTAGGCAATTCGCACGCAATGATGGATATCGACGTGGTCGCTCACTATGGGCCTTATCAGAAGGCTCAAGGTCACTCAAAGAGCAATGGAGAGGGCTATGCTCGGGGTTTCTCTGCGAGATCGAATCAGAAATGAGGAGATCCGAAGAACCTAGATAACCGACATAGCCCGTAGAGTTGCTAAGCTCAAGTGGCAGTGGGCTGGGCACATTGCTCGCAGAACTGCTGGGGCGGAACAGTCCTTGAGTGGCGACCGCGTACCGGAAAGCGCAGTGTGGGCAGGCCTCCAACAAGGTGGACCGACGATCTGGTGAAGGTCGCGGAAAGCCGCTGGATGCGAGCAGCACAAAACCGGTGGTTGTGGAGATCCTTGGGGGAGGCCTTTGTCCAGTAGTGGACGTCTTTTGGCTGAGTTGATGATGGATATCATTTAATGCAATGGCGTCCGTCAAACTTTTACATCGCCATGAGTTGTATGAAACCGCACGTAGAAACACACTCCAGGTGACATAATGGATGACATTGAGGCGCATCAATGCGGCACGTGCGCCAATGCAGCACGTGCGTCAATACAGTCAATGCAGTCAATGCTGTAAATATGTGTCAGTCAGAGCAATGTCGCATGGTACGGCACACAAGAGTCGCAATGACGCGCGGCTTTTTGTGACCGAAGGACGTAGATCCTACGGCACTAGTCGATTGGCATCTATACCGCATCACGTCGTCCTCGTTCTGACGGACGCTACTACGACAGCCGCATGTCGCTCCGTCATCCGTCGTCGTGTGTGAATAGCATAAGTAGGAATTCAAGCGTGCACAGAATGTGGAACACGGAGGAAATCAGCTTATATTGTATGTAGGTAGGCTCGTATAAGGGGACATGTCTGATCAGCAATTCAGAACCGTCCTGAATAAATACATAAGGGCACAACAGTGTGCTGAGCATCAGCTGTCATGTTAAAAATACAACATACGTATTCTATGAACTGCTCACGTTATTTCCTCACGCAAGTAAGCCCGGGTACATACCAGCGATATTGTAGGGGTCTCCTGTACAGCAAATTTCATAGCTAAAAGCACTTTTGAGCAGTTTTCGTAAAATTAGTCGATGGAAAACAACAAAGACAAATAAATGTCTGATCTTAGCATCTTATCTGAAATTTTGTAGCTATTTTTGTTCGCCAGTTAAAACAAGCTATATGGGATCGCTAATCGAAAATTTTGTAGGTAAGTATCATCATCATCATCAAACTTCAGTATGAAGATGGCACTAAATGATGATGATGATGATAATGATGATATTTTGATAACTAAAACCAATAACTTTTTTTTAAATATTTCTTTAGATTTTGGGGTCTCAATGTACGTATTTTCTCGACCTTATGACAGCGGTAGTAAGGATCAGCCTTTTTGAGTGTTCACAAATCGAGGTGTCATGTCGTCTTAAGATATTTACAGATTTGTCTTTGTCTACAGATCGTTTGCGGCATATCTGCTATGGTGATGGGGAGTGTGGCCTTCATCGAGGAGAGGCAGAAGTTCAACATGGGGTTGGGCATCCCAGCTGGAGGCATCAGCGTGTTGGCAGCAGGTAAGCCGGCTAACAAAGTAACCCTCTTTTGCCTTAAAAGCCTTTTTTATACATTTATCTACAGGCTTACCCGTAGATAAATGTATAAAAAAGGCTTTCTTCACCTTACCTGAGTGGTGATGGGTGGTGATGATAAGGCTTAATATGGAAGCTTCACCCGGTATCCTCGAAAACCGAACTGAACTAGGGGGTGATTTTTAAACCAGTGACCATGTATCTAGGCGCAGTGGTTAATGCGCCTGGTCTGCGAGTGCTGAGGTTAAGCAACTTTCGCAAAGGCCGGTCATTGGATGGGTGACCAAAAATGTATCATCTCTCGCTCCTCCGTGCTTCGGAAGGCACGTAAAGCCGTTGATCCCGGCTGCATTAGCAGTCGTTAACAACCACCAATCCGCACTGGGCCCGCGTGTTGGTTTATGGCCCTTTCTCCCTAACCATCCGTAGGGAAGACGAGTGCTACGTTTTCTCTTATTCAAGGTCACGGGTAACTTATTTTTGACACCGAAAATTCTCGAACGACTTTAATTTTAAAAATGAAATCGTAAAAAATGCAATAAATATTATAGTTCATGTCACATATTTAGGTAAAATGATGGTAGCTAGGTCAGGTGGATTTAAAACTTGCACTACCACCAACCAAACCAAGTACAAACATGTTGATAATAGAACCCGGTACATTTAAAAATATAAAGAAAGAGTACTATACTACTAAAAGATTTTAGTTTACATCCCATCAACAGATCAATTTCAACAGATCAAGATCATAATTTGTTTGTTTCTTTGATCGTAGTAAATCTACTCCCAACGCTTTATTAATATTTTTGCTACTTTCCAAACTTATTTCATAACATAAGGTATACACGCTTGCACAATAGACTACGAGTACCTAACTATCAAATTTCCTCAATAGACTTTAAACTACGAGTATATCTATACCAGTTGTGCCTTTTGTACAAGACACAGGGACGGTTATGCGTGGAGTAAGGTAAACGGCCCATTACTCGTCAGGTTCTGAAATAAGTTGACTTTGCAGCCCTCCCACGTAAAAACCAGTTGACTTAGAAAAAAATTGATTGCATGGCGAGGTAAACAATTTATTCATCTTTTTAGAAAATATTGCATTATTATCGGTGAAACACAGCAAAAAATTAGATATTTAATCAATTAAAAAATGTGCCATATGTACCAATAGTCGACGGCTTTGTCCCAATAATCGTCAAAATGACCTAAAACTCGTCAATTTTCATCACCAATTTGAACTCTTTGTCTTTGAACTTAAAGTTCATTTTTTAGACACGATTTTTTAAAAACAACTAAATAATACAAAATAATGTAATGTGCTTAATTGAAAAACGCTTCTCAACTTAGCAATTTACATTTTACTGTAAATATTACAAAAAGCGGGGATTTTACCATGTTTTGATTTGTTGTCGAGTCCCTGATATTGCGGCGCAGTTGCACACGCCATGATCACGGAGTAACCAATCATTACCGTACAGTCAGTTATTTCTTCATCCCTTTGAACACCATCACTTTTGTCTTAGATTTGGGGTGGTTGGGGATTTACCTCCTAGCAGTCCGCCCCGGGCAACGTCTCCCCTGTCAAGTAGAGGCGGCTGAAAATCCCCAATAGCGGTGGTAGGGCTCGAAAGGGTCCACCTGGCTTGCTATCACCTTCCTATTTAAGCCTGACGTCAAGCAGCTTGCAGTGTTCCGTCGTAGCGTAGTAGAAATGCCAGTGACTTTGGGAGCTTGATGGCTAGCAGTAGCTTCAAAAGGACCGTTCTCGGACTCTGATCAAATCTGTGTTGGAAAGCTCATCGTGGAGGGTAGCGGGATGCGTGGCACGGTTTTAGCCGTTGGCCGACTGCAGGCAATAGGGGGCCCAAGTAGTGCGCCAGCCACGTACGACAGGCTGCCCCGTGAAAAATCCTGGAATGGCTCCACCGTGCCAGTTGGCGACTGGAAGGAAGGACCCGGTGGCAATTCCCAGGGGGGCACGGGCGCCCCCGCGGTCTCCACATGAGTTTTTTCATTAGTACATTAAAGATTACGAGTGCCGTGTTTGGCAACCAAACTGCGCCTCGCTGGCTTTTGAAACCCCAGCAAAACCACCTCACCTTAATATGAAGCAGAAAGTTTTAAAAAGTAAGGTGCACTTTGATTTGAGGTGCAGCCGTTTGTACAACGGCTGCACTTCCTCCCAATCAAAGTGCACCTCACTAACATCCGAGGTCTGCACTCAAACCTCCAACCGGTCCACTACCATCTCGAGACCGAAAAGCCACACTTACTCTTTCTTACTGAGAAGAAGATAGTGAAACCGTTGGACGTAGCCTACCTTAAGTATCCCGGCTACTCGCTTGAGCATAAGTTCAAGAAGTAAGCCGTGGTCTGTGCGTATGTCCACGATGACGTGTGCTGTCGACGTCTCACCAGCTAAGGTAATTGCAGGTGATAACGACATTTCAAATTGACAGTCAGGAAAGACGCATTAGTAAATGTGCTAAGCCCATAAATATATTTTTTCTCTGAAGTTAATTTTTATTTTATTTATTATTACTAAATTTTGCTTTATATACTTATCTGCATAACTGAAAAATATTTTTTTAAATCAGAAAGACAACTGCGGGTAATAACGAGGGTCCTCACATACCGATCAGTTAATACCGAGGTATTTACCGAGGGTAGTCACTCGTCTATACTCGGTAATAGTTTCCTATAGGAAGCTGTTTCCGAGTGACGAAAAATTTTATTCACTCGTTGATAAAACTGTACTGAAATGGTATATTGAAATAAAAAATATAAATACTTACATCGGAAATGCATTAACTATGAGCATGTTTTACCGACCCATATCACTCGGTAATAGGTTCTCATACGTGCTAATAACGAGGGTTGTTAATTTTTCGGTCGGTAAATAGTGTCGGTAATAGGCTTTGCTTTCATCTTATACCGACTCACAAATTAACGATAGTTGTGTTATATAAAATCCAAAAGTGGAAATAAAAATGTCTATTCTACAATCTGCTATTACTTAATAGGGCAATAAATAAAATAAAAAATATTATTTATGCCAAGCAAGACGTCTTTTTTGTTTAGGAACTTTGAAGAAATTATATTTTATGCTTGATGTTTCTTGCCAAAAATTAAGATTTCTAGCTGATAAATTGTACCACGGAGATGTCTCAAAACTATCTTTGACATTTGAAAGTATCATGGCACTGTTTTTGGTGACAAATAATACCGTATTCTAGAATAAAAATCAAATAAACTCAGCTTTCACTGATTGCTTTTACCGAGGGTACCGCGGTAAAAAGCAGTAACTGCCATATCCTGGAAGCTATCACGGTGTTATTATATTTATTGATTTTATCAAAGGGAAACATATTGAAATACAAGAAACGTGCTTCATTTGTATTCGAAAGAATACTAGCAACGACTTATTAAATATGCGTTGGCATAAATATCATAAAATGTTTTAAAAAACTCTTAAGAAAAAAATGAGTGTATATATAAATGAGAGTACGTTCGGCGAGAACGCTTCCTATGGCACGAGCACTTGCTGCGCGAGCGGCGCACAAACTGACCGTTTCTCGTGGGGTTGCCAGATTGGAACAAATTTTTGGTATAGACGATATGATTGAGGGACAAAATCTTTATTACTGTGTTTTAATTTTTTCATGAAATTTTTCATTCATTTACAAAAGTACACTTTGTTTATAGTTAAATTCAAGAAAATAAATTCAACCTCGGTAATATATGCAGATTTTAGGGGGGTCGTTAATAGCTGCATTTACCTTACGAGGTTTTAGGGTCATCCACACTATGGTTGCCGGTGGACACCGGCATAGAGAAAACTCTCTATGTCGATGTCTATCGGTCGCAAAGCGGAGATCAGGAGGCGACTCGGTTGTTAGACCACCTCACTGAGGCAGCTGATCTGGCCCAACGAAGGTATCCAACTGCGGAGCTTGATTTTCTGGGAGACTTCAACGCCCACTATAGCGATTGGCTGTTCCCTTTCCATGAAAGGTGCGCAAGTTTGCGTTATCGCAAAATCTCTCCCAGCTGGTGAACCAAGCAACCCGCATACCTGATGTTGATGGCCACACACCCAATTGCCTAAACCTTCTGCTGAAATCTGACCTAGGCAGACACTTAGTATCGATCTCGGCTTCACTGGGATCTTCTGACCACTGTCTGGTGAAATCCGTATCTATATGCTCTCCTCCGGACACTACCCTTAGGAGATCGCGGATCGGTGAGTATGGAAAAATGGGTCGGCAGATTGGGACGAGATGCGGCACTTCTTCGCGTCTTATCCTTGGCGGCAACTGTGCTTCTCTTCGAGCGAACCTTCTGTCTGTGCCGGCGCAATCGCAGACGTGATACGCCAGGGAATGGAATATTTTATCCCATTCTCTGACGTCCCCATAGGCATTAGGGCCTGTCCATGGATCAATAATGACTGGTCTTGCTCACGCTGAAGCGCGGTAGGAAGCAGCGTACCAAGCCTGGGCCCAGGCTCGCGGTTGCAAACGCAGGGACGGCAGTATCCACGCAAAGAAGAGAGCCTTTAACTCTGCCGCCAAGTACTGCAAATGGGTGTTAAGGAAGGCACGTTTCGATCATGTTATATTTGAAATATATTTTTGCAAAAGTAAAACTATAAAAGAGTGCAAATCGGTAAATTGAACTTAATAAGCGGCTTCAAAAAGCAAAAGTTCGCAATTTAACCCTTATATTTATGTAATCTATTTTTAGATATCTGCTCAAAAGTACCTCCGGCCCGGCCCTGTCAGAATAACAGCGCTTCTACGGCACTCAGCCCATCTTTGAGTTTCGTGGGGGTATTATGCTGAGACAGGGTCCTTGTTGGCCTCACAATTTAATTTATATAAGTTTATACAATCGAAATCAAAATTTTGTTTATTTTTATTTGTTTATTGTAATGTTTTTCTTAGTAAAATTATTAATTTTTGTATTGTTTGGTTTTTATGTTAACTTTTGTTATGTTTTTTTATTATTTCTCGGTTTATGTTTTTTGGATTTTTATCTGTTCTTTATTTTATCATGCTCTTCATTTTTATTTTTTATTTTGTTGTGAAGTCAATAAATGTATTATCTTCTTTCTTCTTTCTACCTCCTCCAAATATAATACAGAAATATTTTTATTCAATATAAGCAGTAACATGCATTTATTAAGTCAGACTCTATGCTACTTTTATGATGGAGATTAATAAATCTATATAGATTGAGATTTTATTGGGTAAAATAATAAATTGACTAGGCTACTGCACCTATCTCAGCTCTCATTAATACTAGGTCGTAGGTATTCGGTATGATAACTTATAAGTTATCAATATAAACCAGAAACATATTTCACAACCAACTTATTTAATCATTAAATGACTCGTAAATTGTAGGTAATTTAATTTTAATTCTATAATTAATCGAGTCAAAGAAAAATAAAACGTAACTGAAGGCAATAAAGTTCAATGACGGGCTTAGGTACAGTAGTAACACGCGCCCCGATATCCGTCGCCAAGTAAGTATACGATTCTCTTTTGATTCAAAGGAAAATAAAACTTAACTCATGGTAATAAGAACACAACGACGAGTTTAGGTGCAACTGTTGCTGCGTGTCCCGATACCCGTCAGAAAGCATACGATTTTGACGAGTTTTGGGTCATGTACTAATTAGAGAGTACCAATAAACGTCACATGCAAAAAAAGCTATATACATATGAAACTTATTACAAATGATAGGTTATTATAACGTTAGACAATCTATTTAACTATCCCAATAAACAAATACACTTATCGTGTTGTTATCCGAAGCGGCCTGACAAGTGAAGTAATACAAGGTGGTGTTTACTCAGTTTAGTAGCAAAATGCGGGCAATCGCAATTTTTTTCGGGGAGCACACTTTTCTTGCTAAGTTCTTTCGACACCATTACACTTTTAGGCAAGTGTTACTTTTACAATCGTACATTATAATATCAAGAATGTATCGCCATAAGCAATATTTAATTTTCTATTAATAGAAACACACAAAATGCTTAAAATATTTAGTTGACGAGTTTCGGGACACTGACGACTATACCAGCGTTTACCTTATTACTCGCACATCTGGGACGGTTCCGCAAAGTACCTTCTCGATGCCTTGGATAGATTGCAGCGTCGCGCTGAACGCATTATCGGCAATGCAGAAGTCGCAAACACTCTCGAATCTCTACAATTGCGTAGAGATGTTGCGTCACTCAGCGTGTTTTACCGCTTAAACCATGGCGAGTGCTCTGAAGAGCTCTTTGACCTCATCCCACCTTCTCCCTTCCTTCATAGGAGTACACGTGCTGCTCTTCGGAGTCACCGCTGTCTCTGTCTCAAATATCCCATTGCGTACAAAGAAATTTGGTGACTCGTGTCTTTGTCGCACCTCTAAAAGATGGAATAGTTTGCCAGCACACGTTTTCCCTCCTTCCTATGATATGGGGTCCTTCAAAAGAGGCGTGAAGAAGCACTTAATAGGCATCTTCTAGGGCAGCTCGCTCCATCTTAGACCTCATCTACGCTCACCATCAGGCGAGATCGAGGTCAAGAGCTGTCTTATTATAAGGCATAAAAAAAAAAAAAAACCTTGTGGGAAGCAGAGTGAGGTTAACTGATGCTACGTTTGTTATCACGCTGCACCAGTTATCTTCGCGTCTGGACTCCATTTCCACTTAACATCAGGTCGGATGGAGTAATTTGCCGAGCTATCTATAAAAAAAAATTAAATATGGTAGAACATTTATTGAAGAAATTTTACAGTTTTGGATAAGTTCATATGCAGGCATCTGTACCTGCTCTTATTGCTAGAATAGACTATGTTAGAACTGTAACGTAGAATAAGTTTGGGCGCTCAACTTATTTAATATGGTCTGCTGTTGTTCAGTAGCGGTACTTTACCTAGCCCAAAAGCCAGATTGCGTAACTAGAATGCTACATTTTTGATGTGTAACATCTTTCCGCTCGCATTCTATATATACAATTTGTGGGAGTGATTTCGTAGAAAAGGGACGGAAGTACGTAATAGTGTGATCCGTAACAGCCACCAGTGATCGACACTTTAAGCCCAATGTCCGTTGTAGGTAGTAATATTTGTGGGAGTGATTTCGTAGAAATGTGATCGTAACAGTGTGATACTGCCGCACAATTTATTAACGCGTTAAGTACAACTTACTGTGTTTGTGATTATGATATTTGAGGTGCTGACATTACGATCTATTTTCTCGAAACTGTTCATATGTTCTTTACTGAGTTCATAAATTGCGCAGCAGATAGGATGTGTCAGTGTGACATGTCTTCTCATGAGTATTTACTGCACTCTCTTTATGATCTTTATGATAAAATATACGGAGTCGGAAGCGCGCATTTAAAATCGATAATAAAATAAGACATTATTATTTTGTGTCATCATTTTAATATGTCAAATGTCTTCTAATGAGTATTTACTGCATTCTCTTTATGATTTGTAAAAAAATATACTTTATTGTTGATTTTTTATTCTATTTCCTATTGTAATATTGATTACAAAAGGTAAGATGTCAAATTTTACACATCATATGCGACTACTGTAAGGCTCGTTCGTTTTTTTTATTTAACTCATGAACTAGTGTCGTAAATGGAAAAGTTAGTTACATATCAGAATAACTAAAGTTGTAAAAGATCCCTCAGTAGTAGGTAGGAGTAAATAGCCTATATTCTGTCATACAGCTGGCTTCTACAGTAACATAAAATAATAAAAAGAATAACACTGTCAATGAATATATTAGTCCATCATCGAAAATTAAGAAACACACTTTGCCCGACTGTGACCTCCAGACCCAAGACCTACGGATATTAATTTTTCAAATGCCTTGTCTATAAAATCACCAGGGCAGGCCGTATAAGAGACTCGGTAACTTAAGAAAAATACCATATTTTAATTTATACCATTATAAATAAATATATAAATGGAGCTACTCCACAGCCGTCTCAATCCACACGTCGCGCGGCTGGAGCGCAGTGTCGAGCGGAGCGGGGGCGGGAGCGGGCGCGGCTGGCGTGCTTTGGGCGGCCTCCGCGTGCCTGCTGCTGGCGTTGGTAGTGCAGTGCTGTCGGACGATATTGGACCCGCCTGGAATTAATTATGGGTACAATTTGCTATTACTAATAGCTACTCCAACAGCCGAGCCGTCTCTAACCACACGAGCGCAGTGTCGAGGGGTGTGGTGGCGGGAGCGGGCGCGACCGGCGTACTGTGGGCGGCCTCCGTGTGTCTGCTGCTAGCGTTGATGGTGCAGTGCTGACAGACGATATTGGACCCGCCTGGAACCAATTATGGGTATGCTACTACTACTAGCTACTCCAACTGCCGTCTCTATTCACACGAGCGCAGTGTCGAGCGGCGCGGGGACGGAAGTGTGCGCGGCCGGCATGCTGCGGGCGGCCGCTGCGTGCCTGCTGTTAGCGTTGGTGGTGCAGTGCTGTCAGGCGATATTATGGGTATATTATTATAGTATTTATCGGTCGTTATCCATGCATACTGAGGCATGTCAATTTTCTTCAACGTGCGGGTGAGTGGCTGCCAAACTTAATCTATTTGTGGCTGTAGCACCTGGTTACGCATGTGTCTATAAATAAATGCAGTTATTTTACAAATGGCTCTCAATCGGTCTCAATCTCAATCTGACGATGAAACAACAGTTCAAGTTATTTAACTAAGCGATTGTTCATTAGATTTTCTTGTTACAGCGGCGGTCCTCTTACCGACGAATCGCGGCCGTCATCTCGCGATTTGGTAGTGATCGCGTGCGTACAGATCGTCCTAGCCGCCGCCACGCTACTGAGTGCAGCGGTGTGCGCGCGCATCGACTGTATCACATGACGCGAGCCGCAACGCTCGCTTACCCGCCGCCGCGTAAGCGAAGCGCCCGCTCTCGCTACATCGTCTACCACCGCTGTGGAGATCAATGTGTCACCTACCGATATCACTATTGAAAGGGAGAAAGGGGGACGAGTCGCTTGGTTAATATAAGTTAGTATGTAGATCTATAATTGATTAATATTAAGTTTATAACGTTTGTAAATATTATCAATAATTAATTAATTATATTCTTAAATATAAGATATTAGGCTTAATTGTTCTATTTGACGAACTTTTGTTCGTCAAATAGAACTTAAAATAAAATTATCAATCTTCATTGTGGCAGAATTGTAAATAAATGTATGATTGTTGCGTTTGTTTGCTTAAAAACTTGCATATTATTTACAATAAACTTTTATGTACATACATTTAATAAAAAAAATATATTAGCCCTATTGTTAGTGTATAGAATACCAAAATTATTGTAAATTATAAATTGCTCTTAACCTGTCCTGTCAACCTTATCCTGGGTGTATCCTTAACAAATGAGTTATTTAAAAACAAAATATTTGTTAAAGTTTTCCTTTAATCTATTTTAATGTAAATCCGAGCGGCACAGTATTATCTTTGCAATGTTATTTGATTCTACTGGCAACTAACTTCATTTCTGTGGATTCCCATCCTTACGATGAGAAACGAAGTTATTGAATTTCAGCAGAAATAGATAAACAAACAAGGTTTCCAGGGAAGACAGCGATAACAGAACGGTATCAATGCAGCCCTTTACTTTGCTTCAATATTGTCTAAGAAACTTTAAGCAAAATATTTTCAGGAGAAGATTTTTAATGTTATTCGTAAAGGAAGTTTATAGGATGTAGTCGAAGTGAATCAACACCTTCTATAAGTTGGTCTATTTTTTTATATAGTTGGATAGGCTTGCATTTGGCTACTATCTCACCTGATGGTAGACGTAGACTACGGTGTAACATGCTTGCCTAGAAGGTACCTATCCACTCGTGATATGAAGACCCCAATACTGTATATGATAGGAAACAGACAGAGGCAAGGAGTTCCACAGCTTTGCGGTACGGTAGAACCTACTTTCGAATCAAGTGTAACATTGATCACAGCTCCTGTTCTCTTCAGTTATCTTCCACATGTATTTCTACGGTATGACCCTGAAGGAAATCGCACTAGAGACGCCTAGATCGCTAGGAATACCCATATTTGCAGCTACTTAAGAATTTATAGCTGTGATCAATGTTACACTTAAATCAAAAGTAACCCCATTCTACGGTACGTAAGAAAAAAGTGGACGCAAAACGCTTCTTACGCATTGGTGGAACCTCTACTGCATATCTATGGCGTCACGCAGTTTGTCTGGTTGTTGTACTTTTATTGGACCACTTTCAAGATACGAAAAAAACGCCAATCTTATTGTGAAATGGATATCTTCTTATAGTGATAGCAAGCAAGAAAAATGTCTAACAACGTAGACCTACTTTTGCTCCCGCGCCGTTTGTCCTGCTATTCAAGGTCACCGAAAATGATGGGACTTCAAAGCGTGCGTAAACAGGAATCGTTCAAGCAGCTCGCACTTCGTTTGCCAATTTAAGGTGTTCACTCGTCGTTCAGGTTATCGTGCTTAATTTCTGTCTTCATTATAAAAGTGTAGTACATTTTTAACCGACTTCAAAAAAAGAAGGAGGTTCTCAATTTGACTGTATTTTTTTTTCATTACATAAAACTTTACGCACACTTTGATGTGAAAAATTCACAATTACAGTTAAACCGGAAATTCTGGTGTCAGAGGGTGCCAGAGGGTGGGAGAGGGAGGGAGTCAGAGGGTACAAATACCGGTCGTGCGAAAAATTCCAACACTTTTTCTAATTATGTCCTACTTTTCCGGAAACTTTTTTCCATTTAAATAATAATACTTGTAGCATTGACAACAGTTTTCAACTGCGCTGCGTCACAATTGACGAATAAAAATCATTGATGGCCTACTTGTAAAATGCGTTAAAGCTAAGGACAGCAAAAAAGGTTATGGACACAAATAAGGAGACCCCAGAAGTTAAGATAGAAGTCATACATAATAAATAAATAAAATAAATAAATGTTTCCCACACTCACACCAATTATCTAGCCCCAAGAAAAGCTTCCTTAAGAAACTCGTTATATGGTTAACTAGACAACGGATAAACATACTTAATATACTTAAATACATACTTATTATACATAGAAAACACCCAGACCCGAAACAATATAGAAAAACAGGTATTTCTAAATTGATCCGACCGGGGATCGAACCCGGGACCTCAGAGATAGCGGCACCATGAAAACCGGTGTGTAAGCCACTCGACCAAGGAGGTCGTCAAAAATAAATACATAGATTCATACATAGGCCTGTGTGTACGTTTTTACAATAAAGTTCCAAGTAATATTCAAAAACTTGATATTAATAAATTTAAAATCACCATTTAAAGAAAAGCTTTCTAAAAAAAGCTTATTATAAAGTGTCTGAATACATTGAAGTCAAAACAGCATGGGTTTAAAATGCTCCAATCACTCCGACAGGTATTTCTAATTTAAAATATTAGGGCCACCGCAGACATGCTACTTTTAGCATCGGCGATCGGCGATTGAGTCGCTTTTCGGAAGCTCGACACGTTAACTCCGTTAAGCTTCTGAACGTTTCACTCCGCACACATTCGGATGCCCGGTCGCATGGATTTGCATCGAGTTGCCGATCCAGCATCGGAGCAGTCGCTAAAACACGCGATTCCGATACCGCGTCCGAACCGAAAACATGAAGTCGCGAAATCGCGATGCTGCCTCGAAAAGATTCTCACGATTTTACTGCGATCGAACGCAGAGAGTCGCCAAAACGTGATGCAGCATCGATACAGCCGCAAAATCGCCGATCGCCGATGCTAAAAGTAGCGTGTCTGCGGTGGCGCTAAGTAATTTTAAACATGTATAACTTGGTAACGGCATATAATTTTGTAAATGTCGTTACATTAAAGCTGCGGAGTTTCTTGCGCCCATTCTTCTCCACAGCTAAAAAATAGACGTCCTGAATGGGTAGTAGGTAAATAAATGTTTGGACGATTCAAAAGCACTTTTCTAAAGTTTATTTGAATACAAAATATTTGACTTTGACTTTGAATTTGAGGTACCGCGCTCGAGCAACGCACACACACGTGTTTGTATGAAGCTAACCTTCTGCAGTCTCCTCATTTTGGGTTATGGGGGTGACCTTTCTTAACGGCATTTTGGACATAAAATAATGCATTGATGTTCATCCTCATCATCATCATTATCTCAGCCAAAAGACGTCCACTGCTGGACAAAGGCCATGCATTGATGTTCGCTTCATTTTAACCCCTTGTGTGTCGAGCGACTGTCTGGTATTCACGCAGACGAGCTCATTATTATACTGTATTGTTTTTACAAAACATTTCGTCCTTCATGTCTCCACAACAAATTAAATAGTCGAGTGTAAATAGATTTAAACAAATATGGGTAGGTATAGCTCTGTCACTATAAGTGACATCGTACGTATCAATATATTTTTAGATTATTTTATTTGAATAACCAACTTGGCTTATGTGCTAGGTATGTAAAATTTATTTAAATGAGATGTAATAACTCAAACAATTTTATTTTATATACAAGTTTATTATTATGTTCATATTTTACGTTCAAAATCTAGTCACGTAATTTATAAATATGAGTAGTAATTAAATTATTGGGTGTCTAGTGCGATTTTTAATTGCCATTCGATCTCGTTAAGCATACTCCACACGAGATCACAAGGAAGTTAATTTTTTTCCAATCGAATTCTCATTATCGTTAATTTGACCGTATGTCAAACAAAACTCGCACTATATAGGCATCCTGTTGGCCGCACGTTCGCATCCTCTCTCTCGGATTCCGTAATTTACTTCACAGCTGGATACGTGCGGTACGACATGCTCAGTCTGTCTCTGTCTGTGACGTGGACTAATCGACAGACATCCCAATCAATCAATTGGAACCTTTTTGCGCCCTATTGACATTTCTCAATTTTCTTTATGTACAAATACTTATCACATTGTATAATTGCATTGAACAGATTGCATAAATATTGTTATTTTAAGGACCTTAATTATTTTAGCATATTTAAAATGTAAGTGAACTCTTCAAAGCGCTATTTGTGTTAAAGATATTTAAATACCTTTTAAATGCTAACCAATAGAATGTACAGTAATTGTATTCGATCACTTTTAATGTAAATAACAACAATCTATTTTAAATAAACTCTTATTGCTAGCATTTTGGATTTATTTTCACCGACTACGATTTTATACAATTTTTTTGCCTTACTTTTTCTTATAATATATTTTGCGTAATAACTCTTCAGCGTATCATGGACAGGCATCATGCAAACGTATCCCTGCATGTTACCAGATTCTCCAAGGTTTACGAGTCAGATGACGAGAGCGGAAAACCCAAGGGGCTTAGGGCTAGGGTAATACATAGGCTCGGTTTGTCAGTGTCACGACCGTGTCAAAAATAGGCAGAAGGTAAGCTTACAAACCGCGCACTAGCAACGGACCATATCAAACCAGTCCGAGCGCAGCTGATGCAAGATTCTGTCTGTGAGAGGTTGTCTAACATCACCCATATCAGAAATGTCACTAAGATCTAATTTCATTGTATTATACAGGTCGACTTTTTTTTATCTCCATCCAAACCTTTTGAGATGACTCCCGTAAAACAAACGAACAACTCCTTCTAATGGACCAACTCCCTAACTCGAAAAAAAAAATCGGTTGTACCATACATTTTGGTCGAATGAATATTGATGTTTTGTGACGGGCTCCGGGCCTGTTCTTCCTATCCATCCGTAGGGAAGGTTGGTGCCCCAGCAGTGGGGACATAAAAATGAGCTGATGATGATGATGATTATACTCGTTAACTTACAAGGTTAGCAGAACAAACTTAAAAGTGTTTGTAGCATCGTAGCCATAACACAGTTCCCAGTTCGTTACAGCTAGTTTGAAGTTGTAATCGTCGTGTTGGCTAACGAAGGCCCGGCCGTTTGGCTTTGCGTTCAGGCGCTTTGTTACGCGACACTATAAATTAACATAATCCAAACATTTAGGAACGAAGTTTCGGCCCTAATGACAGTATATTTCCTCTTTAGTAGTCTTTACAGACACGCCATGTAAACGCCCTAGGAACCTACTGCGATTTTTCGTAGTTTTTAAAGGAGTTTTTTCATATCTAGTATGTAGGTAGGTCAGGGAAGCAATTTTTGAATCTCTTTGATGGTCTCAAAATTTTAAGTGACATGAAAACACTATAAAATATAATAAGCTTTTGCATTATTAACAATTTCATTATTAAAATGAAACATACCAACCGGAACCGTCTGAGAATGTTCAGTGTCAAAAATAAGTTACCAGTGACTTTGAATAAGAGAAAAAGGAGCACTCATAACTGATATCATAGCGTGAGAATTAGTTACCAGTTCAAAAATCGCCCCCCAGGACGTGAGTAGCAGCGGTACGTACGTATATAGGCTAATTACTTTCACTTTCACTTTACCTTTTTTTGGTTATTGCTCAACCTACAACCGTCTTATTATTTGGCGTTGTTTATTTTACTCTTCAACTTTTTTTTCTTTTTGTTGATGGCTTCGTGCGATTAGCACATTTAGCCAGTGTCAAAGTAATTTTTTTAACAAGTAATACATAAATAAACAATATTTCTTTTCTGTATGATGATGATGAATGATAATAGAATTGAGAAGTGAGAAATGATATACCCACCAACCCCTCGAGTATCTCAGTAAAGATGTGGGGCTTTACTAAGTCCTCGGGCGGACTTCTTGAGAGAATTTGAAAAGTGACGTTGCACTGTTTTGTTTCATTTGCCAACACTCATGCACACTCACGAACACTTAACGGTTAATAATCCACCATTATTTCACATTAATATTCGATATAACACAATTTTTCGAAAATAAAACAAAACATGTTTGGCTTTGTATAAGGACGCGATGTTACGCGACATTATAAATTTACATAATCCAACAGTTGTAGAACGATTATGATAGATTTACCTACTTAGTTACCTCTGTACCTATAATTATTTAAATAATTTTTGTTGAAAAAAATCCACAAGCGAAATTTGAACCTGTGACATACCAGGTCTGGTGCACTTCCGATTATCTAAAAGTTTTCAACACTACCTACTCATACTTTGTAAACCAAATTACTAAAGTGTTCAGCAATTTTCGTTGCTCACTGTACCTAAGTCTCGTAATCATTGGTTTACTGCCACCGAATTCCTTACCATACGATATAACCGGAGGCATAACAATGTCATAGAGAATAATAACGACGTTGTCATGAGAGTAGCATAACAATGAGATACTTAGAATACTTGCATGATTTTAATAAAGAAAACTAATCTTTTGTATTTTCATAATAAATAAAAGGGAAGTATGTAATTTCGCGAGGTTGACTATTTTCGCAACAGCTAGCGGTTCATAGTGCATCATCACTGCGGTTACTTTTTGTGGAGCAGCGTTTCCAAGTTACCAGATGGGTGATTGAACAATTTTACTAGTTTTAGTTTTTTATACTTCCTCCTTCCTTCGAGAAGACGTCAAGCTTAGTGGTTAGTGGCATACTCTGTGAAAGGTCATCATTTGCCCCTTACCTCAACAGTAAGGGTTCCAACAGGGTTCCAAAAGTCAAGCAGGAAACTACTGTCACGACACACCATCGCACTAAACGCACTGAACTGGACCGGAATGGTAGCCAGAGACACATACTCGTAACTATAAAAAGACATGACATTCATCTTCCGACATAGTATGAGTATACTCGTAATCAGTTACCTACTAAAGGAATAGCCTCCTAAAACAAACACTCAAATAATATGTATATCAGTCAAAAGAGCGGCTTATAGAGACATTGCGTTGAGTCAGCAATTAATCCGTAGCCGCAGCATCGTACCTTAGCAAATGCTGTAGCTGTGTGGTTAGTCGTAGCCGAGCCGTAGTACGAGCGTCCCCACCGGCCTTATCCTTTATACAAATACATTTAAGTAAACATGCAATAACTCTTTTGTTTCCCGGCCTTCTAACATACCATTACAATCAATCACTATCTTAGAGACGGATTGGCGGGAAGAGATCTCTTCTAGAGATAAGCTCAACTTAGTATATGTCTTGTATAACGTGTGACGTGTATTTTTATATGTACAATAAAGGATTAATATAGAGGCCGTCTCAATTACTTTGTATATAACGTTGTTGGTAACAAAATTAGTAACGTTCTATATTTTAAGCTGTAGTATTTTTCAAAATTATATTATAGTAGTTTATTATTCAAAACAAATAACAATAAAAATTTGACAAGATCGGTGGAGACACTCGTAGGGATACATACGTACGACTAATCCCCGCAGCTACAGCATTCGCTACGACCGATGCTACGACTACTACGACACTAAGATAAAAACAAAAAAAAAATGTTTATGCTATCTACTACTACAAACTATGAAGTTCTCTGTATTTTCCTTAAGTTATTGTTTTGAAAAGTATTTGAATTTGTAATTGTTATGTTTACACCGTAATATATTAAGATGCTGATGATAAATGCTCTTAACGCATAAAATTGTAATAAGTATATTCAAAAAAATATATTTCCCGACTCAGCTGTGACACGTAATTTCTCTGACACCAGTCAAATAAATCTTCATACTCGGTGGCGTCACATTTCACGTGGGTCATGAGTTATGACGTCATTAACCGCCCAGAAGAAGAGCCGCGAAAGATTGCCTCCGACACGGCCGCAGCTAATTTTACAGGCTCTCTGCAATGATATTGAATGACAGGTAGGTAAGTTACGCTAAGAATAGTTAATTTTAAAAATAGAACTAAACAAATGACAAAAGGAAGAAAACATCTATTTAATTCTTGTTCGATAATGTGCCAACCTCGGTGGTCCTATAAGGTCAAATTGATGTGTATAATAAACGCGAGTAAGTCCGTTAAAGTGGTTTAAAACATGATAACTACATACCAATATAAATGGTATTTACAAAAAAAAATCTCTACGTTGGAATTTTTATAGCATGCTATTTTAATAAAAATAGAAATGCTGTTCGTTGGTACGCGCTTCCCTTTAAAACGGCTGAACGGATTTAGATAAAATTTTGCACATAGACATACCATGACCCGTACTAAGACATAGGATACTTTTTATCCTCGTAACAGGTTTTCAGGGATAGTGTAGTCCTCACGAACGAAGTCGCGGGCAACAGCTGGTTTTATTGTGAATTTCAAACAAATAGTTACACCATTACCCAAATTTAGTGCTTAATGGAATGAAATTGGAATAAAGATGTGGCATGTATCATATTGTTTTTATCTTGAAATAAAACAACTTATACGGATTTACTCGCATTTATTTTACACATTACTTTTTAATATTTATCATGACGTTTCGAACCCTTTGCAGGGTCCGTGGTCACAGGGAGACTGAGGTGTTTGTCGTCTCATAACTAGTTATTAGCTTGTATATCCTCATTTAAATTTAATCAGGTGCGTTCCGTTTTACATAGAAAGAGCTAACAGTACCTAGTACGGTGTTGGGGCTGGGATTTAATATTTTGTATGATGGGATCCCAGGTTGGTGGTAGATTCCAACCATCTTCTCTAATGAAATTATGATGTTTTTTAATTTCAATAGCCTGGCGTATCATCCTAGAGAGGGAAAGTTTTTATCTATCATAAATCATTCCTATTTTTATTATTTTGGATTTTCATTCACATTCTTAAACAAGATAAAATTTAACTCGAATAAATCAACCAGTCTCAGGAAGCTCGAGACTGTGAAGTATCATTTTATCTCAACTCGATCCTATAGTCACTCTTAAGAGAAGACAAAAAAAACATTTTTGATACGTCTCACATTTTTTATTCCTATGCGAATACTTAGGTCTTTGTACGTACTCGTATTCGTCGTTATGCGTATTGGTCGTCACACATTTTTGATCCTTATGCGAATAGGTCTTTGTACGTATTCGTCGTTATGCGTATTGGTCGACATGCGTTGTGGTCATAATGCGTTTTTGGTCCATATGCGAGTAAACGAAAAATACCTATGTAACGTTATACATTGAAAGGTAACAGATATATTTATAAGCCTCTTAGAGTGAAAATCCTAAGCCCCATTTGGAACAGCGCCAAAGGGAAAAGATAAGTGGTAACTAGCTAACTTTACTGCGAGTACGGCTTCTAAACTAACCGCTCTGTGGTGTAGTGGTTACACAGGTCCGCTGGGACCTGTGTAACCTACTGGGTCTGCCCAGTGGTTTTGGGTTCAATTCCAAGCAGTACATGTTTGTACTCGGTTTGGTTGGTGGTAGCGCTTGTTTAAGAGAGCTCATGACCACATACAAGACAACTTTTCAGCCTATTGCCGTCCACTGCTGAACTTAAGCCTCCCTTAAAGAGCACCAACCAATCCGGTCTTGCGCAGTCCGCATCCATCCACCACCCGCCATCTTTTTCAAGTAGTATATCATACAACACGTAGTAGTTTATCATACGAGACATACTACGACGTAATACTACATACTATTTACTATTAAGACTACTTAATATGTCGCCAAATGTAATGTTGTTTTTACGAGATATCAGTAATTAAAAATAAACGGTGACAAGTGACAGGTGTCTTGTGTCAGTGGTTACTGGTTATCTCTGATCAGTACAGACAGGTATTTTGACAGTATCATCATCATCATCGCCATATCATATACGTCCCAACTGCAAGAGCACGAGCCTTCCCTATGGATGGATAGGGAGAACGGGCCATAAACCACCACGCGGGCCCAGTATTGGTGGTTGTTAACGGGACCGACGGCTTTACGTGCCTTCCGTAGCACGGAGGAGCTCTAGATGATAAATTTTTGGTCACCCATCCGATGACCGGCCTTTGTGAAAGTTGCTTAACCTCAGCACTCGCAGACCGGGCGCGTTAACCAATGCGCCATCGAGCTCCTTCGATTTTGACAGTACCGTAAAACAATAGAGGTGGTAACCGACGTTACCGATTCAACTTATATAAGGTATATAAAGTCACTTTTTATCAACTGCAAATATTTTGACAAAACATCTAATTATATCAGAGAAATTTTTAAAAAAATCGGTAAAATTTTTTTTTTACTTTTCCTGGCACAAAAATTGAAATATACCTATTATGCATTGCGTATTTCGCGTCAGGAGCGATCGGTGTTCGTTCATTGTGCGGGCGGGGGTGAGTTCGCCCGATTCGCCCCGAGTCCGACATGCAGTCGATCTCCGTTCGTGAGTTTAGTATTGTAGGTATTTGGTGTGTTTGGGTCTTTGGTGTGTTTGGGTCTTGAGTTCAGCTTCCTTGTATTGCTTGGTTGTCAACCAAGCAAAGCAAAGACCACAGACAGCAGAAACAAGCTTATGTCTGCTGTCTGTGGTCTTTGCTTTGCTGTCTGTCGACCACGTTAAGGCTGAACTACAATTAAAATTAATTTTGACCAAAAATGCAACGAATGTTATAACTACATACTTATTGCAAAACAAAAACTTGTTAAAATGCGCAAACTCGCAAATTAAGTACAGTTTTAAAATTAAAAAAATAATTTCATTTAATAATTTACAAAAATTAAATGCCTACCCGACCCAGCCAGGAATCGAACCTGGGTCTTCCGCAATCCGGGCGGCTGCACTGACCGCTATGCTACCGGGAAGGCTAACTATGGTAAGCACTACATTTTATCACTGCTTTGATTTTTGAATGCACTTTAGCGGCAGTAGTGGCATCTATCCATCGATCATTGATTCATTCTAAATGATAAAAAGATATATTATTTAAGTAGCTTTTCTAACCATTGTATACGTGGTGTATTGTGTCCCGCGTAATATACCCAAGTCCCGGATGTCGAGCTGGGTATTTGGATTTAGCTACAAAAACTGTGTCGAACACTGGGCTTAAAGTGTCGAACACCAGTGCTACTACGACAACATTGTTTTTTTTGCCTTTAGTTGATGGCTTCGTGCGATTAGCACATTTAGCCAGACGTGTCAAAGTAATTTTTCTTACAAGTAATAGGTAAGTACATAAATAAACAATATTTCTTTACTGTAAGATGATGATGAATGATAATAGAAATGAGAAGATGAAAAATGATATACCCCAACCTCTCAAGTATCGGTAAAGATGTGGGGGCTTTAATAAGTCCTCGGGTGGACTTCGTGTAAGAATTTGAAAAGTGACGTTGCACTGTTTTGTTTCATTTGCCAACACTCATGCACACTCACTAACACTTAACGGTTAATAATCCACTATTATTTCACATTAATATTTAACACTAGTGGACCCGGCAGACTTCGTACCGCTCTGACAGTTTCCATTCATTCCCGTAAGAATATCAGGATAAAAGCTATCCTATGTGTTAATCCAGGTTATAAACTATATGTATGCCGAATTTCATCTAAATCCATTAAGAAGTTTTTACGTGAAAGAGTAACAAACATCCACTTTGACAGTTTCCATTCATTCCCGTGGGAATATCGGGATAAAAACTATCCTATGTGTTAATCCAGGTTTTTAACTATCTGTATGCCGAATTTCATCCAAATCCATTCAGCAGTTTTACGTGAAAGAGTAACAAACATCCACTTTGACAGTTTCCATTCATTCCCGTGGGAATATCGGAATAAAAAATATCCTATATGTTAAACCAGGTTATAAACTATTTGTATGCCGAATTTCATCCAAATCCATTCATTAGTTTTTACGTGAAAAAGTAACAAACATCCATCCATACTTACAAACTTTTGCGTTTATAATATTAGTAGATTAACTAATTTTTGAAAATAAAACAAAATCGCAGACATGATTCTTTACTTTCCCGCCAAGAAGTCCAATAACATTGTTGTGTAACAATTACTAAATTACAACATGGCGAAACACCTCAAACTCTTATTAAAGTCAGTGACTTTGTAACAAAACTTGAAATCCTATTTAATGAATAATAAAAGACATCGTGATTTCAACAAGAATTTTTAAATACATCATTTCGACGTTATTTTGCAATGAACATTCCATGCCGAGAATTTTTGTTGAGACGTTTTAAAAAGGTGGGCAAACAAAACATTCATTCCTTGGGGAATCGTCACTTTTGAATAGCTTTTGAAGTGGTCACTGTTTTTTTTCGAACATCGCAGCCAGCTCGAATGCTTTGTGATAAAAGGAGGTTTTAACGGAAAAAAAAAGTTTATCGCTTTGTGTGCCCCGATAGCTTCGATCTAAAGGTTTTGACACACGTGACATACCTACAGATGGTTGGAGGGTTGGAGGCAAGTATTTTAGGTGATACCTCAGAATAAGAAAGTATTTCATATTCTTCCTTATTCTGTGGCGATACTATACAATAACACCTCGGTGGTCTAGTGGCAAAGTTCTCGCCCCGGTACCCGAAAGCCCCGGGTTCAATTCCCAGGTCGGGCAATGTGTGTTTCGAATTTATTCGATGCATAGCCCGGGTCTGTGATCACCAACCCGCATTTGGCAAGCGTGGTGATTAAGCCATTACCCATCAATTGTAGTGATGACTTTATTGCAATGATGGAGGTCTTTGCCCAGCTGGGGGACAGTCATAGGCTATTTACCTACTACTAAAAAATAAAGGAGAAAGTCAAATTAATTTTTTTGAAGTGAAAACTTCTTTAGCGGCGTTGTGCACTTTTTGGAATGGGTAAAAAATGTTAAACTCGCGTCAGGACACGTGACCGGATCGAAAATTCGTAAGACGGATGGAGAGTAGACAGCTGGCGCGGCGTAATATAAATTTTTAATATAACTTAATATAACTTTTTAATGTAATATAAATTGTCATGTTTGTGTACGATAGCCCAATAAATAAATATTGTATTCTACCACATAAATGAGAGTACTTTTATACTGATAATTAAAGCAATTCGTGCAAAATTATTCCCTAACCATTCCAAAATATCAAAAATGCACAACGTTAATATTCAAGTTTTCACTTCTTCCGGCACTCCCAGAGTGCAACCCGTCGTTTTTTTTATTAAAATAAACTTACGAAATGTGCTTTAGAATCGTCCATACATTTGTTCCTACTACCCATTCAGGACATCTATTTTTTAGCTGTGGAGAAGAACGGGCGCAAGAAAATCCACAGCTTTAATAGAAGTAACGACATTTACAAAAAAAAAACATACAATATACAAGGCAAAGTACTTGTCTAGTTAATAATATCATCTTATTACAACCTTTTGATCCACAATCATTAGTATACATGATTTACAATACTCTTGCTCGTGATAAGGATTTGGACATACCTATTCAATAGAAAGTTTTCGAAATTTGGACTGAAGGTTAATTCAGTGACGTAACCAGCCACTAAGAAAGAACGGAAATCATACCCTAAGGGCGTCAAATAGAGGGTGCAAGTTGGTATGAAAGTCCGTCAGCTTTGATGTAAAACACATGAAAATGAGTGTTTGGCTTTTTGAAAAGATATATTATAAAGAATTACGTGTATTATATTATGCTATTCAAAGGGTTTTTGCACCTCAATGCCCACTTCTGTATTAAAATTTATTGTTATTTGTTTACTAAGTGTATGTGCAATAAAGTGTTACATACAACGTGTAACAGAAAGGTGTAGCAAAAATAAAATAAATAAATAAATAAATATAAAAAAATATAATATAATAAATAAAAATAATATAATATATGAAAAGATCCAAAGTGTATCCGATCTAAATCTTGTATGCAAATTTACTAAGACATAATTATTAGTTTGTTATGCTTTTCATTTTTAACACACCTTTCTGTTACACGTTGTATATCTATTAATTATTTAATTGAATGTTAAGTAATTGAATTAATTAATTAAGAATAAATTGATAAATCTTTCTATACAAGTCGTAACTCTTACTTATAACATTTAATATTCTATTTGAAGTGAAAAGCATACAGCCATTTATAGACCGCCATTCTCAATGAGCTAGAAAACTCACTTCATTGGCTCCTAGGAAAAGCCCTTTGAGTTATTAATAACTACTCTTAGTTACTGAATAGTTAGTTAGGTAATGAACTCAGTTTAATAGAATAGGGATATGAGTTAATTTAAAGGTTTTGTTCCCCATTTACTTACACTGTATCTAACAGTTAATAATATTGTTTCCTAAACTTTACGCGAACACTACACATTGAAATGAACCTACTATTAACTACTAAACATTAAATAAAATTAATGTATAAAATAAACACGAGTAGATTCTTAAAAGTTTTTTCATTTTAACAGTTAATAAGTTACATAGATAAAATTTTACTAAAAAAAGAAAATTAACCAGCTCAAAAAGCTCGAGTGGGAATCGAACCCACGACCTTTGGATAAGCGGTCCAATGCTCTGACCGCTGAGCTACCGAGGCCCCAGAAAACTCGTTGAATTTTTTTAGTTCTAGTTCTAGTTAATAATTTTTTTTTACTTGTACGAAGTATCAAAATTGTCTTGCTCTTTAATGTGTATGTGTTTAATTTTATTCATTAAATACTTTTTATACTCTACTCAAGAAAAAAGTTTTATATCAGTGGAAGTATAATTTTATTCTTAGTATAATTATTGGTATAATTATGGACCTCTTTGTAATTTACCATTTTGTATACAGTTTGTTGACTGAAATTAACATTGTCCAATCGTAATGACTAATACAAAGTTGTTATAGGCAAAATACACTTTAACCAAAATAAATGGGAAAGCCATTACAAAAAAAAATAAGTTTTTAACTGTGTAGAATAAACGCTAGTAGATCCGTAAAAGGATTGTTTTATTTCAAAGGTTAATATCTTAAACAACTCCACGATATATTCCTCAAGATGTTTCTACAATTTGGGACGTCCACACGTTACGGATGGCTTAAAACCAGTTGAGGAAGTTTATATAAACATTTGGAACAAGGAGGGAAACAACGAACTTAGACCGGCCCCCAGGGTAAACCCGCGCTCTGGTGCAAGAAGTAAGCGAAGGACATATAAAAATAACTAATTAAAGGGTTCCTCAAATCGTGTGTAACGAAGCACCATCAGAAGTTTTCTAGAGGGAACGACATCAAGCACTAGTGCGTGTCCCGGTAGCCTACTAGATTCTCCGAGGGGCAACAGCACGCCGCGCCGCGCGGACGACTGCGCCGTGCCTCCACGTAACGCAGCGGACGCCCTAATAGTTGCTGATATTTCATCTTTGAACAAGCAGTAAGTCGTATTTCGATTTTACATCTTTAGATTGACGACGATACCTTTAAAGTGTAACGCACAGTTGCTTGTAAAAACTTGAAATAATCTCAAACCGATTAATTAAATTAATTCGTTGTTATTTTACCGCTATAAGATATTGGAATTCACATGTCAGTTTTTAAATAATAGCATTTGTTTTGTAATCAACAGCAAATAAATATCAATATATAATAAAGTCGGATTACGACTTTAACCTACTTTACAACTTAGGTCGAATTAACTAAATATACTAAATAAATTACAATATCCGCAAAACGCTTAACGCTTGTTAAGTGGACCAAACAGAAATTCGTTTTGATCACCTCGTAAAAGCGGCAACAGTACTGCAGATGAAGTATTCAAGTAAGTAGGTACACCTTGGTGAGTTTGTACGGCAACTTGTAATAAAATGTTTACAGAACATAGTTTGATACCTACATTGGATATTGGCGAGGTGACGGTGACCTTTTGACTAGATTTCAGGTGGCTATAGATGAAGCTAATCAGGTAGGTACTTAATCAGGAAGCTTAACCAGCGAACTAGTAAATATTAAACAAGGCAAGCTCAAGAGTATTTCAAACCAGCGAGCATGTATGAAGAAATATTTTATTGATGTGTAACATCTTTCCGCTCGCTTTCTATATAAGCAATTTGTGGGAGTGATTTCGTGAAATGGGACGGAAGTATGTGTAACAGTGTAATAGGAAGTCGGGGAAGCGCGCGAGCGCGCGCCGTTTTGTAAATTTATAATCGATATTATGAACATGACATATTATTATATGTGACATATTGTGTCATTTGACTATCAAAGGTCATTTTGATATGTCAAATGTCTTCTAATGAGTATTTACTGCATTTATTTTATAGTTATAAAATTATGTAATACCTGACCCATTTTTTTCAGGGTGAGATGTCACATGTTACACATGATATGGCGACTACTGTAAGGCTCGCTCGTTTTTTTTTATTTTGAATTTTGCACTCACTATGCTATTCATTCCAAGAAAAATTACTATTAGTTAAAAAAAATCTAGAAAAATCAACTAGCCTCAGGAAGCTCGAGTGGGAATCGAACCCACGACCTTTGGTTATCCAGAGCTTCCTGGGGCTGCTTGATATTTTCTAGTAAAGTTTTATAATGTGATACTTTTAAATTTTCATTTACAACCACACACAAACACCTGAGCCCCTACTATGAACTCTTATAGCAGTATTATTGCAGTTGTGGAAAAGAGACGCGAGTATATTCGCCGCTACACGCGTCTCGCTTTCACAACTGCAATAATACTGCTATAAGAGCTTGTGGTCGGTTTAAATGGGTTAAAGTTTTTGTGTGATCTTGATTTTTACTGATACAGATACTTTTAATGTTTAAATTAGCTTAATCTGTTTAGGTGTCTATATCACAGTTACTATACAATATGTTGATTTGCACCTGCGCCATATTCGTAGCAGCGGTCATATTGGTTAAACTTATTAACTTATTAAAATATGTTTAAAAAAAACATATTTTAAAAATCTGTAAATAGGCAACGAGCGTAGGTGCGTATGCCTAAGCGTAAGCTTTACGTTTTAGGTCGACGACCTTACCTACTTTTGTTGCTTATCAAATAAAATCTGTAAATTTTTAAAATATGTTTTTTTTTAAATCTGTAAATAGTTTTAAACTTTTTTTTTTAAATAATTTATTTGTAATATGTATAAGCAATATGACCGCTGCTATGAATATGGCGCAGGTGCAAATCAACATATTGTATAGGCTATTCGCAATAGCCAATATAGTAACAAGTTATACGCAACCGAAATACCACCAAGTTAGTTACTATTTACATTTATAGAACCACCTATTAACAACGTAACTCACGCTGTTTATAAAAGTTAAGATAGGGCTGAGCCAATACAACAACTATCTTATTTCGTGGCCGTTATCGGTACTCGGCCACGAAATGCTGGAATAACATCCCTCCACCTTATAAACAAGTCACAGCCCTAGTGGTTCAGTAACTTCTGTGTACTTACATTTGTGATCACTGCTGCTTGCCTATGCGTGTCTGACTCGCATGATTTCACTAATATACTTAAATATTTAATTTACAATTGCATGACAAATTAAAGTTAATGATTATGTCTCAGTTACAACACATACAAGATCTAGATGGGATACACTTTTGATCTTTTAATTTTTACAACACCATTCTGTTACACGTTGTATACTGTGATAATACGCGTACTATGTGTCACTTTGTTTTGATTAAGCCACGTGATAATATCTATCAAACAGGGGCAAGTGCCGATAAGGCTGAAGGAGGAAGCATGCTCCGCCTGAAACCCTCAACTAATGAGATACTCTACGTCTACCTACAATCCTACATAACAATGGCGGCAGACTTAATGAAATTTCTAACTAGAACAGCGCTATTAAAATCTATAGCCAGTTTCTGAAAGCTGGTACAAATTGATTTAACGCCTGTAAGGTCTAGTGGTTAGAACATCGGTCTCAGGTCCTAAGGGCCCGGGTTTGATGCATAGCGAGACGTGGGGTAAATATTAAATTGGTTAGGTTACTGGTAGGATTTGTTTAAAGCCAGCCTGGGTAGCTAGTACCTAGTATTCCAAAACTTTAAGTTGAGATTAATACACATTTCCTCAAAACGTGGTGTTGCCGATATTGCCATGAAGTAAATATAAGAAATTCAACTTTTGACTTATACACTCAATAATCAAATAAGACTCATTCAAGAGCAATGTGAAAAATATAATCAAACAAAAACATCTATCAAAACACGGCAACTATGAAACACAGCAAAAAAGTATAACTTATGAAATAGGCTACATATCGGACGAGTGGCCACAAAATTGTGAAATAAAGGAAGTATACAGTACGGTACATCAAAGCCAAATAAATGGCACACACTATCTAAGATCTCTTCGGTGAGTGACAGCGCATGACCTGCACATAAACTGACATTATTTTATAAAAAGGTATTTTTTTGTATTTGTCTGTAAGAATTCAAATTCAAATTCAAATTCAAAATCATTTTATTCAGTTTAGGCTACAAGTAGCTCTTGTGAATGTCACTATGCCATCGGTTCGTAAGTCTACTCTGGGCGGGAGATCTTGTAGTGAGAAGAACCGGCAAGAAACTTAGCAAGTGTCCAGCTCTTTTCTTCCTTACAGCGTCAAAAATATTGGAAAATGTCCGATCATAGCAGGACACTTTCCATTACAAATAAACACAAAACATACTTATAGAAGACAACCACAACATGTAAAAAAAAAGAACAAAAAATAAAAATTCTAGGTTAACAAATTTACATCAGGCAAAAGTTTCAATTTCCACAATGTCATACAGTACCACTCAGTATTCTAGTAAAAGTCAAAAATTGTTTCAGAAGAACAAAGTCAAACTATAGTGAATAATACTAAAAATAAGATAAGTATGCAAGAGCAGACCAACCCCCACAGGCGGCACCCGTTCACGAGTAAGAGGTAATCTCTGAAGTTATTGACTCGATTCTTAAGATTTTTTCGCTAATGGATGGCTATTCTATCCTTTAGCAATAAAGGCTATATTTTTTACAAACTTCTTTCGTAACCTCGGTATGTGGGTTTATATTTTTAAGTCACTGTTACCGTCAATGAGATTTAACACTTAAAAAAATAAATAGCGACTGTAGAATGTGGTCTCACTCAGATATCCATTTACAGAGCTTTATTATAATTAACCAAATAATGCACTTTACAAATTTTATTTACAATTACTGTACCATTATTACTTTCCACTCATCCAGAGATATTATACTATATAATGTCTCACAATAATTGTAACCAAACGTAACAGCCGCTGCTCTAACGATCTCTTTTCACGACCCGCAATATTATATTCCTTGAATAATTTTGCACAAATGCCTACAAAATGCCTTTTAAACTTAAGGCCTATGCAAACTGACTCGTTGTTGATGTTGATGTCGCGTAGTTGATGATAATAGTATGCGATTAAATATAACGAACAAAAATTAAACTTAAAAAATCTTTAAATCTTAGAAACGTGATTTTTTTTTGTATTTTTATTGTGCTAAAGATAAGCGTTTGGTTTTTAACAGGTGCTTGTAAGTGACTATAACTACAATATCAACCAAATACCAAGAAAATAAGTGTACACCTGCAGAGCATCGAACTTAAAACCAGAGGTCTTAGCACTAGACCGCAGAGACAGTTACTTTTAGTTTTATTTGAGATAAGAAAAAACAAACTGTTTTATTAAATTTTTCATTAGTTTAATCAATAACCCTGTATAAATTATCATCATTTGACGACCTCCTTGGTCGAGTGGCTTGCACACCGGTTTTCATGGTGTCGCTATCTCTGAGGTCCCGGGTTCGATCCCCGGTCGGATCAATTTAGAAATACCTGTTTTTCTATATTGTTTCGGGTCTGGGTGTTTCCTATGTATAATAAGTATGTATTTAAGTATATTAAGTATGTTTATCCGTTGTCTAGTTAACCATATAACGAGTTTCTTAAGGAAGCTTTTCTTGGGGCTAGATAATTGGTGTGAGTGTGGGAAACATTTATTATTATTATTATTATTATTATTATCATCATCATCAGCTCATTTTATGTCCCCACTGCTGGGGCACGAGCCTTCCCTATAGATGTATAGGGAGAACGGGCCATAAACCACCACGCGGGCCCAGTGCGGGTTAGTGGTTTTTAACGTTTGCTAATGCAACCAGGACCAACGGCTTTACGTGCCTTCCGAAGCACGGTATAAATTAACTCTGGTTTAAATAAAAACATTTTCATAAATTAATTTCAAAGTTATATTATCATGAAATATGAAGGTGAAAAAGCTAAATACACACAAAGTGTTTCAATATTTATCGTTCCAAGATAATAAAGAGTGATGGGGTATGAAAGTCGCGGTTATAGCCCTAAATGTGCGAACAGTCCACTTCTGATCACTCCATCTCCTTCGACGCTGTAACCACACGTTGGTATATTGATTAAAAACATAATGTATTAAAAAAAATATGGATCAATAAAGATTTATGACTTTGGACTTTATGAGTTACGACTTCACCAAGGCTAGAGTGAATATATGGCTCTTTTTGAGGAAGCATGTGGACCATATCTTCACTTAACATCAGGTAAGATGGAGGTTAAATGCTTACAAAAAAAAAAAGTTTGTTGTTCCTTCCTTCTTAAATGTTCGTACGTCCTTCGTTTGTATTCCAGCGGATATTGCATAATGTAGAGTTGGGCAAATTTCATGAAATATTTCAACCGCTGAAATTTTTCGGAAAAATTTCATTTCACATTGAAAATTTCAAGTTTACTTGAAAAATATTTTTATTTTAAAATATGAACCGCAGTCCATTCAAAATAAAACAATGTTATGATTTATTGAGCGTTTAATGCTATTTTAAAGTAAACAATTAAAAAAATCAACAAAGAATAATATTGACGACATATATATAATATTTTAAATAGAGTAAAATCCATAAAGTTAATATACCAAAGGAATAGAGCAACAAAGGGCTGAGCGAGCGAGATGTCACCAGCAGCAACACTATGTGATAAAAAGAGATGCGTGATGCGACGTAACAGAACTGTTTTTGGCAACTGTTTGACAGTTCATCAGCACTTATCCGCACGCTGAGAATTTGTGCTCTGTAAATTTTTCTGATTTTACGTGAAATCGTGGATATTTTTGAGAAATAATTTTTGAGTGCTTCAGAAACATGGTGACATGTTCATTATTGATTGTTGTATAACACAGCGACATAACCCTGAAACATGTTCATTTCACAGGTAAATTATTCCAAATCGACATCCCCTGACCTAGGATTTATTTTTGCCAATGCGCTTCGAATTTTAAGCACTTTAAGTGTGATAATTCTCTTCTATTAACATTTATTTATGTAAGAAGCAAAGATCGAATACACATAATGCAGAATTTTCGAATATTTTGTGTAAAGAAATAATTTTCGTTTTTCACTAGGGTTGCATCAAGATATCGATATTTCGTGTCCACTGTCTATCACGCGGTAAACGAATATGTATTACTGTTGTTAAAGTACCTATATGACGTTTAGATATGAATCACCTAGGAATGTTATCCCATTTAAGATACTTAGGCAATCAGAAGATAATTTAAATAATTTATTTAAATTTCTCATTGCCCTCGGAAAATAATTATTTTGTTTAAAAGCATTTACGCTGCGCAATAGCGCCGCCAATGAAAAAAAACATGCCTAGTAATTAGAGATAGAAAATCAAAATATGCTCAACAAACTATTTGAATGAAGTAATTTAGTATTTTTATGTCACCTAATGAACATCTGACATGTTGTGGTTTAGTTAAATAAGACGTTACAGCTAAAAACGGCCACTTTTAACTAAACTATAACATGTCAGATGTTCATTAGTTGCGTCGTCATCTTTGATGGTCACCCTATTCGCAATATAATCGTCGGACTATCTCTTTAGCTGTATACATTGAGTTTATTTTCAAGTAATAGCCTATTATTTTCCGGCTATCTCAACTTTTATTATGTCGTTCTAAATTTACAGCTTTTCCACGGATGGCAAAATGAAAATTTATAAGTTTGTTTTTGTACGACGAACATCGTTTCAGACTAATCTAATTTCACTTTTGGGTGGGTCTTGTAAGGCTTGTTTTGCAAAATCCAAAAAGAAAAAATACCCGTATAAAAATAAAATATAAATAAAAGAGTTTATATTAGATATTTACATAACCTTACTGTATGGTCTAACTGGGGTATGAAAGTATTTATTGTGTTTAATATAGATACAAATAGAAAAAAATATAACAGCCTTGAAAGTTTATTCCGCTGACGATTCCTCTCCTCATTTCTAAACCAACTACCAACAACACAACTCTTGAACGGAAACTAAAGAATTCATCACCACCATCACCAGCTCGTTTTATGTCCCAGGGCTAGGACACGAGCCTTCCCTGTGGATGGATAGGGAGAATGGTCTAAACAACCGCGCGGATTACGACTGCTAATGCAGCCGGGACCAACGGCTTTCTTTCAGCTTTATAATATTTGTATAGATTTAACATCACGCTATGACCCTTAAAAAAGTCAGAAAAAACACCAAGCGAATACGTATTCGCTTAGTGCTTAGCGAATTTGCGCTACGCGATGATCGCATCGGTGGGTCGGGGAACAGCTATTTGTAGATATGAAAAGAAAAATTCCATTCCGTCTAAAAGAAACATCAAATCCCATGTCTCATACCCATTCGTAGCAACAAAAAGAAAGTTACGATATAAAAAGAATAACGTTTTTCCTCCAGTCCCCGGAGAGCAAGTCAGTTTGTTAGTTAATCAAATAAAATTAGGATCATCTTGCGGGAAAGACATGCTTCAATCCAATTAGAACAGTCTTGTTGAGTACCTACGTGCGCTGTGGCCTGAGTCAAGGGCGCAACTGTGTTGTTTGTTGTACTATACACTACTAGCTTTTGCTCGTGGCGTTGCTCACGTGGGCTATTCGACTTGTGATTGTTTTTTAATAAAATCCAAACTTAATAAAAGTAAGTATCGGTGGGATAATCCTGAAACACTTCATCATTTCTTACCAAGCCAAATACCGAAACTCATAGATTAAACTTTAAAATTAACACGTCATTACACAATTTATATGATATAAAAGTTAGTCGCGAGATTTAAGTAAGTACTTGTATTTATGTACTTAGATTAAAATAATTTATAGTTAAAATCAATCTACACAAGTAAATCTCGCGACAAGCTTTTATATCATATAAATTGTGTAATGACGTTATAAGTTGATAGTAAAAGTTTTAATGTAAAAATTTATTTTTTCTTTTTAGCGCATGTACATAAAAGCTTGTTTTTTAAAAAGGTTTTTTACTTTTATTTATTTTCTACTTTTTAGTTATCGTCCTTTCATTTGATACCCTTATTGTAGAAATGTATTAAAAATAATTAGTCCGCCATCTTAGGTGATGAAAAACAACAAATTACATACATTGCAAGTTAAATAAAAGCTTTTAATGACAGATTTCCGTACCTACAAACTTTCCTCCCCTAATTCACCTTATTAGGCGATGTTTTTCGAAAAATGCTAAAACACGTCATTCTTTATTTTTATTAAATTATCTAAATATCGATTTAAATAATACACTTTGATAGTTCTTACTTACAAAATTACGATTTCTCCAAAAAAACCTTCATCTCTCGATATAGGTCTGTGCTTTCATCCCTTTTAAAAGAGTATTTAAAGGAAAAATACAAAATTCCTCAGACATGTCTTTCTTAACTTCTTTTTATAAAGCCAAATACCAATTTTTATGTATTTTACTTCAAAACTGACCGACTTTCATACAATCTTTCATCCTCTATTTTACAGCTGTAGGGGATGATTCCCGTAAAATCTTTTCGTAGTGGCTGGTCATGTCACTTAATTTACCTACATTCCAAATTTCATCTTATTAGCTCCAGCTGTTTCGGCTCGGCGATAATGAATCAGTCAGGACAAGTCATTATATGTATATAGATTTTTTTATACCGTATTAATGAAGTGCTGAGAGAACTAGTGGTTTTGGCAAGAAAGCAGAGTTATTTGGAGCAGTTATATTTTTTTTTCATCTTTGGTTAAATAATTGTGGATCAGTGTTCGTGAACGGATATACGTGTTGGTAAATGAAACAAACAGGAATTTTTTGACGCCATATTTAGAATTAAGTTAGTTTTTTGTGAGTAATGAAATAAAGACTATTAAAAAAAATATAATGAATAAAATATAATTATAAATAGTATCTCTCTTTTGACCTTGGCGAAATTTGAGAACCGCACCAAGCACTTAATTTAAAAAAAGTGGTGCTCTGAACGATTTATTATTCGCGTAAGTTTGACAAAACATTATAAGAAATACGGATTCCTTACTAACTTCACGAACATCGTTCATTTCAGTTCAGTTGTAGCGGCGAAAATACACGTGTCTCGTTTTCACAACTGTGATATAACACTGCTTTAAGAGCTCATGACAAGGCACCAGTTCGGTTCCAAAAATAATCATAAACAAAATCGCTGCAGCCGTTAACTTGTACCGCTCGACGTGACCATTGCATACCATCCACATAATAATATCACAATTGACGGCGACATAACTTTTAATGAGTTGCGAACAATGACGATCATTAATAAGGGGATCACATTGGTTTTCGTCTTATATATAATATTGTAAATAATGCAAATATTTCGTCTAATAACATTTACAGTACTTAAAATTTTATTATAATAAAGTCCCATTATTAATAAATTGGTATAAAACCACCTTCACAGAATTTTATTTACAAGAAACATTTAAATTCGACAACTTTTGCCGTCACAAATTATTTACCATTGACTTTGAATAGGAGTGAGAAGGAGCCTTCGCTATTAATATCATAGCTTGAGAGTTAGTCCCTGGTTAAAAATCGCCAATATATGCCGCGAATAATTATAAAACAAATCGCTGCCGCCTCTAACTCGTACCGCCCGACGTGAACACTGCATATCACAATTTGTCGGCGACATAACGTGGATTGCGCACAACTTTTAATGAGTTGCAAAACAATGACGCAAACAATTGCAACCATTAAGGGGATCACATTTTTTTTCGTCTAGAGAAAGAAAATAACGGATTACTTGTTGGTAAAGCTTGTTCGAAGTCTACACTTTTAAACTTTCGCGTTCCACTTTAAACGGGGATAAACGCAAACTAATAAGTAAAAGGTTTCATACCTTAGTTTGTGTTAATCCTCGTTTAAATTTCTTTGTTTGAAGTCTGCCTGGCTACGATATGATACCTGTACTATAACAATGACGCCAGCTTGTTTTTCATCTAGAGAGAAAATGTCGGTTTGGTAGGTGGTAAGAGCTTGTTCTAAGTCTACCTGGCTATGTATAGATGCATATATTACAACAATGACGCTAACAATTACGATCATTAAAGGGATCACATTATTTTTCGCCTAGAGAGAAACAATTTTTGGTGGGTGGTAGAGCTTGCCCTAAGTCCGTCTTGTTAGGGTATATAAATCTATGAGAGTCTGTCGCCTTAGCAACAATATTGTGTTCTGACTGTAAAAGGTAAGATAGCCAGCTCCTCGGAGCTAGAAGTTTCTTGCTGAAGTTCGTTGCATACACCTTATCGTCATTTCCAATCAGTCAAAGTAAACCTTTTAACTCAAAAAACTTAATTTCCAAAGTATAAATATACTTTTGAATCGTCCACATATTTTGTACTAACTACCCATTCAGGTTAGTTGGTACAAAATATTTGGTATCTTTAAGCTGTGTAGAAAAATAGACGCAGGAAACTGCACAGTTTTTATAGAAGTAACAACATTTACAAAAAAAAGTATCTCGTTCAAATCATACAATATTACTACAAAAGTGTTTATCAGTTAAAAAAAAGCCAATCGCATCAATCATGTTGTGTTAAAAAAGGATATACTTATTAATTACTAGCGGCCGCCCGCAGTTTTACCCGCGTGGTTCCCGTTCCCGAGGGACTATCGGGATAAAAAGTATCCTATGTGTTAATTCAGGTTAAACTATCTGTTTGTCGAATTTCATCCAAATCCGTCCGTCCGTTGCAGCGTGAAGAAGCAACAAATATACTCACATACACACGAACTTTCGCATTTATAATTTTAGTGTAATTGGTTATTCAAGCAGTTACAATCATGAATCAAGTGAAATAAAAGCAAAATTTCTGTTGGTATAGTAAGTACCAATTAAAATACGGCCCAGTACTCCCAGTACCCAACAATACAGCAAAAAATTAATTAACGAAGTTATGCTTTGTGATCGTTACGCCGAACGATGGTCGTGACGTGAATCAATATTACGCTATTCGTACACTGGCCGTGTTTCTTGCAAGTACTGCTCAGTACAATGTCTCCCACCCAGTAGAGTTACGAACTGATGAAAGGAAATGAAGAAAAAATATTGATTGACCTCACAATAAAATAATGAGAAAGAAACAGTACGGTAGTGGCTGGCATCAGTGTACGGACGAGTACGAATTATTATTAAGCACCTATTAGAACAGGCATGGAAGAGCCCTATGTTCGATGGCTAGCTTCTACCACCAGCTAAATTTACGGAAGAATAAAATAAGAACTTACAGCTTTAGAACTTGCGAAGGCTACGTATATGAAAACTAGCCAAGTCAGACCTTAGGCTTCAATATATTATCCTAAGTTGAATAGTAAGAAGAAATTATATTTTAAGTTGTTATAAAATGTTATAAATATATTTCAGGCACTTGGCACCCATTTAGATCTCACTTCTTTTGTCGTTGAAGTCAAAAACCAAGGCATATATCATAATATTGAACTTGGCTCTCATTTCACATTTTTGTTTTTGATGGGATATCATTACTTTTTGTACAGAAATTATTAGTAGGTACTTATTCATAATAAAATTATCGCACCGCTCCCCACCCCGCTGCTCCACGGCCGCCGCACCGTGCGCCGTGGTCCGTAGTATTATTTAATTATTTATGAGTAATGATCTTACACTATTGATGTGCGCTAATTATTGAAATAATATTTAATACTAAGTCCTAGTTAATGATAACGTAATAAATACGAAAGTCGTTTATGTAGTTATGAGTACTAAAACTGATATGTTTGACTTTTTTAAAATTAAGGGTGGTATTCCACTCGTATATTCTGGTGAAGACCTTAAAATCCACATAAAGACCGGCTGTCATCAATTTTGATTGCTGATTCTTACATTACAGGCATCTATAAGTAAGTGTTCCTAATAAAATCAATTAATTGAAAAATATAATAAATTGATAAAAAATTACTAGTTTCAACTACCTATCTGGATGCCAAATTTGAACTTTCTAGGTCAACCTGAACTGGGTTAGAGTTTTGATGTATCTATAGATCAGTCAGTCAGTCAGTCAGTGATAAGAATGACGATTTTTGGACGTTAATATTTAAATAACCGTTTGAGGTGTGTTTATGAAATCTGGAACACATATGTATCTCGTAAGTCTCAATAGATGAGCCAAATTTGACATGTTTATGTTAAATAGTTTTTGAGTTAGGAGGGGGTCAAAAGTGGCTCCAAATGGTTAGTGTAATATTACACACGGTGCGGCTCGCCAGTTCTGTTAGCTTGAACTTGGCTTGACACGCTGCCGCGTGTCTAGATTATGTAAAAAAATAAGTTTCGTTTATTTGAACTCCAGAAATGGTATTTTTAGACCTAATCAAAAGTTCGTAACACCGTTAGTGACCGTCATGCATCCAACAAAACAGGCATTTCTTTTCCTTTTCTTTGCTAACACAAAAATATAAAAGAAAAGAACAAAATAATATAAATCATGCAAAAGGTATGTTAAATCTATTTACTATCCTGGCAATACCGTTGTCGACGTCAAAAGGAAACAAATCAACACGTCAAACCAAAGGCACCTTTCTAAGGCATTCCTAAATTTGCTCTTCGAGTCGAAATAAATCGTTCACAATAGTTCCGATCCATTGAAACGTAGCCGTAGACGGCAAAGCTTACAATACAAAGCAAAAAGTAAAATTCGGATAGCGCATCGAACAGCACACACAAATTTGAACTTTATACCTTTACTGCCAAGAATCAAAGCCATACACAAACCGATATCGCAAAAACCCTAGATTTATTGCTGTGATTTAGAGATAATCTCGTTTTATTTAGTGGACAAGCGTGGATTCCGGATATTTAAAGAGCAGTTTTATTGGAACGACTTCTGATGACAATTTTCTAAAATTTATCTACGTAGAGCTATAAGTTTTAAGAGGCTTTTATGTGATAGATTTGTAATTTTTGAACTTTATTTTCAATGACTTCAAATTATTTATCTTCTGATTAATAATTTTATCTATAGGATATCTTTCTTCAAACCTTTAGACGCCGCCGGCGCGCGGTGCCGCCGGGAGTCGATCGAAAAAAGGTACACGTGTTGAATTTTCCAAGAAAACAATTTATTTTTGTAGCCTACGCTGTATTTATACTACATAGGAATGTTTTCTTAGTCATCAGATTACGAGTACACATCAAATTCACGGCGGTTTCCTAGTCAAATTAAAGATACTCTTTTATAAATAGTTGTAACTGAACCGTACCTTAAAAAGGCTCTTGGTGGCTAAGACTTAAAGTTAAACAATTTAATCATATAAATCTCATCCGCCACAATTTCAAGACACTGTTCAAATTTTAGTCAAGTTTCGCAACAAGCAGTATCGTTTGATATTATATAATTTAATATGCACTCTTTTTTTATATATTTTACGGGTTAGCACAGTGCCTTCATCTCACCTGATGTTAAGTGATGATAAGGCCAATGGTGGAAGCGCACTTCACTCGGGATCCTCAACTAGTGAGGCACTGGCTATACTATCTCTAGCTGCCGGAACACAACAATCTTACGTAACCTCTTACGTACTTCAGAAGTTTTGAATTCTTGGATATCGCAAAGTTCACTTCCTTATTATATACTGGTTGGTGTCGCATTCCACATTCACGAACTTTGTGTGGAACTTTATATGGTTCAAAAGTATGTCGGTCATAAAACCAAATCATTTTAATTTTATTTTTTTATTTGAAATATTTTTTTATAATTTTATTTGAAAAAAGACAAAATGTTGAAAAAATTCCACGAGCGGGATTCGAACCCGCACCCCATGACATGCCGGGTCAGGTGCACTACCAGTTATGCTATCGTGGCTCAATCCAACTCGCCGAAATTAATCAACACTATCTACTCTTACTCTGTAAGCCAAAAGAGCCCTATTCATTTCATAATTTTAATAATTTAGATTACGTACGATTAAGGAATAAAGCAAAGTCTAGGGCAAAAATATTTATTGCAATTCATGTGGTATTTCATCAATACATTTCATATTTTTCACGTACCAAAACATGAGCCCTCATTGGGCACTGCAACAATTTTTTTCTACTATACTTAATACAATAAAATATTTATTTATTCAAATAAAATGGCCGCCACGATAGATATATTTTGAGTAAATTCGCAAGAATATCATTGTACGTTGCGCAACTAACCGGACTGGGATATATCCTGTTATGATATTGTGTTTGTATATAATAAATAAATAAAATACATCCCAATGTGAGGCACGTAGAAAAAAATATAACCAAAAGCTTACAAAACAAGTTATCAAATGTCAATGAGACAAGTCGTCTTTTTCCTTGTTTTGTTATTAATAACATAAAATAATAGAAATAGGAAAATGGCAAGATGAACAACAAACCTAAGCTTATGACTCTGTAGGTAGGTGTCAGAAAAATATTACTGTCCTTTAAATGAAATAATAGTTATTTGTTATACAAGAGTGCAAAGTTGCTTTTTAACCGCGTGCTCAATTTTGATGACCGAGCAAGCGAAGGATTCTAAAATTGAATCACGAGCGCAGCGAGTGATTCAAAAATTAGAATCCTGAGCGTCAGCGAGGGAATCAAAAGAGCACAAGGTGAAAAATATTTGCACTCGAGTACAACACGTAACTTTTCATCCCACCTCAGCGAGGAAATGACTAAATGCAAAAAAAAAACACCTTTTATTTCAGTTTAGGTATTAACTACTACATTACGATAGGTAAGTATTACAGAATAATTTTTAAATTATAACAAATAATACTTAGGTATAATCAAGAAAAATTTAAAGTAACGTTGCTACAGTTACTTAAGTTGGGTGTAATATTTTTGTTAGGTACTGTAATGTTGGTGTTAGTGACTTGTGTACTGATAAATTTGGCACCATGGAGGTAGAAGTAAATAGGTTTAATGATGTTTTGAATTCACAAACTTAGTGCACACGATGTTTTAAATTCAATTTACTTTATCCTCTAGCGGATAAAAACGGCTTTTGCACTCAGATATCGAAGAGCAAAAATACTCTTTCCGAGATGGGGGGATGAAAATATATTTATTAGAACACAGTATAAACTTATCAATAATAATATTAACAGTATATCTTTGAATAATTAAAATATTTGCAATAAATTTAGTGGTTAAATAAACATGACATATTATTATTTAAAAGAACAATGAACCTAAAACTAAAAACCTTAAAAAATATAATAAAATAACTAAAATAAATTATTAAAAGGAGTCCCTTTAGGCAAGGTTCCGAAGATACTGGCAGCGTTCCAGGGGTAAATAAATACAGGGGTCTAGGCTCCGAATATGATTTTGTGCCATTCGGTGTCGAGACCCTTGATCCGTGGGGTCCTAGCGCTATAAGGCTTTTTAAGGAAATAGCAAATAGGTTAGTTGACATCACAGAAGACCGAAGAGCTGGCAGCTACCTCGGACAAAGAATTAGTCTAACTATTCAAAGGGGGAACGCTGCCAGTATCTTCGGAACCTTGCCTAAAGGGACTCCTTTTAATAATTTATTTTAGTTATTTTTCAATAAATTGAACGTGATATTTATGATAACCAGTAACATTTCACCAGCATTGTCGACTAATTTGATTCTGGACCACACCTGTAGCAAAATACATTTAGGTTGCGGTCACAAGTGCCTCCACGAGCAGTTCAGGGTTGTCAATCTATGTTGGTGTACTTACGTCTTATGAGACTCATCCCCGTATTTGTAAACGAGTAAAAGCTCATACTCAAGCAAATTAATTGCTAAAGTAAAATTTTATATTCTTTAGTGAACCGATGAAGTTAGAAACGTCAAAGTTAGAATTCTTAGCCAAGCCATAGTTACCAATATTTTTACTCAAACAATCTAGTTAGGTTTCCCAAAGAATTCATAGTGACAAGCTTGTGACAAGCTAGAATTGAGGTTATATTCCGTGTGACAGTTTGTGCTATGTCTAAAATAATATACAATTTATGAATATGATAATAACAATAATACTTTTTTTTTAAATAAGAAAACTTATATTCTATATTAAACGTTACTTGTACGTAAAATGAAATTAGATCTTAGTGACATTTCTAAGAACAAAGTAATTGCTATGTAATGGCTTATTTATAAATACGGGTGTTGCTATGACCACGTGAATAGTTACTGTTGCCCTACATACTTTCAGGGTGAGCTTCATTTGACAATCGATCCCGTTAACGAAAACGAAAATTAGTATGGCAGAAGAGTTAAAATTTTACCACACTTTTCCTTTTCGTAAACGTAATCGAATGAATACAGATAGTAATCAAAACTCACACCAGGCACTCTGACCTCTTTAGGTATAAGTACTTATATTTCATAATTTTCAAATAGTATTCAAAATTGTAGTAAAGTATGAAAATAAATACGGTATACACTTTTACTGAAAACAGCGGTACTAATTTTACACTAAGGGCCTTACTTATAAACAAAGTATAAGAAAAAAGAACATAGCCCGATTTTTCAAAGTGCTACTGGGAGAGGAACCTCATCAGGCAACACTAAGATAAGATAAGATAAAATAAGCTTGGAATAGAAATTCCGTGTTTTGTTTCAGTCATGGCAACTTCATTTCGAATTAGAGCTAAAAACACAAAACACAGAATAACTATTTGAAGTTAAACTCTGTTTATAAACATTTTATTTGACTTTGTCTCAGATTTAAAAAAAAAAAGGCTCAGGGTCGTGAAACAAAACAGGAATAATTGTTATGTGTATAATTTTTCGCAAATTTTGTGGCGAACACTTGTATTACTATTTGAAAAACAAGTGTTAAAACGATAGCATAGTTGGTAGTGCATTTGACCCAGCATGTCATAGGGTGCGGGTTCGAATTCCGCACGTGCAAATTTTTTCAACACTTGTTTTTCAAATAGGAATAAAAATGTCCCGTCTTATGATATATAATTATATAATTATGATATATGAATCTTTTAAAAAAAAAAAAGATTTTTCTGAGTTCTTTGCTGATTTTTTCCGCTAAAAGAACCTAGGAACGTATTGACATACATAATTGTTACATTTTAACCAAAATGAAATCTAAAAGTTTTTTACTCCTCATTGAATTGCCATCCCTACGAGAATGTGCCCCATCTCAGGACCTCAAGAGCAATTACTACATCAAATACTTACTTAAGTACAGCATCACATCCACACTGGAGCACCCTTGAGCGTTCTAGGATACACTCGAGAGATTCTGCCAATCCATCCGAGAGTAAAGATGGCCGTATCCATTTTTATTGGCGGGTTGAATAGGATCCTTGGTAAATATTTTCAAAATAAGAACGAAAAAAAAAAATGGAAACCGAAATGTCGGTAGCTTAATAAGAAGATATGTCGCCCTGATTGCGAAGAGTTGTGGTTCGAATCCCATCAAACCTGAGCTAACTCAACGTTTTTCAGTTGCTAATTAAATTAATAAACTATATGACATTTATGTCACTAGTACTAAATAACTAGTACTTTAGTACTAAATAAAAAATGCACAAAAAAATTCAAAGACTGAAGTAATCTTGATTGTTTTGTTTTTTTTTTGGTATTTTTTATTTAATATCTAGAAACATTACACCTACACTATTCATAGGCTCCATAAAGCATAGAGATTTATTTTCTTATACATATAAGTCAAAAATACACATACAAAGTGAATAAAGTTCCAAAAGCACGACCAATCACTTATCACCAAATCGTCGAGTGATTTTTAAGTTATTCCATGGTATGGCGAAGGAACCAGAGAACATCATCATCATCATCATCTCAGCCTAAAGAAGTCCACTGCTGGACAAAGGCGTATAAGAACCATATTACCAGAGAACATATCAAAATTTAATTTGATTCCGTTGCCGAATACACTCGAAAGATTGTACCCATCCATCCTAAAGTAAGGATCCCGATCCATTTCTATTGGCGTATATAAATAGGTTCCTTTTCAAATTTATTCAAAACATATCACGCGCTCGTAGCTGATTTGCAGCTATAAAGTGTGGGACGCGTCATACATTATTCTAAACAAATTTTTTGTTATGAAAAATCACATATTTTTCCCACGAAATCTATAACTTGCTACCCTAGTACCGCTAGTACTTCGTATTCTTTAAGCGTTTTCTTTAATTCTTTCCACACAAAAATAGGGTTACCAAATGCAAAAAAAAAATTCAAATCGGACTGGTGGTTCTAGAGATAAGCGCGTTCAAACAAAAAAAAAACAATTTCTTCAGCTTTATACTAATACTAGCTGACCCGGCTGACTTCGTACCGCATTTTTTTGAATATAACTTATGTTACTCAGCGCTAATGTAGTATTCTAATGAAGAAAGAATTTTTTTAATCGGACCAGTCGTTTTTGAGTTAATTCGTTGCAAACATACATACAAAAAAAAGCTTTCCTCTTTATAATATTAGTATAGATAAGTATAGATTTCATTCTGTCTGTTTGTTTACTTCTTTATAGTGATGTACGAGGTGTGAAGAGGCAACTTGCGGGTCGATAAAGGTGAGGACAGCTAATGCGGCACAAGCCTGCTTCACCAGCTGTCATAGTATCTGAACACTGATTTCGCTAAACATCAGCTAGAACGGAGACGTTTACAGTCAAGGATAGCGTCGCCAGTCAGTGTTTGACAGGAACCAATGATTGACATTCTTGCCAGCAACAGATTTTTGTCTATAGCAACATTTGAATATAGACCACTTTCTTGAGAGTGCCTTCAGTACTTGTATCAAGGTTTTCAATCATCTACCTCTACACATTAAAGCTCTTGGATTACCAACTTTTAAATTAAAGTTGAAAAAGTGGTTAATAAATAACGCATTTTACAGCTTAGATGAATACTATGCATTAAAAAATACAAAATTGTTATTTACTTACTAATAGGTTTATTATAAGTTGCTGTAAATTTCATGTTTGTAATTAATTTTTGATTACCTAGTTTTTATTTTTTGTTTTTGATTAGTTTTAATTTACTTACTTAAAATTGCATGCCTGTTATGGATATACTGTTGTAACTCAAATGTATTGCATCCTCAACCGCAAATTGTATACAGTTTAAGCAATAAATTATATTCGATTCGATTCTATTCTTTCTTTTTTTTCCTTTAAATGATGGCTTTGTGTTTATGATTTCGTGGTTAGGGATTTCGTGAAATCACTGATATTCTCATGTCCCTGCGACATATACGTACAATGTTGTAGATGGAGTGAAAGATAACTTTATTAAATACAAAGTTAATACAGGTGCCATATTACAGCAAAGTTTCATCACGTTCCGCGCTGATTGCGTGTTAATGAAACTGAGCTTAACTTAATTTATTGCGCAGTATGTTTCAAGGTATGCTGTGTGAACTTGAAAAAGTAAGTATGTTAGTGGATTTTCTAAAGAGTTTCTGAGTCACCAATATTATTCAATATATACTAATTTTATAAAGCTGAAGAGTTTGTTTGTTTTTTTGTTTGTTTGTTTGGTTGGTTGAACGCGTTAATCTCAGGAACTACTGGTTCGAATTAAAAAAATATTTTTGTGTTGAATAGTCCATTTATTGAGGAAGGCTATATTACATCACGCTATGACTAATAGGAGTGGAGCAGCAATGAAAAATGATGCAAAAACGGGAAAAAACGCGGGTGAAACCGCGGGGCACAGCTAGTGAATTATAAAGGTGGTCAATCTCATCTTTTTAAACGGTTTTATATAGCTTGCCTTGTTTATTTATTTGTTTATTTGTATGGGTCAAATCTAGTAATTGAAATTTGACCCCCTTCCTGTTGACGGATTGATCTGAAATTTGGTACACACTTTTAGTTCTGATGACAATATTCAATACATTCGGTATCATTGTAAATCCAAGATGGCTGCCGCTACATAATGGCGGGTTACATGATGTAACCCGCCATTGTGAAATTTCAATCAAGTCAACCGCTATATATAAATAAAAAAATATATATCATAATAAAAATGCTATTTACATATTTACGCATGTTACGTGCGCCCTACGATTTTATTTTTTTGTCTGATCAATGCCCTAGGTTGATGAAGAGAGTGGTGTGATGACTGATACCTAGGACCTACCGACTTATTTTTTAACTTTTAGTACATTGTCTACATATTTTTTTTGAAATCTTTCTTTTCAATAAATCCGTTTAACTTAAAAAAAATTTTACTTATATATTTTGTGTTCGACACAGTTTAACTTGCCAAAGTAGCATTGGTTGGTATTGTAATCCCTACTAATATTATAAATCTGAATGTGAGTTTGTTTATCACGCTTTCACGCAGAAACTACTCAACCGATCATCATGAAACTTTGTACACATATTCTCAAAGGTATTGAGGTTGGGAAGGATATAGGATACTTCTTATTAAAAAGTGAGTTTATTTTTTGTTTGTTTGTTTGATACGCTTTCACGCGTAAATATTTGACGATTTGTTTATTTGTTGTCATAGAAACTGTCAAAGCAGTACGAAGTCCGCCAGGTCGACTTCTTGGCGGGAAAGTGAAGAGTCATGTCTGCGGTTTTGTTTTATCTTCTAAAATTTGTGTTATGTCGAATATTAATGTCAAATAATGGTGGATTATTAACCGTTAAGTGTTCGTGAGTGTGCATGAGTGTTGGCAAATTAAACAAAACAGTGCAACGTCACTATTCAAATTCGAATCGCCAGATTCGAAATTCCGAATACAACCGAATATTAATTTCCATATCCATTAATTATTACATTTATCATCACACTAATATTATAAATGCGAAAGTTTATGTGTATGTGTGTGTGTATATTTGTTGCTTTTTCACGCTGCAACGGATGGATGGATTTGGATGAAATTCGGCATACAGATAGTTTATAACCTGGATTAACACATAGGATAGTTTTTATCCCGATATTCCCACGGGAACGGGAACCACGCGGGTGAAACTGCGGGCAGCCGCTAGTCTATGATAATTTGAATTCGGAACAACGTACTTTATTGTTGTTTTGTTTTTGATTTTCGTGTGAAGTATATAAAGCTGTTAAACTATAAACTGTAAATCAATTAAGTATGACACAATAGTATTTCCCCTCATTCTTAAGTAAATGAATAATAAGTTTAAAGAAATTAGTAACAACTCTGTATACTCTATAAGTGATAGAAATCCGATGTACTAGATATATGCACATAGATGCAGATAGATGCACTGTAATTACTGCACTGAAATTTAATAAAAAAGGGCTATTACAATGTAAATGGTTTTTTTTATAACAGCTCTTGACCTCGATCTCGCCTGATGGTGAGCGTAGATGAGCACTACAGTGGAGCGAGCTGCCCCAGAAGATGCCTATTAACTCTCGCCTTGAAGGCATTCAAGTTATAAGTTTTTGGGAACATAGATGATGGCAAAGAATTCCACTCCCTGCTAGTGCGCAGTAAAAATGATGATCCCAATCTGCCGCCCCATATTTCCATACTCGCCTCGATTCCCGAAGGGTAGTGTCCGGAGGAGAGCATATAGATACGGATTTCACCAGACAGTGGTCATAGGATCCCAGCGGAGCCGAGGCCGGTACTGAGTGTGATTATGTTAATGATAAGAATGCATGGAACTGAGATTCTTCCAATTCTCGTACACTGTATAGATATAAAGCGTTATTCTATAGTTTTCAAGTTTTTGAAGTAGTAGGTACAATACTTAATGTTCAAGAACGTTATTTTAGAATCAAGTGTAATGTTAAGTAAATGTAGAGAGATAAGTGTTTTTTGTAGTTCGGAGCTCTTTAAAGTTTTGAATTGTAAATGTGTTAAATTAAATATTGTATGAAATTCAAAATCATTTATTCAGTTTATGCTACAAATAGCTCTTATAAACGTCATTATGCCATCGGTTCGTAAGTCTACTCTGGGCTCCGAGACCTTGTACTGAGAAGAACCGGCAAGAAACTCAGCAAGTGTCATGCTCTTTTCTCCCTTACAGCGTCAAAAATATTGGAAAATGCCCTATCATAAAAGGACACTTTCCATCACAAACAAACACACAAAAACAATATGATTTGGTCGTTACCAAATCATATTGTTTTTGTGTGTTATACATACTTTTTTAAATGTTAATGTTTAATTAGAAATAAATAAAGCTGTAGAGTTTCTTGCGCCCATTCTTCTCCGCAGCTAAAAAATAGACGTCCTGAATGGGCAGCAGGTAAAAAAATTTTTTGGACGATTTAAAAGCACTTTTCTTAAGTTTATTTAAATAAAAAAATTTACTTTGACTTTACTGTATGTTTGTGAATTACAATTTATGTTATTTACAAGTTATGTAGACAATGTAGACAGCGATTAGTGTGGGAGCTAGACACATTCATTCACATTCACACACGGACATCTGCATCTGAATGCGTATTCAGAGAACACAGGTATCACTTGCGCTTACCGCATGGCTTAACTTCGCAGCTTGGGTGTAATGATTCATTTGGCATAAAGCAGGAAAAGGTAGCGATTGAATTCTTATATAATATTTAAGAATTTTTGTGTTTTGCTGTAGTTTATAGATCACGCAAAATAATAGAATAACAATTAAACAGTTAACGAAACAAAGCCATACGATATTAATTTTAATAAGTAAGTATTAGTCGCCACGCTTGGAATCTATTTCATAGAGATTCATAGAAACCAGTAGTGTCGCTTGCAGTTTGTGGTCTGCGGTCCGACTCGGACTTGTGTACGATTAGTTGATGATTTCGTGCGCCACATTTAGCCAGAGTAAAAAAAATCTTATAAGTTATATATAGACAAGATTTATTTTGTTAATATAATATGATGATGATAAATGATAATAGAAATGAGAAATGATATGACCTCCAACCCCTTAAGTATCTCAGTAAAGATGTGCGACTTTCACATCACGCGGACTTCTTGAGATAATTCGAAAAGTGACGTTGCACTGTTTTGTTTCATTCGCCAACACTCATGCACGCTCACGAACACTAATGGTTGATAATCCACCATTATTTCACATTATTATAACATGGCATTAAACAAATTTTAGAAAATAATACAAAACCGCAGACATGACTCTTCGCTTTCCCGCCATGAAGTCGCAAACAAATTGTTAATATTTCAAAAATGATTAAACTAAGTGTATTTTTTTGTCATTTATAATATTGAGATCACTGGCAAAATCGCTCCCCTGGGCAGTATCTGTATTGTTTTTTAGATGTTTATTTTGTCTTTACACAGCAAGAAATATATAAAAAAAATTTGAATATTAACGTTGTGCATTTTTGATATTTTGGAATGGTTAGGGAATAATTTTGCACGAATTGCTTTAATTATCAGTATAAAAGTACTCTCATTTATGTGGTAGAATACAATATTTATTTATTGGGCTATCGTACACAAACATGACAATTTATATTACATTAAAAAGTTATATTAAGTTATATTAAAAATTTATATTACGCCGCGCCAGCTGTCTACTCTCCATCCGTCTTACCAATTTTCGATCAGGTCACGTGTCCTGACGCGAATTTAACATTTTTTACCAATTCCTCTACTCACCATCCGTCTTACGAATTTTCGATCAGGTCACGTGTCCTGACGCGAGTTTAACATTTTTTACCCATTCCAAAAAAAGTGCAAAACGCCGCTAAAGAAGTTTTCACTTCAAAAATATTTACAATATTACAGAAGCCTGCCAAAAGAACAACAGTGCCAGCAGTTTGTATTTATATGTCTAGGTACTAATTATTCTAGACTACAGACTAAGTTTCGCCTAGCCTTGCCAACAGTTCACCTCTTCAGTGGAAATCTCAAACCATTTGTTACTTTAGAAACAAAGTTTTATAAGTCCATTTTAAACAAATACCTTCAAATATACAGTACAGTAAGAAAAATAAGTAATAAAAAAGTCATATTTATATCATAAATAAGAAATAAACTTGTACCGCTTTATATACACGTTCGCTCAACTGAACTTGCAATGTATATATTATGTGTATAACTTGGCTCTAATAACTACATATTAATTAACTAGTAACTTAATGTATAAAGCTGCTGCTGAATGTATAAAGGCTCTGAAATCTCTTCAGCTTGTGACTGAAACCGCTGGGTTGATAGCCGACGCTCCTTGGCTTCTCTTAATTGGAGTCGCTGCGACCAGCAGTGGGTTAATGTAACCTGAACTCTGGAGCACGCCAGATTAGACCGGATTGAACTGGAAACAGGAATAATATAGACACGAACTTATGATTGGTTGGATCAGCCTATATTGTGGCTAATTGTTATAGAAAGTTATTTATTGTTGTAATACTCTCTAAATAAAAAAGAAAGAATAGTAATATTACGTTGTAGTTATACAACTTCTTTACATATATATATTTTAGTTTATTTATTTATACCAAAGTATAAGTCATAATTATATACCTATAACAACCCACTATTAAAAACCCATAATGGATTTATCGAATAGCTGGGTGAGGTCGCATTCAAATTTCTTACAATATTTAAAAATAAAAATAAATCTATTTCTATTGCTAAGTTTTATGCTATTATTAAGTATAATCTATTAAGAAAAACATTTTTTTAGTAATGCCTTACATTTCTTGGCATTTGTTTTACATACTTCATCAGTTATTTGTTTCGGTAGCGTATTCAGCATTTTTGGTGTATGTAATGTATATTATTTTGTATGTGTCTTTATTTTTTTAGATAAGTAAATAATTATTTATTTTTAGCTAGCATGATCAAAAATTAAGCTACTTAAAATTAAACTTGAAAAAACTATAAACTACTGTTGTTATTAACAACTTATGTTGTATGTATTAAGTCAAATTCCCGACCATACTGAGCACAATATGTACCTCCCCCCCTTGTGTAATCACTTTCAACTTTTAAATCCAAACTGCACAAGCATTTACTACTCCAGTCAACTGCTAGTAACATATTGTTATAGTTTTTTTTTTTTTTTTAAGTATATATTTTTTATTTAAGTAGGTATGTATGTATGTATGTATGTATGTATGTATGTATGTATGTATGTATGTATGTATGTATGTATGTATGTGTGTGAAGGGTATTATTTGTACTTATGTATTTAATGTTAGCGCACTTCCTCTATCTCTTTCTTAGATTTTATTACCAAAGGTTGTTTGGAAGAGATCGCTTGTAGCGATAAGACCGCCTTTGCCCATATTACTAGCTTTAAGTTTTTGTTTAATTAATTCCAATTCATTTGTGTGTAAGCAATAAAGAATTTATCTATCTATCTATCTATCTATCTATCTCCCCTCCGGCAGGGAACTGAATCCGGGACCTCTATATATAAGACTGGTAGCTTAACCAATAGACAATGGCTAAACTATATTAAAAGTTTTCTCAAGCACGAATTAAAGTTTAAAGTTTAAAATCGTGCCATTTTCTATTACTATCACTAGAAGTTATTAAACCGCTGATATGAAAGCGGCTCTTTGCTTTCGTGTAATTCAGAGCGCTTTATAAGTTTTCATATTTTCGAACGGACGAAGCTAGGCGGGAATGTCTGAACGACTCGAAATGTGGTCTCGAGCACGCTCCTCACGTTCGCAGTATGACTACATATATCTACTACTACATATATATATTGAATTATGAGAAAACTCTGAACATATAGGCACATACTTGGCCGGCTACATACTTATAATTACTATTCATTAAAAGAAATTGATCTGGGGGCTCGATGGCGCAGTGATTAACGCGCCCGGTCTGCGAGTGCTGAGGTTAAGCAACTTTTGCAAAGGCCAGTCATCGCATGGGTGACCAAAAATTTATCATCTCGAGCTCCTCCGTGCTTCGGAAGGCACGTTAAGCCGTTGGTCCCGGCTGCATTAGCAGTCGTTTACAACCACCAATCCGCATTGGGTCCGCGTGGTGGTTCATGGCCCGTTCTCCCTATCCATCCATATCCAGCTCGTGCCCCAGCAGTGGGGACATAAATGAGCTGATGATGATGATGATGATCTGGGGGCACAGTAGCGCCCTCGCCAAGACGAGCCAAGCAAAGCGCAAGGACCTACCTTTTCTCGAAGCACTTCGTCGGTTTTATGAACCCTCATAACTTGGGTTTGGATTATACCAGATAAACATAATTCTCAGGATATGATGTCATCTTGGACGAAACTGCCAAGCCACATATTTTGACTAAGGTATAGAGTTTGTGAAGTTATGGCGTGTAGAGTTAGAGTTAGCTTGGCTCTACATGAGATCTGTGCCCCTACTATGAGTTCTTATAGCAGTATTATTGCAGTTGTGGAAAAGAGACGCGAGTATATTCGCCGCTACACGCGTCTCGCTTTCACAACTGCAATAATACTGCTATAAGAGCTTGTGGTAAGCCTCCTGATAATGTTTGACATTGCAAGCCATATGGTCTCGTTTTGGCAACATTTTACATGAAAATGTTTTTGGTGGGATTTCTTATACAGATTCGGACAGAATGTTACATAAAAGAAATAAGAAATCGCTGTATATAAAACTATAGGTTAGTAAAGAAAGAAAGAAAAAACATTTATTGATATCGCATAACATAACACGATTTACATACAAGTTATGTGATGCCAATACCACAAATATTTTGTGCCAATACTGTGCCCATCTCAGTATACGCAGTAGGGTTATTGTACCTACATTTGCCACAAAGTAAATTCGTCACATGCATTAAAAAATATGTATGTGTAAGTGCGTCACAAGTCCAAATTAAAATATGACTAATTTACTTCATAAAAATAGAATTGTGGCAAAACACATAAATTTTTTTGTGACGAATTTACTTTGTGACAAATGTACAATAACACACGTAGCAAGCGGGGCCTCCTCACTGATATTCTGCTGAACACAGTATAGTGACCAGCAGCGCTATTCTCTAAGCAAAACAGCGTCGAACTCGACGTTGAACTCGCTTATAACTTGCAAACGAATTTCAACCTACTTTGTAATAGTAATAATGTGTACAATCGTTTGCAAGTTATGAGCGAGTTCAATGTCGCAGTCACCACTGCAGTAGTGACACCATGGTACGGAAAACAAATGAATAAAAAAAATACTTTAACTATTATACCTATACGAGTATATCTATCTATTTATCTATCTATACTTTGTTTAAATACTTTACTTTGTAAGACGTTTTATGAATACTAGTGGTCGGCCAGCGGCTAAAATTCGACCGCAATTCACAAAATATACAAAACTAGCTGAATCGGCGGACTTCATACCGCATTTCTTCTTTTTTTTTAATATAGCCTATGTTACTCAGCGCTAATGTAACATTCTAATGGATTTTTTTAAATCGGTCCAGTAGTTTTGAGTTTATTTGATGCAAACATACATACATACATACATACATACATACATACATACATACATACATACATACATACAAAAATACAAAGGTTTTCTCTTTATAATATTAGTATAGATGTAAATAATCTCACTCTCTTACATGCGTGCAACGTGTTTCAAAAGTGTTACAATTTTTTTGACGAATTAAATATAAATGATGAGATTTTGACATGACTTTATTAAGAGGGTGCAGCGCGGAATTTGAAAATTTACGTGTTTTTAAGTCACTAGTGCTAGGCGCTGAACAGGTCTTATACATTAATAGGACTAGTGTAGGTTAGCTTGATCCTTTCACAAGGTCATGGTTGTCTTGGAATTTGAAACAAATACCCAGAAACTGCATAAACATTACGTAAAAGTAATGATATCTAAAAACTTATTTCTTCAGAAACTTTGTAAATATAGCCCAAATGAAACAATGATCCGACATCAAAATGTTTGTATTGATATTCCGCAGGTCACTGTTGTCTTATTTTTCCATTAAAAAACATAAATATGAAAATATTAAGACTTTTCTTATTTTTTACCCTAACGCCTATGATTTTACGAAAGTAAACATTGCTCTAATTAAATCACCAGCCTACTCTGTACAGATATTAGTGTGCGAGCGTAGTCATAGTCGTGCGCCGTTGTCACACCACTGCCACGCGCCGCTCGCTCGCTATCATAAAGAAACTTGAAACTCGCAGTTTTGCGTCCGCGCTGCACCCCCTTAAATAAGCGCTATTGTTTAAAATTGTAATTGTAAAAGACTATAGGTACATACATAGTTTATTTAGTATAGTAATACTATTTTAAAAAAGGTACAGTTTGTGACCTTATTTATTTGAGGAAGGTAATCTCAAGAACTACTGGTCAGATTCCAAAAAATATTTCACTGATAAAATGCTTAATTGCCTTGCGGGTAACAAGCAAAATTTTATTTTGATAAAAAGGATTTTTTTAAAGCTCAAGATATACGCTATTTCGTTGATATATCGCTAGTTACGCTATTTATATTAGGTGTGTTGAATGTTGGATGGTAACGACCGAACGACAAACGAACCGACCGCATTAGGTTGTAAGTATAAAAAAAATATTAAGTAAAGTTAATATTAAGTAAAAGCGAACTCAGGTACATATTTAAATCTTATAGTGATTTCTGTTGCGCTGTAAATGTATGTTCTAAGTAATTTTTCATTGGTAATAAATTTAAAAAAAACTTCAAAGTTAAATATTTTTCAAACCAAATGACTATAACTATAACTGAAACTGAAATGCTGACTGACTGCAAAATAGTGCTGTAATAATGCTGCTGCTGTTTGGATAATAACCACAAAATGAGACAACCTAACATATAAGATATTATTGATATGCCAACAACGAAATACTCTATTAATATTCTGCGGTCATCTCGGAATGTCAAATAGGAGAAAGAAGATCAAACCAGGTCAAACCACATCTAATATTCATTACTCGGTCTGTGGTTGAAATCGTTGAATTAGAATTAACTAATTTTACGAACAAAATTATCAAAAAATATTATTGGAGTACCAACAAAGAATGGCTCTAGGTCATCTCGTGAATTAAACAGAAAAATAAACCACAGGTGTCGTATTTTTTTTAAGGCAAAAATTAAGGAAAAAGGGTTAAAAAAAATACGTTAAAAAAAACGAAAAAAGTGTTTCATAAAAAAAAATTTCAATGCTCAAAATGAAAAGCAAACAATCCATGTTATACCTACGCTATAAAACTTTAACATAAAAGACGGTTTCCTGATAATTGTGGTTAAAGGTCAATAGAACCTATAATTGAAAGTGATAAATGGGTTAGCGAATTGAAAAGGATCAAATTAAATTCCTTTGTTGATTTTACTTTGAAGACACGTGTTTCCGACAAAGGATTAATAATGTGGTTTAGCGAAATGAACATTGCGGATAACAATTTTCAATTTACTTAATATTAGTTAGACGGATCTACGCTAGTTTATTTTCCGTTTGAGTTCTGAACCTTTACTCTGCATAGTATAATCACCAGAAAACTCAGATATTGGTCAGATATTTACCCGGGCGCCTAAGACTTTTGTACTAAATGTGTATAAAAATAATACTTACATCATATTTTGTAATTGGATTATTCCCATTGTCGAATGTGTTGTCTATACAATGAACTGGTTGCACTTAATAACAACATCGACATATTTTCCATGAAAATACATGAATTTAATAAAAATGTCCGGGAAATTCTCGGCTCCTCGGCATCTCCCACTTATTAAGAAAACTTCATAAAATTTTCAATTTGTTATATTTTTATTATTCACCATTCTATGTATATATTTAGTTTTTAATTGGATATAGTTTTAGATTAGGTAAACTTTAACATAGACCCCTTAAAATTTAATTATTTATTTTTAAAGTGAATGAAAATAATGAATGAATGAATGAAATGAAATAAAAAATATATAACTAAATATTCTGTGAATATTTCAAGCGTCTGCCTGTTGCCGCAAAAAAAAAACGTTTGTTGTATGGGAGCCCCCTTAAATATTTATTTTATTCGGTTTTTTAGTATTTGTTGTTATAGCAGCAACAGAAATACATCTGTCACAAACACACAAACTACAAATTTCAACTGTCTAACTATCACGGTTCATGAGATACAGCCTGGTGACAGACGGACAGACAGACGGACAGACGGACACCGGCGGAGTCTTAGTAATAGGGTTCCGTTTTACCCTTTGGGTACGGAACTCTAAAAAGCATTGATATATAAGATGTATCCACCTTTTTTTATATTCCGTGCCTTACAAGACCTGGTAGGCTACTCTTGACGCAAACTCAATCTCAATACAATTCCAATGCGATTAATATGTATTGATATTGGGATAAGTTTCGCAATTTCGGAACGCCCCATCTCGATAATAATTTGTTCACTCAATTTCCACGCAATTTAATTGCAATGTAGCGCTATTATCGCTTTTAATAGTGCCATTTGAATTTTTTACATTTGGGATTGGAATTGTATTGAGATTGAGTTTGCGTCAAGAGTAGCCTACCAGATGTCACTAACTTTGAGTGCACTACTCAAAAACGTGAACTTTTTTACATATTTATTTTTGTAGAGATACATTTACTTCCTCAATGTACATATCTTATGTATGGCACGCCACCTTTCAAAAAGTTACACGCTCCCTATTACCTGACAAAGATTTTCCCTTCATACGCCTAATGTACGTTGAAAATCGTTTATAGAAAACGCTGAGTAATGGCTTGATGCGATAACCCTCAAAAGGTTCGAAGGGCTGTGCAATTTTTTGTAAGAAGGTAATTTAACGTTTTTTTGGCAGCGCAATAAATGTACTCAATATTATGGTTAGTATGAGGAGCTCGATGGCGCAATGGTTAACACGCCCGGTCTGCGATAGCTAAGGTTAAGCAGCTTTCGAAAAGGCCGGTTATTGGATGGGTGACCTATAATCTATTATCTCGAGCTCCTCCGTTTTCCGATTTTCCAACGTAAGTTAATACAGTCCACAGCAAAGTTGATGATCGAAACCATGGTACCAATACTTATGATACCAAAGATTTATAACTAAGTATGCATACTTGTATAACAGATTGTCTCAATCCGTTTCAAGCACCAGTCTTCACAAAAAGTAATTAAAGTTTTAATAATTATCCAAGATTGGATAATTGACCAGGATCTAGCTACCGGTGGTTAGGGCTCCAGAGACAGGAACCTCCTCACAATTCGTGCCGTATCGAGGAGAACTGGATATTATTATTATTATAATACTTTGCGATATTTAACAAAAAAATAGTTTTTTTTTTCAAAAGTACCTTTAGTGGCACATAGTTGAGCAGGTTATTGTTTTATTTAATATAATAGTATCCTGGTCTTGATCATCATCTTAAATGTTGACGGTACAAAATTATTGGTAAGTATACTTAAAAGCAACCCGAAACCAAACCAAAGACCCGAAATGTCTCTACCGAAGGTATTGACTTTGCCTTTGCTGTTGACTTTTTAAGTACATCATTATTTAAGCAATACGAAACCAACGGCTTAACGAATCTTCCAACTCACAATCGAAACGCGCAAGCCACTGCACCATTATAGTTGATACAAAAGGTAACTTTTTTATTTGTTGTTTGTTCTTGAACACTTCGTCTTGACGAGATCATCTATTTCAAAGGTCGTCCATAACATAAGTAATGAAGACGAATAAATATTAATGTGTAAACCTATTTCGGTAATGGATTTGTTTTTCTTTCTCCTCTTTCGCGAAGTTACCATTTCGTTTAATCTTTATTAAGATTAGAACATAACAATTCTATTGTTGGTATTAAAAATACAAAGTTTTTTTTGTATTACAGCAAACTTTGAAACTATAACTAAGACTGTTGGCTCAGAAAGTCAGAATTCAGTTAAATCTATTATTGTTTATATTGAATCCATTATTGCTTCGTTCATAGTACAGAAAAGGAAAAAGAGACTAGTTATTGCTGTTCCTACTATTCGCGATGGATACAAACCTGCTATAGATGACTTTAAAGTTTATACTGACACGGGGGTGTCAGTTGGTAGGGGTACCAACCGTCAGGTTACAAAGTAGGTGTCAGACAACCTTGCGCAAGAATAACTCGCACAAGGAACCATCAACGTCAGGTCATAACGCCAGATCAGGACGCGCCGAATTCATCCGGAACTCTTTCGACCAGTGTCCCAAAGGCGATTGATTCGCGATGGATAGTTGTAACGTAAGTACAACGTAGTGCAATAAGTAAATTTGTGCATTGTTTGACTAATTATAGGGTAAAGTCACGATAGAAGACACACAACCAAATAGTACGCATTGCTACAAATTAATCATTAATTATCATCAGCTCATTTTATGTCCCCACTGCTGGGGCACGAGCCTTCCCTATAGATGGAGAGGGAGAACAGGCTATAAACCACCACGCGGGCCCAGTACGAGATGGTGGTTGTCAACGACTGCTAATGCATCCGGGACCAACGGCTTTGCCTTCCGAAGCACGGAGGAGCTCGAGATGATAAATTTTTGGTCACCCATCCGATGACCGGGTTTTGCGAAAGTTGCTGGCACTCGCAGACCGGACGCGTTAACTATTGCTACTAATTATTGATAATTTATATCGTCTACGAATACTTGCCGGTCACATGCCTGTGGCGTAATGTGCGGCTTAATTTCACTTTATTTTACTCAGGCATTTCATAAGTGTATGTCTGTCAATACTATAAAATAATGTGTCCTCTTTAGTATTTTTTTTTTAATTTAAGCGTCAAAAGTTGGAGCAGAAAACAATTCATATTCGGTTGAATCAGTAGCATTATACTGCGCAGCCTGTGGACGCTAACATACTTTGAGGTAGAGTTTTTTTGAGGGAGTATTTTCCATATACCCCTATTTTTTTATAGTATAATCTGTATAGGTATAAAGCGTCATTCTATAGTTTTCAAGTAGTACATACATAGTGACCAAATACGTTATTTTAGAATCAAGTGTAAGGTTAAGTAAATATTTATAAGTAGCATTATTTGAAATTCCGGTCTCTTGAAAGTTTTAATTGTAAATGTATTAAATTAAATACTGTATGCTTTAGTAATGAGATACTTTTTGCTTTTTGTAAATTTCGTTACCTATATTAAATCTGTGGATTTTCTTGCACCCATTCTTATTCACAGCTAAAAATGAATAGGACGTCTATTTTGTAGCTAGCTTTTAGTATGTAAAAAATGTATGGACGATTCAAAAGCACTTTTCTTAAGTTTATTTGAATAAAAAATTTTAACGCTGACTTTGACTTTTAAACTATCAGATAATCTTTAAGGGTAATCTCTGCCTATAATTTTGCTGAGTTTTTTTACTATGGAACTAACTCTGAGATCGTAAAAGAATCCATACATTATGTAACTACCCGATCAAAATATATAAATAGCGGATTATTTTTTCGGCTTATTCCACTCTGCTCCACAAAATCTTTCCACCAGGGCTCCAAGAGCATTCCACTCCGCTCCACAAAATCCTTCCACCCAGGCTCCAACGGTAATTTTATTATGTGTCAAAATTATTCCACCGGACTCCAAAATTACTTTTAGGTAATTATTATTAAATATCATAATCGTTTCACTGATCTAAAAGTACAGTCAGCTAGTAAAACCATTCCAGTTCAATGCTACTCTTTTTATTTAATTTACTTCACGATCTCAGAGTTGGTCTTATAACTAGTAAAGGTTCTGCAAAATGATGGACGGAGAATGCTGACATACAATAGGGGTGTATATACAGTAAGCCACCATACCCAGTTACTTTACTGGATCTCTCTAAAATCATGTCCAATCGAGGCTCCGTTTTGACATAAAGGGAAGAGCCTTCTCGACAACCTATACGTGGTAGATAAGTGTCGTCAGATGACAAGGGTTAGACTGAAAGACATGTGTCGCGATGTAATCCCTTTACTTCCAACTTTGAACCCTATCAAACACAATTACGGTATATAATGATGCTCACTTCATTGTGAAACATAAGCTTGAGCTGAAGGACGTTGTACAAAAGTTTCATTATCTATCTCTTTGCGCAACTATCTTACATTACATATCAAATTTATTACTGCACCAAGAGGAAGGGGGTTTCTGGTTAGAGTCTCTGCACCTCATTCCGCTTAATTGGTTGAGATTCCTCAGGGTTTAGTGGGTATGCCCCTCTCTATCAGACAGCTAGCTTTTGCAATTGGCAAGAGAGATAAAAGAGTCAGCATATTACATTACCGTGCTGCCCCTCTGGTGGCCCGTATCCATAACGATTACCTGGGTTAAAAAAGGGGGAAGGGAGACCTAACCTACCCCAGATTAGGTCTCCCTTCTGAGAGCTGAAGCAAAGAAGGAGCCAGACCATTTGGTGTGTTAGCAGCCAAAGCTCTTCGTCTTGGAGTGGGTGAGTTTCCCCTATCTAGACTGTGGTGGAGGTAAGATAGCCAGAGCAGGATACACCTGTCTCGCCTTAGTCAACGGGATATCCTGCGCTCCTTATTAGTAGCATCCCAGGCTTGAAAGCGGCTCAAGATCTGCCTCTTGTTTTAAGTTGCTGTTGCTGGTAGTAGTATAGTGAAGCGAATGCCTGTACCAGACCGGCACGTCCTGCTAAGGAATAACTGGAAGAAATTTCTAGTTGGGTGGTGATAGTGTGCACCACACCCACCATGTCGAGGCCGAAATTCCTGAGGACCGTTTTACTGTATATAACTGTATATTAGTTTTTCATATTAATGAGAATTTTAGGGTGTGACGCATAAGTCGCTATTACAACACCAATTAAGCTTTTACTGACGTCACTATAGTCTCAGATTATATTCTCTGACACTGTTATAGAGCTGTTGGGGGAACTTAAGAATTTTATTGCAAGTAAGAAAACTCTTATGGTACTTAAGTAAATTCAACCTTATTAACAGAGTAAGACAGATGAGGTTATATTAATACTTCAGAAACGTCAAGGGAGTTGCTCGCTAATGTAGCGAATGCTTTGAGTGTTACCTCAAAATAACGTGAACTTGTTAAGGACCTAAGGGAGAACAGAAAGCAAGTTGAAACGTAATATTTGTGTTATTAAATAAACATCACAGTGACTCCGTAAAAGCTTTTAGAGCTAAATACTACAAATGAAGTGTAAAAGGATGTTTTATTAGATCATGTAAAGTTTAAAGCGTACACACAGCGATCATTGAAATCAGGATATCACTACAATTAATTTGTATTGGCTTAATTACCTATACTTTTACTTATTTAAAATTATATATATATATTTTACGGGAAAACACTGTGCCTAGATCTTACCTAATGTTAAGGATGATAAGGCCTACGAGGGAATCGCTCTTCACGGGATCCTCAACTAGTGAGGCACTAGCTGTCTTTGCCGGAACATAGCAATGCTACAATAGCTAAACTGTTAGCGTATAATATACAGGATACAGTTATAGATGTTATAACTAAGTCTCGTCATAATAACGTAATCATTAGTAGTTCTACTAATGCACCATTTATAACTAGTAATAAGGTAACAACCTCAGGTTGTTTAAACTGAGGTCTAAGACAAAAGCCAAGTCCACATTAATTAATATTATACATCAAAACATTCAGGGTTTGGCTGGCAAGGACTTAGAATTAGAATTATTTGCAAAAAGTCAGGCAATTCATATATTTTGTATAACTGAGCATTGGCTAAGAAGTCATGATACATCATTTCATGTAAACAATTTTCAACTAGCGAGCGCGTACGTACGAAGCACAGCCATACACGGCGGTTCTCTAATACTAGTAAGAAGTAATATTAAATACAAAAATCGCAACGATATTGTAAACCTTTCAGTGGAGCGTAACATTGAGCTATCGTGTGTGGAGTTCAAGAGTTTTGTAATAGTGTGTGTATACCGACCCCCTTCGGGCAATTTCGATGTTTTCGAATCAGTAATGGAGGACGTACTTAGAAAATTAAAATTAAAAAATAAATTTGTTTTAGTATGTGGAGATTTTAATATAAATATTCTAGAAATTAACTCAATGAGTGTTCGTCTTGTTGCGTTATTTAAATGCTTTAATCTAATAAATCTATTTCTCGAACCTACTAGAATAACTTCACATTCGGCCACTTGTCTTGATAATGTTTTTACAGACTATATTCCTGTTTTTAAGTCAGTATTTAATAATCTTACGTCTGACCATTGTGGTTTGAAGTTGACCTATGATTTTGATATCAAGGATGAGCCAAAAATAGTAAAATGTAAACCAGTAACAAAAAAACGAATGGAGTGTTTCAAAAATAGTATAGTATGTAAAATTGATGCGTTACCCTTTGTACATGATGATCCAGATGTACTATATAGTAATCTTTTTGATTTAATAAAAACAGAATACAATCAAGTTTTTACTTCTAAAACAATAAAAATTTCTCATAAACTTAAGTTCTGTGATTGGGCCACGACAGGCATATATAATAGTAGAAAAAAACTGTATGAGTTATATAATTTAAGACAATATAACCATACTTTTAGTTTTACAGAATATGTTAAGAATTATTCTAAAATGTTTAAAAAAGTGTGCATATTAGCAAAATCAAATTTCGTTAAAGACAAAATTAATAACTCTAACAATAAAATTAAAGCCACTTGGGATATTATAAACCGTGAAACAGGCAAATTTAAACCACGGGACAATACTTTCACTTTGAAAGTTCACAACACCCTTGTCAATTCGGATTTACAAATTGCAAATATTTTTGATGATTATTTTGTGAATATACCAGTGGTAACAACTTTAAATTTAGATTCATCACCAGAAGCTGCACAATCTTTACTCAAAAATTATGTACCTAAACCTAATCTATCTTTTCAATTTAAATACATTGATTCTTTGAATATTATAAACACATTCAAATCACTTAAAATGAAAAACACTAGTGATTTGTGGGACATAAGTATTAAGGTAATTAAGAATATTATATATCCTATTGCACCCTATCTTGCAGACATTTTTAATTACTGTATCAATAAAGGTATCTTTCCAGATCTTATGAAATTTAGTAAGGTTATACCTTTGTTTAAATCAGGGAACAAAGAAGACCCTAGCAACTACAGGCCAATTTCAATATTACCAGCATTAAGTAAAATTTATGAAAAACTTATACTCGAACAATTAATGGCGTACTTTAACTCAAACAATCTTTTACATAAGAAACAATATGGTTTTACTAAGGGTCGTTCCACTACTGACGCTGGTGTTGCTTTAATAAAACATATATTCAATGCCTGGGAGGGGTCTCAGAACGCTCTTGGAGTTTTTTGTGACTTATCCAAGGCTTTCGATTGCGTTGAGCACCGGACTTTGGTGATGAAGTTACACTATTATAGTCTTAATGATTTTGCACTTAAATTAATAGAGTCGTATCTCAGTTCAAGGACACAAACTGTCGATATAAATGGAACTAAATCATCTGGTTCTCATGTAAAAATGGGAGTTCCGCAAGGGTCAATTCTTGGGCCCTTCCTATTTTTAATTTATATTAACGACTTGCCATTCTTTGTGGAGAACTTCTGTGAAATTGTTTTATTTGCAGATGATACTTCACTCATTTTTAATGTTACTAGGTATAAGAATAATTATGATGATGTAAACAATGCTCTCGCAGAAGTACTCAGTTGGTTTACTGTTAATAACCTACAGCTTAATGCAAAAAAAACAAAATGTATCAAATTCACATTACCTAATGTTAAAACTGAGCCAACCGATGTTAGAATAAACGGTGATAAATTAGATTTAGTAGATTCAACAGTTTTCTTGGGTATCACACTTGACTCAAAACTTCAATGGAATCCTCATATATCGAAATTGGCCGGCAAACTCAGTTCTGCTGCTTATGCCATCAGAAAAGTAAGACAACTGACAGACGTTGAAACTGCTAGAACAGTTTATTTTAGCTATTTTCATAGTGTCATGTCGTATGGCCTCTTACTGTGGGCTACAGCGGCTGACGTTAAAACTATGTTTATTTTACAGAAACGAGCAATAAGAACCATCTATAGACTAGATTCCCGTACTACTCTAAGAACTATTTTTAAAGAAATTGGTGTTCTTACAGTTGCATCTCAGTTTATTTATAATTGCATAGTCTTTGTGCGTTGCAATGTCAACTCATTTACTAAACACGGTGACACACACAATTTCAATACTAGAAATAAGAAAAAACTTGTAATGCCACTATTCAGACTGCAAAAGGTTCTTGGCTCTTTCTTGGGGCAAGGTATACACTACTATAATAAAATACCTAGTACTGTACAAGATTTACCATTACATAAGTTTAAAAATCATGTAAAATCTTCTTTACTTAAGAAAGGTTATTATACAGTCAAAGAATATTTAGATGATAAAACAGCCTGGTTATAATAAAAAATCAGCATTTTGTTTTATTTGGATCAATCATTATACTTTAATATCTTAGCGCTGATATGATAGCCTTTATCAGCAGTGTCCTACAGTTTACAAACAATATTTATGTTGCGTTAAACAATTTATTAAGTTCTTATTTAGAGTAGCTTCAATACTCAATACTCAATACTCAATACTTTATTGCGTTCCATAATGTTTACATAATAAGGTGTAGGTTTTTACAATGGATCAATTATGGACCCTGTCGGGCACAGCACAACTTACTAGGAGAGAGGAAGAGATCATTATTATTTTAATTATAATTATATCATATTTATTTGTATTATAATTTATCATTGATTAAAAATTAATTTATAATGTTATATTGGAATATTATAACTACTTATATATTTTTATGTTATTTGCTCAGCGCAGCGGTAAGTACTTACATAGAATATTTACTTAGATTATTTGTAATTTATTATCTGTTAAAAAATATTATATATATATATATATATATTTAAATTTATTAATTATTTTATAGTTGATGATTTATCATTAAAATATTCTTTTATGTTATAATAGCTTTTGTTTAGCAGAAAAATTCTTAATTTTTTAATAAAATTCCTCAACGTGTCTTCATTTTTAATATGTTCAGGTAACTTATTATATACTTTTATTGACATAACCAAAGGACCGGACGAGTGCATTGTTATACGAGAAATAGGAAGATTTAACCTGTTTTTATGTCTAAGTATTATTTTGCTTTGGATATTTTTTCTTATATTATAAAATTCAGGGTATTTTCGGACAAACTTACATAATTCAAAAATGTAGATACAAGGTAAGGTAAGGATGTTAAGTTTTTGAAAGTGTGGTTTGCATGTGTCAGTTTCATCAATATTTACTAAGATTCTGATTAATTTCTTTTGCATGGTGAATACTGAGAGTGCGTCTGTACTGTTTCCCCATAGCGTAACCCCGTAGCTTAGCCAAGAATGAGCATAGGCGTAGTAGGTCACGAGTGCAGTTGATTGGTCTGTGGTGTTTTTGACTTCTCGAAGCGCATAACAAAATTTGGATAGCTTAGCACGCACCTTTTTAATATGAGGTTTCCAGTTAATGTGTGTGTCGATAGTTAAACCGAGCAAGGTGAATTCGTTCACAACCTCCATCTGCGATCCTTCAAATGTAAAATTTATATTTAAGGGTGTTTTTTGGTAAGGGTAAAACGACATAAGTTTAGTTTTTGAGAAGTTAATTTCAAGATTATGTTCATGCATCCAGTCTACTGTTTTGGTAAGTATAGAATTAAGTTGATCATTTAAGTTTATATTATTTTTACATGAGACAAGCAAAGAGATATCATCCGCAAACAAGACACATGGACCTTTTATAATTTTTGGCAAGTCATTGATATATATAAGAAACATAAGGCATCCTATCACACTACCTTGAGGAATTGAGGCGTTTATATCTTTTTTGTTTGAACGGATGATTTCTATTTCGCTAGTTCTTTTATTAAAATATTCTATCTCGACTAATTGTTGCCTGCTCGTCAGGTATGATGTGAGCCATTCGTGAGCTTTTCCACGTATACCTATTCCATAAAATTTATTTAATAAAATATTAAATTGCACTTTGTCGTAGGCCTTAGTCATATCTAATAGTATCCCAACAGCGTATTGTTTATTGTTAATGATGTTAAGGGTTTCTTGGATGTACTTATAGACTGCTAAGGTTGTAGACTTATTTTTGCGAAAACCATTCTGGCATTCGTCGAATATGTTATATTTTTCGCAGAAAGAATATATGCGGTTACACATGGCTTTCTCAAAAATCTTTGAGGCGGTGGGCAATAAAGCTATGGGACGATAATTGTTTGGGTCTTTTTTTGAGCTTTTTTTGTGTATTGGTTTTATTAAAGCTTGTTTTAATTGGTCTGGGACGACGCCTTCTTTGAAAGATTGGTTAATTAATTTGAAGAATGGTAAAGTGAGTTCATCAGCGCAGTATTTGATTAGATTAGGGGGAAGTTCATCAATTCCATGACTTTTCTTATTTTTAAGGTTTTTTATTATTTTGTTAACTTCGTATGGATCTACTGGGCTAAGAAACATTGTATTTTCAGTAGGATAAAGTACAGGAGCACCGTTTAGTTGTCTGCCTGATAAGGCGGTGGAATTTTCCCCAATAGATGCGAAAAAGTCATTGAAATAATTAGCTATCTGTCTAGGTTCAGTTGTGATGTTATTGTTTATTTTAAGCTCTATATTATGTTTGAGTTTTTTTTGTTTTTTGTTTGTTCGTTCATTTATAATACTCCACATTGTCTTTATTTTATTATCAGATTTAATTATTTTATTTTTATAATGTAATTTTTTTGCTATTGCTACAGTCTTTTTTAGTATTTTTTCATAGTGTTTGTGCTTGTGCTTGAGTGTGGCATGCTCTCTTTATTGTCTCTGCGGTGGTGGCATGTGCGTCGGGTCGTTACATTCCCTAAGATATGGTTGAGTGAAGCGATGGCTGATTCATATGTCATACTCGTGAACGGGTGCCTCCTGTGGAGGCAGGTCTGCTCTTGCTTACTTATCTTATTTTTATTATTATTATACTCGTATACTTTAACTTTGTTTTCTTAGATAATTTTTGACTTCTATTAGTACTGTATGACATTGTGAAAATTGAAATTGGTAGTTACTTGATGTAAATTTTGCAAACTTATTATTATTATTATTTTTTTTTGTTTTGTATTATTTTTGGGTGTTGTGATTGTCCTTTTTTTGTGTGTTTGTTTGTGATGGAAAGTGTCCTTTTATGATAGGGCATTTTCCAATATTTTTGACGCTGTAAGGGAGAAAAGAGCTGGACACTTGCTGAGTTTCTTGCCGGTTCTTCTCAGTACAAGTTCTCCCGCCCAGAGTAGACTTACGAACCGATGGCATAATGACGTTCATAAGAGCTATTTGTAGCCTAAACTGAATAAATGATTTTGAATTTTGAATTTTTTTTGAATTTTTTACAAACATTGATATTATGGCGACATATTTAGATAAGATGGTGGTAGCTAGCCAGGCGGACAAACAAGCCCTACCACCAACTAAACCGAGAACACAAACATGTAACATGTAAACCACGCTGGGAATCGAACCCGCGACCTCTGGGTCTACAACGGTGGTCTAGACCACAGAGGCGGTTTGAATATGTAAATCTTCTCATGTATGCCTAATTTTAGGTTTATTTTTGCGGAGCAAGTTTGTTATGTTTGTCGTACCTTAGGCAACAACATTAGCATCCGTAATTTTGCTGAGACGGGGTCCTTTCTATCCTCACTCAACATTATTTTTCGTTGTTTTTATATTTAGTTATTCTTTATTTCTTTCTTTGCTTTTATAATTGTTTCTTTTTATATTGTTATCATTGTACGATATACAGGATTCCTTAAGATCAAGGATAACATTAACAGCACCATTAAAGCTTAGGACGCTAGGGATATCGCTACTAGAAATCATTTAAGAATCTGGAGCTGTTATCAATGTTACCCTTGATTCTAAAGTTACCCCATTTTAAGGTAAGAAGAGCTCAATGTCGCAGTGTTTGGTCTGCGATTGCTGAAGTTCAAAGCATATTTCGCAAAAGCTGGTCATCGGATGAGGGACCCTAAATGTATCATCTCGAGCTCCTTCGTGTTTCGGAAGCACGAAAAGCCGTTGGTCCCGGCTGCATTAGTTATCAATTAATCGTTAACAATCAATAAATCGCATTGGGGAATAGCAGTGAGAACATAAAATAAGCTCGCGATAGTAATAATGGAAGGTAATTATTGACGGTGTGCGTTTCGAGGTAAGTATTTATCTTAGTCTAGTTTACCAACAGTACAAAAGTAAAATTTACAATAGCGTTGTGTTATCATTCATCTGAAAAGATGAATCTGCATAGCCATCGGTTGCAACAACCTTTGGATAGATGGCATTGTGCCGCAATAAGCACTCAAAATATAAAAAACAGTGACAAAATTCAGCGCTTACGTCAGCCTTTCCGGTAGCATAGCGGTCAGTGCAGCCGCCCGGATAGCGGAAGACCCAGGTTCGATTCTTGGCTGGGTTGGGTGGGCGTTTAATTTTTTCACTGTATTTTACAAATATTTTATAAATATTTAATTCAGCTTCAGTGCAGCAATTAGCACTTAAAAATTAAAATTAATATTTACCAACACGCTTCATAAACTTATCTTAACTACAATTAAACTGTAACTAGGTCGTGTAGGTATGTATATGAAATAGTATTTGATATTTGAAGTCGTTAGGTTAGGTTAATTTTTTATTTTAAAATTGTAGCCTGGAATTAACAACAAACGTTTAACGCGCCTTCCGAAGGGTAGAGAAGTTCGATATATGTTTATAGGGTCACCCATCCTTCAAGTAACTTAAACATCCTATAGGTACCTTCGTCATCTGCGCTCCCAATGTAACTATAAACAAGCAAAAATACATATCAAGATGCTAGCTCGATTGTTCTTACAATGATACATCAGTTTTATGAAAAGCCGATCAGTGTCATATCGACGTCTCGATCCAAATGCGGCTGTCATAGATATTTCGTTATTTTCCATTGGAGACGCTCGACACGACAAAGCCGCGGGTTCAAGACGTCAATAAAACTTCCCCTCACATCTTTCTGGGCAAAGAGAAATATAATACGTTATCAAACACTCCATTCTCGCGGTTGGCTGAGTGACGTCACATATCTTTTCGCATTCAGCTGTCAATTTGTACTAGTATCAAAATTGTAAAGGTGTAGACAGCCTTAAGAGCGTTTATACATTACAGACCCATACAAACTTTAAAGTTCAGTTTTTTTCAAATCAATAAGCCAATTTTGATAAGTAAAACCTATTTTAAAAACGTGTGTCCAACTGCTATTTAAAACTTTCCGCGGTGGTCTTTAAATCACATAATTTTAGGTATAGGTACTATTTAGATTTCGGATTCATATTATAATTTCTTATATATTAATATGTTATACAGTACCTATCACATTATTATTATTAAAAAAACAATGAACCTAAAACTAAAAACCTTAAAAAATATAATACAATAACTAAAATAAATTATTAAAAGGAGTCCCTTTAGGCAAGGTACCGAAGATACTGGCAGCGTTCCCTCTTTGAATTGCTAGACTAATTCTTTGTCCGAGGTAGCTGCCAGGTCTTCGGTCTCCTGTGATGTCGACTAACCTTTTTGCTATTTCCTTAAAAAGCCTTATAGCGCTAGGACCCCACGGCCCAAGGGTCTCGACACCGAAAGGGACAAAATCATATTCGGAGCCTAGACCCCTGTATTTGCATGCTTTAGTTTTTTCAGCCGCTTCACAAGCCGCACCAGCTCTGTTGTTGGTTCCATGTAGATGGGAAGGGGCCAGCGTGTCTGAACAGGTTGCATCCCATACCAGCACCAGGCCCATCTTCCATGGAATCAAACTCATACCGTCCGGTCTCTTGCCATCGTCTCTTGCAATACATATAAAACTCTTTTAAACATGACAATGAGGCTGGTTGAATTTTTCTAGTTTTATTTTTCTTAATTTTATCTTGTAAATATAATATACTCGTAGCATTGTTAATGCCAAAAAAATAATATAAACATGACAATGGAACCAAAAACAAATGAAAGAAAATTGCAAAAAATATTTAGATTCGTAGGGAGATAGTGAGATTTTCATTCATGACCTCGCTTGCTGGTTGGTTGCTCTAACCTTGCTGTCATGACAACGGATGGCCTGTCAGAATTATTCTTGCGTATTTTTTTTAATTCCACAAAGGTGAAAAGCAAAAAATATTCCCCTCAAATCTTTCTGGCCAAAATAGAAATAATATTTTTTATCCGACAATCCACTCCGCGCTGGGATGAGTGACGTCACATATATTTTCGCATTCAGCTGTCAATTTGGCACTGGTATCAAAATTCTAAAGGCGTGGGAAGGTGATGGACACTTTCCTCTTAAGATAAGATAGCCAGGGTGCCTAGTGCAAGTTTTATTACCTATTCGATCACGTCAACAAAAACCAGAATTTCTATGGCATTAAAGCCACTGCTTTGAGGCACTGACTGAGGCACTCCTCTCGATGACAAACGAGATGAGTTAATATGTTGCCATTAATAAAGCTCGCATCAGGTACTCTAGTTATCTTCTCATTGTTTTGTAAGTAAGTAAGTAATTGTCTATTTTTCTCTACAATCTTAAACTTACATCATGAGATACAAAAACACTGTTTTGTTACAAATAAAGATTGTGAGAGGCTGGTGCCTGAGCTAAGCGTCAACCTGTCTCACAGGCACCAGCGCTCTCCCTCAAGATGTGATCGACAATAGTTTTAAGCCCTATACAACTAGTGGAACTGAGTGGACTCGGATTTCATTCTCATTTTATCTTAGAGCCAGAATCGGTGACCTGACCAGACCAGACCAGAGGGGGTTTTGATTCGAGGAAGTTTGAGAAATATTGTCACTTAACTATTAACATTATCGTTATGGCGACAGACTGATGTAAAATTATGTTAGCTACCATGCAGACTTAAATAAGGCCCTCCCACTAACCAAACAGTGTACAACAATATATACACCCACTACTGGGACTTGAACCCGGAACCTCTAGATCTCACAACTAGACTATCAAAGGCGGTTAAACGTGGATGTAGTCAAGTGTGCACGCAGCCTTACTTTACCGATGAGTGAAACCACAATTGAAAACCTTATATAAGGTGAAAATACTTTGTCTTTCTGTTGTAGAAATATAAAATCACATATAGAGACGTCTCTCAGTTTTATATAGAAGCAGACAACCGAACTGTACCTTAAGATATTTAATACAAAAATATTTCTATTTCTAACGCCTCGGTGGTCTAGTGGCAAAAGTCTCGGCCCCATAGCCGAAGGTCCCGGGTTCAATTCCCTGTCGGGCAAAGTATATTTCGGCTTTTTTCGTTGCATAGCCCGGGTTTGTGATCACGAACCCGCATTTGGCAAGCGTGGTGAATGACTTGATTTTGATGATGGAGACCTTTGCCCAGCAGTGGGACAGTAATAGGCTATTTACTACTTCTATTAATATTTCTATTTTTGTAAAGCGTATCCGTGAAAGTTATTAGGAAGTATTTTTTTACTGTAATAAATGAATATGCTATTTACTAAAATAAATCGTAACAATTTTGATGATGATTTTTAAATAAATTATCTGGTTTTATTATTATTTTTCAAATTGTTCAATTAATTATTAGTTCAATTGACACGCAAGTGTTGCTTACCGAAATTATTTTATTATTAACAAGCACTGCGAACTATTTGGTAGAGCGCATTCTTAGGTGGCTCTACCCTACTACTCGTTAAGCGACTTAAGGAACCAACACAGAGTACACACGAACTTCTCTGTGTCTAAGAGTAAAGTTACTTCATACATGTAGCAATGAATGCATTAGTTAGCGTTCGATATTGTTATTGTGAATTTATGTAGTAATTGAGATTGCAATTTGCATATTCAGTCAATTTGAAACTGTGAAAAAATAAACTTTTTTTAATGCTAGCTTGCCGCTAGTGAAATTCGTGTTTGAAGTAAGACAGTATGAAGTACGTTCGCCAGTAGCCAGAACGGGGACTCGCACTATTGCGTAATGTCATTCCCTTTAGAAAACCTCAGACGGTGTTTCGATCAAACGGCTCGAGGAACCCTTTAAGTTTCTCGCTGCCCTCAAAAAAGTCCGGTGACGCTGACCTTTTTTTCTTTTTTTTTATGTTAGAAGGAGGCAAACGAAAAGGCGGGTCACCTGATGGAAAGTAATCACCCGCGCGTTGACGGGTAAACCACCACTTGAATTCCCAAGGAGGGTTGGTGCCAGGCAGTCGGTCGGCCCTAAATACTTTGCCAAATCCTTAGCAAAAGTGTACGAGGAATAAACGTACATTTTGCGTCGACCCCAAATATCATGGGACCAGGGGAGGAAGAAGAAGAATATATTTTGTCTATTTATTTAATTTTATTTATTTATTTACTTATTTTAATACAATTTAAAAAAAAAAATTAGCACCCCATATTGGGCCTATAGTGTGGCCCACGATTGGAAAAAGGCCTTTTTATCTTCTCTCCACAGAGGACGGCGACATGTGTCGCAGCGTGGTGTCCGGTAGCCGAGCACAGAACCGCCGGAACATGACACCCTTCGGCTAAAACCCCTCTTTCATAAAAATTACGCTTTTACTACTAATAAAAATTCTCTTTTTATTTATATCTTACGAGTAAGCACAGTGATTTCATCTCACTTGATGTCATGATAAGGTCAATGGTGGAAGCGCACGTCACCCGGAATCCTCAACTACTGAGGCACTGGCTATCATATCTCTAGCTGCCGGAACACAACAATGCTACAACCATTAATGTTATGGCGACGTATTTAAATAAGATGATTGTAGCTAGCCATGTGTACGAGTACAAACAAGCCATTCCATCAACTAAACCGAGCACAACAACATGCACGACCTACTAGAAATCGAACCAGGGACCTCTGAGTCTGAAAACTCTTAACCATTAGACAACAGAGGTGGTTAATTTTAACATTGTGATAAAAGTACAAATGTTAACCTAACTTCCTAGTAGTGCCTTAAAAATAATAATAATAAAAGGATTTTAGTCTTACTTGTCCTTTAAGGTGAAGGGTAAGGTAAGGCACACTAGCGCCACCAATTGATAATTTGACAATTACTAACGGAGAACTTTAAACATTGCGTACCGTCCGACAACAGGAAAGCATCCATAGTATTTATTTATTAATGTGCACTACTTTTTGTTGCGTGGTTTATTCACAAAACGGGCTATCGCATTTGTTCACAAACAATGGCCATTGTTGGTGTTAGCGAATGAATACAAAAACAAACCTAAAAGTAGTGCACAATTATTAAATAATAGGTGTTTGCCTAGTGTCGGAAGGTCCGCAATGTTTGAAAAAAAATGCATTTTAGCAGTTATCAAATTAAATCCATTAGCGGCGCTAGTGTGCCTTACCCATAGACCATATAGCCCTAGACGCCGCATACGAGGGGAACGTTATTCGCCCAACATACGTAATACCGGTACATATGTTAGTGCCACGCCCCAAACACTCGATTCAGTCTTGATTTGACAACGCTGCATAACAAAAAATTCTTAATAATATAAATATGCCGTATTGCGCCGTAAAATTGTGTAGAAAGTGTAGCAGTACCTCCAGCTTACAAATAGATAATATATCATTTCATCGGTAAGTCCAATTTTATGAGATAAAACGATAAATAATTCCATAATGAAATAAGAAAAATGCACGCGTTGATGTCTTTTAGAAAGTCTCTTTCCTTCTACTGTAAATGCGTATAGCGCTATCTCTCTCTGTCTTAGTAACTGCACAATTAGTGTCGGCCCAAGTAAGAACCCATCAACTTATCGATAAATTTATTTACGATGAAAGGGATCTCGTTCTCGTGAAGGGTCGTAGTGAAGGGTTTAAACAGTTATGGCAATAAAATCTTATCTTATCTTATCTTATCACTCTCCCAGAGAGATTAAATATTAATCTGATGAAAGTTGTATCACATTATATTTTCTAGAACATGCATAAATAATTTGAAATGTTTTCTAAAAACGATGTTATTTACAATATAAACAGGTGAAATAAAAACAAATAAGCCATACCTTATCTACAATGAAAAGAAATAATTTAGTGTAAATTATTAGTACACTTTTTTAATAAAACTAGTTCTTTACAAAACAATGACAAATAAAAGTACATAAAAAGATTTAAGTATATCTGATTACAGAAGACATACAGCTTGTTTCAATTGCTACAAATCTATAATCTTGGGTAGATCACAGTAAATGTAAGTTTCATAACCGGTTTTAAAACATTCTTTAAATTAGTTAATATTATTACTTTTATGAAAAAAATTTGTGCCCTTATAAAGAATTGTTGGTATTGATTATATTAAACATATATTATATAGAAAGTACTGTTTTATTATCTAACCCTGTTATATAAAGATAATATAATCTTTATTTTCACAATAAAACGTCAAGTACAATAACGGTCTATCTATATCAATATCGAGTAACACCCCATTACTAATTGGAATGCACGTGTCAAGTGCATGTCACCTGTCACTAGTTCGACCTTGAAACAGCCAATCACAGCCCGAGTTACACCTCCGCTCCCCCCTGTCTTTTGCCGATTGCATGTTTTAGTAAAACTTGCTGAATGCGGCGTCTAGGGCTATATGGTCTGTGGCCTTACCCTTCGCCTTAAAAAAATCTACACAAACTACTAACACAATCTCCAATCATGACATTTACATCGCGTTCAAACCGCAAAGAAAACATGAGTGCTAAATAAAATACGGGATTTACGGGACATCCGCAAATCCCCGCAGATTTGGAGGTCCTTAAAGATCTTCGGGATTCCTTCCTCAAGGAACGTACGATAAATGTTTGCGTCTCTTGATCCCCGCCAATTATGCAAATACAAAAGGGATAGACCGTTTTTCGCCCGGTCAAACTGTAATCCAGGGATTTCTGTGTTTGTATGTTCATAGTATTTAGTATTATTTTGCGTACAAACTAATCGTACACAAAGTAGACAACGAAAATGGTTAATATTTTGTAGTACAATGTTACAGGTAAGGTTATTTATTATATTTACTAGTGGACCCGGCGGACTTCGTACCGCTTTGACAGTTTCCATTCATTCCTGTGAAAATATCGGGATAAAAACTATCCTATGTGGTAATCCAGGTTATAAACTATCTGTTTCCCGAATTTCATCCAAATCCATCCATCCGTTGCAGCGTGAAGAAGCAACAAATATACACACATACACAAACTTTCGCATTTATAATACTAATATTACACTAATGTGATTATGTCTAAAATTTCATGATTATCGGTTGAATAGTATACGCGTGAAAGCGTAACAAATAACAAACAAACAAACTCACTTTCGCATATTAAGTAAGGTTACTATTAGTTAGGATACTTAGTTAGGGTATAAACTCTGATTTAGACACACATCTGCTTATAACGTAAGTACACCACTATTGTAACCCTGTAAAGGTCATCCCAATCCTATCCAAACTACTCGGAGAATCTAAGTGAGTGCGGGAGCACGCTTACGCTTGCGTGATGCCATTCCCTCTAGAAACCTTCTGACGTTGTTTTGATCGTGATCAAGCAGTGTGGCTTGAGGAACCCTTTTAGTTTCTCGCCGGCCCCAAAAAAGTCCGGTGACGCTGTGAGAGCCGTTTACAGATAACAGCAAACTCTCTCCTAAACATTTTTGAGTTTCTTAGCGAAATCAATTTTTTTTTTATATATTGACGTTTCCATGACAACAAAACAAATAAATCATTTTGTATTGGAAAATTCAATTATCGTTTCTAGTAGGTATTTTCCGTTACTTATTCTAAATGTTTCTCACCGCTTAAACTTTCCCTGAACTTCCATAAATATTTTAAAATCAAAATTAGACAAATCGATCCAGCGAAACGAACAGCAATTGACTTATATATTGACGTTTCCATAACAACAAAACAAACAATCATTTTGTATTGGAATCTTAGAATAATAATCTAAGATTGGAATATTATAATAATTAATATTTTTAATATTTTAAAATCAAAATTAGCCAAATCGGTCCAGCCATTCTCGAGTTAAAACTCGCTAAAGCGAGATTAAAGAACAACAATTGATTTTTATATATAATAGAAGATGAAAAAGATTTTACATACGAAAAAAGTAGTTCTGTCGTGCGGTCCGGATAGTAGTTCTCACTTACCAAAGGTTACAAAAGGTCAATTAGTATCGTAATAACAAGTATAATCGTGAATAACAACTAATCTATTGTTTAATGTCTTCATCTATTAGCTATCAAACATAGTTACAGGTCATTAAACATCACTAACAACATCCAATCTCATTTCAATGCCTTTAAAAAACTTAGCAGACGTTTAAGTATTAAAAAGCAATTTTTCAGAGAGGTCCTCTCGAGGTGAGGCTGCGTGCCAGCGTGCCAAACCAACTACTGTTGTGATTTCCCCGGGGGCAAGTAGGAGTATTATTAATGTATCAGATGCATTGCTAAAGGAAACAGATATGACTGTTGCTGATTTTATTAGTGTAAGAAATAAATGGAGCCTAGATTATGATATTAAAAAGCCGAAAATCACTTCTCCCATTGTCATGCTCGTTTTCATAAGCAATCCTATACAGATGACACCTTAGGCAACGCTTTATTGACCAATGAGCAATCGTGGGCAGCACCGGTTACCTTCTGCAAGGAAGTCATCTTGCTGAAGGAGGTCCATGCGCAAAATGACCAGCTCTGAAGGAAGAGGTCGGAAGTCTTAAGACGGCGCTGCGCCGCACTGTTCCCGTAACATCCTACCACTTGGGTCTTGTGGATACAACCCCGCTACACACGACTTTAAAGTTCATACTGACAACCCCCACCAAACGTCAGGTCATAAAGTAGGTGTCAGACAACCTTTCTTCAACTCGCAGTTTCCACTGCTTGGGTTGTCAACTTGGGTTTTGTGGATAGTCGAACGAACATCAGGCTATCGAAGCAAGAGTCGTTCTGGTTGAAGTCTTTGGACCTCATGGCTCTTGCTTAAGATTGCATTACAGCTCCCGAGGTTCAGAAGGTATATCCGGCGCTTTTGTCGCGTTCCCCAAGAGGGATCAAGAGATCGCATGCGCCAGGCAAAAAGGGATCTTTGCTTGGCCCATGCATTCGGGAAATAGGGACGGATGGGTACAGGGAAGTGCCGTAAGCATGCGGGTCCTTCTAACCCCCGCCTGTTCAAACCTAAAGTTCCACTGTGGAAAATGTCATAATTAGGCAATCGACACACAATGTTGTACGCATAGCAGCAGAATTGAAGAACTGGTGACATAGTGGCTCTTTTCGTCGTACATAAAAATACGCAGTACCGCCACTCTGAAAGACATGTGTGTTTTAGATGATTCGCCAGTGTATGATAAAGTGTTCTTTAAATGCAAACAATTAATTAGACAAGGAAAGTATTAACTTTATAGCTTTTTTCACTGTGGTACAATTTGATAGCTGGATAAAACAAATACGGTTTTTTTGATTGCAATGCTTACTAATATAACTGTTGCCGAGTTATAATTAAGTACAAACTGAAACATTTATACAAATTAAAGTTTACATTACACCAATTCATAAGTAATTTTTTCGGAATCGATCGAGTGTAGTTAAGCCTATAATCATATACTGCCCATTGCTGGGCACAGTGTCCATCATCGCAATGAAGGCATCGCTACAATTGAAATGCTTCTTTAATCACGAAACCCTAAGAGTTATAAAAGTAAAGTAAATAGCCTATAACTGTCCCACTGCTGGGCCTCCATCATTGAAATCAAGTCACCACTACAAATGATGGGTTAATTACCATGACTTAATCACTCAGGTGACTTAATCCCTCGGGGTTATTAAATAGATTGATATTAATATTTTTTGAGTATTTTGCATTTTATTTACTGATGTTTTTTCTGCATTTAGTAACTTGTAAGGTTATATTGTTAACTTACTTTACTGTATACAATCTACACGTAGTTAATAGTGTATTTATGCCATTTATAGCAAACACCTCGAATGTGGAGGTCATACAAGTAGTAGTGTGTGAGGACAATAGTTATCATTACACTAATAGAAATGAATACTGAAACGAATAACCTTTGCGGAATACGTTGAATTCTACCTTTGAATAGGTAATAAAAAAAATTAATCAACATTATATATGTATCTTTATCATTGAGGCACTCATTGTAAACTCACAACTATAAAATAGCTATGAAAAAGGAATCTTAAAGAGTCTTAAATGCATATCAAAACTATATTTAAGTTTACAAGAGAAATAAACTTTATAAAAGAAAATATCTAATTAACAAAAGCAACATTACAAATCTTAGAAATGAAAATTTTCCACTGACACTGGAAAGCCTTTTAATCTAGCTTTATTAGTATTTATAAACCGTGTGGGAAAACAAGAAGCCAAACAATGTAAATGAAAAATAAATAAAATAAAACAATTTTAGACTGTTATCTCTGATTCGTAACATATGACAATTATATAACGACGTGCTAATGTACACATTGAGTTCAGTACAATCCACGGTGTCGTTAGAGTAACTGGAGACAAATCGCGCCATAATCACAAAGAATAATAGAAAAATAGTAAAATAACAAAAATGACTGTAAACAAAGTTATAACAAAAATGGACAACAAACGAGATTTACACAAAGGCGATTCTGACAAAATAAACAAACCAAAGCAAGACACACAACAAGCAGTCGAAAGTAAAGAGGACGACGTAGATTTTGATGATTTATTATCCTCTGCTGGAGAACTGGGGAAGTATCAGATTCTATTGTTCTTCTCCACATTTCCGTTCTATATTTTTGGCGTGTTCGTCTACTACTCCCAGCTATTTATGACCGAAACTTCACCAAACCATTGGTGCCGCATTCCCGAACTGGAAAATTTAACTGACATTGAACGGCGGACCCTGGCCATTCCAAGAGATGTCAACACACGATTTGGATATTCACACTGCCGCTCTTACAACGCAAACTGGACTGAGGTACTAGCAAATAGATTACAACCTAACGAAACTTGGGGCACAGTGCCATGCCAATATGGATGGGAATTTAATAAAAGTGAGATACCTTATGCAACTATTTCTAGTGATATGGAATGGGTGTGCGAAAAGGACAGTTATCAAGCGACAGCGCAATCTATATTTTTCCTTGGTGCAGTTTTTGGAGGCTTCATTATAGGATGGATATCAGACCGCTTTGGAAGACTGCCAGCTGCAATAATTAGTAATGTAGTTGGATGTATAGGTGGTTTTGTTAGTACATTTGCAAGAAACTTTATTGAATTTACCGTATGCCGCTTTTTTATGGGTATGGCATATGACAATTGCATGATGATGGCTTATTTAATAGCTTTAGAATATGTAGCTCCAAAGTACAGAAGTCTCATGGCTAATATGTCATTTGCTCTGTTCTATGCCTTCGGCGTTACAGCACTGCCATGGTTGATGCTGGTATGTGGTGAATGGAAAACTATATCTATGGTAACGAGTGTGCCGCTGCTGCTAGCCGTGTTGGCGCCATTATTTTTACCAGAGAGTCCAAGATGGTTGCTATCAAAAGGAAGAATTGAAGATACAATAAACAAAGTACTTACAATTGGACGAGTTAATAAAAAGGAGATACCTTCCAAACTTATTGAAAAATTCAGACTCTCTGCTACTAACAAGAAACAACAAGAAGCTTCGAGTATTCTTGAAATAATGAAAAGACCGTTGCTGAGAAACATGTTCATTTGTATATGTCTGGACTACATGTGTTGTACCATCGTGTTCGATGGATTAGTGAGAAGCGTTGGACAGTTGGACTTCGACTTTTTTATTTCTTTTTCAGTGGTTTCTTTTACTGAGTTCCCGTCGATGATTATCTCGGCATTCATAATGGACTGGATGGGTAGAAGATGGATAACAACTATCATGTTATCAATCAGCTGTATATTCACCATACTTACGGTTTTCGTTAAAGGCGGTATTTTATCATTAACATCAGCTATCATAGCAAGGTTTGCCGTGAATATGGCTTACAGTACCGCTATGCAATGGGCTGCAGAGATGCTGCCAACTTCTGTTAGGGGCTCTGGTGTTTCCATGATTCACATTACTGGTTATATTGCGACTTCTATTGTGCCATACGTAATTTATTTAGAGACTTACCTTTACTGGCTTCCTTTAGTAGTTATTGGAGCAATCGCTGGCTTCGGTGCTATAATTGCATTCGCTTTACCAGAAACAGCGAAGAAAGAGATGCCTCACACTTTTGAGGACGCAGAAGATATGATTACGGCACAAAAGTTTTGGGAATTCCCTTGCTTTAGTAAGAAGAATGTTGAGGGACAGATTAACGAGACGTTTCAAATGTGAGCATGTAAAAGAACTAAACACGAACAATATCATATTCAGTTTGCATCGAAAATGGTTCCGCTGGCTGATGCAATGAGAGAGATTGACGGGTCAACTATAAAGATGAATATTTGACATTTCCTAATAATCTCATCGGAGATTCCACTTAAATATTACCTAATAACTGTATAACATATCATCTTTAATAACTCTGTCAAAAATTAAGAGCTAATCCAAATATTGTTAAATCAGTACTTGCACTATTTTTGAATGTATTGCAGTGACACGTATTATGATAGTATACCTACGTGAAAGTCATGTTTTTAAAGCAGATATACATGTTTATTTTACCTAATAAATTATATCTTTTTTAATTTATTTGTTTCATTGCCTTTTATAACGCCATTTACTCTTATTCATGTATTTGCACCGTCAAGATAAACTAATTAAGACGATATTTATCTTGTAAACACATAATTTTCAAGATAGCACGTTATCTAGACACGCGGAGTAGAGTGTCAAGCCAAGTTCAAGCTAACAGAACTGGCGAGCGGCACCGTGTGTAATATTACATGAACCATTTAGAGCCACTTTTGACCCCCTCATAACTCAAAAACTATTTCATATCATCATTATCATCATCATCATCAGCCTATCTTATCTTATCTTAGTGGGGCCTGCTGAGGTTTCCCTCTTGAAGTAACACTTCGACCCATCGGGATCTTTTGTGCAACCCCGTCCTTTCACTCTTCTTCCTCTGTAAAGATAGATGCCATAAGTTTGGCCACGTCCTTAAGAGCGAAGAGCCTGTAGTCCTCTGGTTTCGGATAAGCCGACCCCAGGAGTCCCATTCTTTTCCTAGCCAGAGAGTCACAGTCACACATCAGCCTAGATGCTAGACATAGGCCTCTCCAAGTGCACGCCACCGAGCACGACCCGCGGCTACTCTCATCCAGCTCTTGCCTTTCACATAAACATGTTAAATTTGGCTCATCTATTGAGACTTGCAAGGTACATATGTGCTCCAAATGTCATAAACACACCTGAAACGGTTATTTAAATATTAACGTCCAAAAATCGTCATTTTTATCACTGATCTATAGATAGATCAAAACTCTAACCCCGTTCCAGATGACCTAGAAAGTTCAAATTTGGCATCCAGATTGGTAGTTGGGCAAATACAAAGGAAACTAGTTTATTTTTAACAATTTGGTATATTTTTCAATCAATTGATTTTATTAGGAACATTTATTTATGTAATGTAAGAATCAGCAATCAAAATCGATGTCAGCCGGTCTTTATGTAGATTTTAAGGTCTTCACGTAAATATATAACGAGTGGAATACTACCCTTATTTTTTTTTTAATCCAAACATCAGTTTTTGTGCTTATAACTACTTATAACAAAGAGTTTCGACGACTTTCGTATTTATTACATTAGTATTAACTGGGGTTTAGTATTAATTATTATTTCAATAATTAGCGCACATCAATAATGTGAGATCATTACTTATAAATAATTAAATAATACCACGGACCACGGCGCACGGTGCTGCGGCCGTGGAGCAGCGGGGTGGGGAGCGGTGCGATAATGTCACTATGAACAAGTACCTACTAATAATTTCTGTACAGAAAGTAATGATATCCCATCAAAAACATATATGTGAAATGATAGCCAAGTTCAATATTATGATATATGCCTTGGTTGGTTGTTGATTTCAACGACTAAAGAAGTGAGATCTAAATGGGTGCCAAGTTAGGATAATATATTGAAGCCTAAGGTCTGACTTGGTTAGTTTTCATATACGAATTATATTATAGCCTTCGCAATTTCTAAAGCTGTAAGTTCTTATTTTATTCTTCCGGAAATTTGACTGGCTGGTAGAAACTAGCCATCGAACATAGGGCTCTTCCATGACTGTTTTAGTAGGTACTTAATAATAATTCGTATATGAGAACTAGCCAAGTCAGACCTTAGGCTTCAATATATTATCCTAACTTGGCACCCATTTAGATCTCACTTCTTTTGTCGTTAAAGTCAACAACCAAGGCATATATCATAATATTGAACTTGGCTCTCATTTTATTATGTTTTTGATGGGATAAGTATATATTCCCAAGATTTCCGGAGTTATCAACGCAACTGCCGACCTTGCAGCTTTAATTCCTATGCTTATAACATGGACCTGGCCTAATGGTCTGGTCGTTTTAGAAAACGGGCATTATAGTAACTATGATACGTTAAATAATCGTAAGTATTAACAGACGTCTCTTAATGTGTCAGTTACAGAATAGAACCCCCAACCTGGGGCAAATCTGTAAGTGCCTAATACTAATCACAATACAAGCCTTGTTAGTATAACTAATTGTAGACCCGAGCCCTGCCAAACAACTGGTATATACACAAGCGTAAGTGTTACACAAGTGCTTTCACAGCTGATATTTAATCAGATAGCGGGGTAAATCACTATTACTGTTATTAACTATGTTTATATATATATTTATATCTGCCAATTCATTGTTCCTGCTATGTCAATGTTGACTGTGCAGGTGTGTCGCTTCACGTAGCATCAAGAACATTCCCCCATGATGTCAGCAATATATATAAGCCCTCCTCTGAATACTGTTGCTTTTATTTAAATATAAATTATCTTAGTGTAATGCGAGATTGGGCTCGTCATGATATCGTAACATGGCAATGAGTTGTTTTAATGTATTTTTTATTTTTTTATTTCTTATGTGTGAGCACTAGGCCTTCATTTCATCTGATGTTAAGTGATGATAAGACCGAAAGTGGGATCGAGCTTCACCCGGAATCCTCAACTACTGAGACCAGTAGACCAAGGATGCGGCTAAAATTATGTTAATGTTAAGGGCGCCTTTTTTTCTAAAACGTTGTTCCTAAATACCATCATCATCATAATAATCACAAGCTCATTTTATGTCCCCACTGCTGGGGCACGAGCCTTCCCTATGATGAATAGGGGACGAGTCATAGATAGGGTTGCCAACCGTACTCTAAAATAGAGTATTGTACTCTATATCATGTAGGCGTACTCTATAATCTATAACACTAATAGAGTATGCTAAAATACTCTTTTTTACACAATGTTTTCATGTTCCACAAGGGTCCATTCTTGGTCCTTTTCTGTTTTTGATTTATATCAATGACTTGCCATTCTTTGTAGAGAACTTCTGTGAAATCGTATTATTTGCAGATGATACTTCACTCATTTTTAATGTAACTAGGTGTAAGAATAATTACGACGATGTAAACAAAGCTCTCTCAGATGTACTCAGTTGGTTTACTGTTAACAATTTGCAGCTTAACGCTAAAAAAACAAAATGTATTAAATTTAGGCTACCAAATGTCAAGAATGAACCAACCGATATTAGAATAAACGGTGATCGATTAGATTTGGTAGACTCAACAGTTTTCTTAGGTATAACCCTTGATTCAAAACTTCAATGGAATCCTCATATAACGAAATTGGCCGGCAAACTCAGTTCTGCTGCTTATGCCATTAGAAAAATAAGGCAGTTAACAGACGTTGAAACTGCTAGAACAGTTTACTTTAGTTATTTTCATAGTGTCATGTCGTATGGCCTCTTACTGTGGGGAACAGCGGCTGATATTGAAACTATATTCATTTTACAAAAACGAGCAGTAAGAACAATCTATAGACTAGGTTCAAGAACTTCTTTAAGAAATCTTTTTAAAGAGATTGGTGTGTTGACAGTGGCTTCTCAATTTATTTATAATTGTATAGTTTTTGTACGTTGCAATATCAATTCATTTACCAAACACGGTGACGTACACAATTTTAATACTAGAAGTAAGACAAAACTTGTGATGCCACTGTTCAGGTTACAGAAGGTCCTTGGTTCTTTCTTGGGGCAAGGTATACACTATTATAATAAAATACCAAACACTGTACTAGATTTACCTCTAGATAAGTTTAAAAAACATGTAAAGTCTTCTTTACTTAAAAAAGGTTATTATACAGTCAGAGAATATTTAGATGATAAAACAGCCTGGCTATAACAAGAAACGCACACTTTACTACTTTTTATAATAAAAAATTATACTGATATGATAGCCTTTATAAACAGTGTCCTACAGATAACAAATAGCGTTACGTTAAACATTTCAATTAGTTTTGATTTAGAGTAGCTTGGGTGTGTCATGCTCTCTTTATTGTCTCTGCGGTGGTGGCATGTGCGTCGGGTCGTTACGTTCCCTAAAATATGGTTGAGCGAAGCGATGGCTGATTCATTATGTCATACTCGTGAACGGGTGCCGCCTGTGGAGGCTGGTCTGCTCTTGCATACTTGTCTTAATTTTATTATTATCAACTATAGTTTAACTTTGTTTTTTCTTAGACAGGTTTTGACTTTTACTAGTACTGTATGACATTGTAAAAAATTTAACTGGTAAATGGTGTTTTTGCAAACTATTTTTTTTTTCTCATGTGATTGTCCTTTATATTATGTGTTTTTTTTTTTTTTTATTTGTGATGGAAAATGTCCTTTTATGATAGGGCATTTTCCAATATTTTTGACGATGTAAGGGAGAAAAGATCTGGACACTTGCTGAGTTTCTTGCCGGTTCTTCTCAGTACAAGATCTCCCGCCCAGAGTAGACTTACGAACCGATGGCATAATGACGTTCATAAGAGCTATTTGTAGCCTAAACTGAATAAATGATTTTGAAATTTGAAATTTGAAATATTATGCAAACTCATTATCAGAACCAAAAAAGTCTAAAAGAGCTCTTGATCCATTGATTCTTTTAAAAACCATGAAAACTTGTTATGTGCTGCAAAATGTACAAAAAAATACCTTTTTGAATATATAAAATAAATGATACTCTTTTTTGTAAGTCCATACTCTTTATTTACCTCCTTTGAAATCAGATATACTCTATTTCTTCTAATAAAAGTTGCCAACCCTAGTCATAGTCCACCACGAATTGGTGCTGCTATTGGTGCTGGTGTGTGTGTCATAAATATATATATATACTTAATTATCTCTTGTTCTCTACAGAACTGTTTACCTTTCCATATTCCAGACCTAAGATTTTGAAGTGTCGATACATTTGTTACCGTGACTTGGTTGAACTTTGGAACTTTATTCAAAGTCATTTTTTATCGTGTTGCAATAAAAGTTTATATCTCCTATTTAGCAACCAAAACACAGCTGTTCAGTTATATTGACGTACAGTTATCACTATCTCGTTAATAATATATCATTTTATTATCCCAATGTCTCCTGCGTGAGAAGGATTAAATTATCAGAACATGGTATTTATTTTTGAATTAAATCAATGTTTATGATTATAGTTATATACAACTTTGAGCAAATTTTATTTATTTATATAAGTATTGCAAACAAATTTCAATTTGAAAAAAGACGTCTTTATTTGTAAAAATATTAAGATCGGATGTTGATGACGTAATTATTATTGTTGACATTGAATCCTTTGGCTTACAAAGTAAATAGTGTTGAGAGTAGATAGTGTTGATTAATTGCGGCGAGTTGTATAGAGCCACGATAGCATGGTTGGTAGTGCACCTGACCCGGCATGTGTGCGGGCTCGAATCCCGCTCGTGGAACTTTTTCAACACTTTGTCTTTTTTTAAACAAAATTAGTATCATCATTAGTATAAAATAATGATAACATACCTACATATAATGAGAAGTTTAATTATTTAACATACATATAAATGATGAAATTGATTAATGAACATACAAAACACACAGACACACACACACACACACACATACACACATACCCCTCACACACGCACACACACACAGTTAGTTATATTTGGTTTTTATTTTATTAATTAAGTAGTTTTTTTTTATTATATAAATTGAGTAACTAGATTAAGTACATGGTAATTTCTATGTATACCTTAGAGATAAGAAAGAGCGGAACCTCTTGAAACAGGCAAATTGTGTCTAAAAGGAGGCTCCAGCCACTGCTATTTTATTTACCTTTAAGTAACCCAATAAATGAATTTTTATTTTTTTTATTTTTTTATTTATTCATAACAATCATACAGGTTAAGAAAAAACACAAAATAGGATAACAGTTATCCGCATCCTAATAACAGATGATCAATCACGTAGTTCAAAAAACTCTGAACATATAACTTATATCTCTCACTTTATGGTCTCAGCGACAGTTAATGACAATATCATTTTTATGTACGAGAACGGCCGATGCCTCCACCACGGGGGCATCACACACCGGGGGCCTGACCCACGAACCCGGCCTATCCTGTTCAACATTCATAAGATTGAATAATGATTGAGTATTTTCAAAAGCCTACAAATAGCGTTCCAGATTCACACACTGAATAAATAATGACACCTTTACATGCGTCGCAACAAATGAAATACAGACATAGTCAACGTTCATTTTAAACATAACCGCCTCTGTGTTGTCTAGTGGTTAAGACCACCGGTTTAGACCCAGAGGTCCCGGGTTCGATTCCCAGCGGGGGGTACATGTTTGTGTACTCGGTTTGGTAGGTGGTAGGGCTTCTTTCTTTCTGTCCGCCTGGCTTACTGACATGATACCAAGTACGTACTTCTTCCGTAATCCTCAGTTGTTGAGGATTCCGGGTGTAGCGCGCCTTCACCTTTCGCCTTATCATCACTCAACATCAAGTGAGTTAAAGACCAAATTGTAGAATTTAAAAAAATTAAGGTATCAGTGGATTCGCTGCCTGCCAACTAACGTCTTCCTTAGTAGAAGGCAGCTGAAGTCATTTATTCAGTTTAGTAACGTCATTATGCCATCGGTTCGTACGTCTTCTCTGGGCTGGAGACTTTGTACTGAGAAGAACCGGCATGAAACTCAGCAAGGACATTTCGTTTCTCCCTTTCTTTTACAGTCTCACATATTGGAAAATGCCCTCCCTGTCATAGAAGGACACTTTACATAGCAAATCATCGATTCGATCGAATTCATCACGTGAACCAAAACGAGAATTTGTATGGCATTGAAACAGAGCCTCTTGGTGACAAGAGGTGAGGGTGAGTCTGTTAATCACTGATTTTGTTTTTGTGTTTGATTTTTACAGCTTGACTACAAAAGCTTTTGTTACCGACCAGCAACGTTATAGCTTCTTTGGATCTCTCTTTGGCCTACCTTCAAAATTCTAAATTTCAGTGACATCTTTTTATAAAAATATGTAAAGAACAGTAGTTGACAATAAACATCAATAACGGGAAAAAATGTTCTCATTGCTCGTGCCCTATCCTCAACAGATTATATGACTAATGTTGATGTTCAGCTCCTCCGTGCTTCGGAAGGCACGTAAAGCCGTAGATCCCGGCTGCATTAGTAGTCGTTAACAACCACCAATCCACACTGGTATATATAGTTCTGAACATTACTTACCATTCTCTTTGTACTATGGCAGATCAAAAGCTCACAATTGAAAGGCTGATTTTGCTGATGCTTCTCAAACATAAGGAAAGAACTTGTGAATGTTCCGCATAAAAAATGATGTCAAACCTTCACTCCTTATTTATTCTAAAGTTTACGCGAATTTTCTAAGGTTTTGTTTATTTCCGAGGTTCTCACATTGTGTGAATGAATAGAACTGTATAAAGGTTTGGGTATACCTAAATGTTAAGCAAACACTGCTTAAATGTGTAAAATTCCAACCTGTGGTTATTACTAAAGTTTTCAATAACTAATTTTGCAATAAAAATTTAAAGCCAACACTAAAATAACTTTTATTAATTTCCGATGATTATCTCATTTATAATTTATATCAATTCCCATTTCAATTAATTCCGAGTCACTGATATAATTCATGAGAGCAATGAAGGAGTATTGAATATTAAATTAATGAATCCCTGAGGAACCTTTATGTAAATAGGTCAGCTATGTCAAACAGTTATGCTCCAATATTCTGAATCTGAAGACACTACGTATTACGTAATCCATAATTGATCCCCTCTGAAATGTACTTTATCAGTAGTTCCCTTTAATTTATTCAATAGAGGACAGGCGAACGTCCTCAAACGTCAGAAACGTCTACAGATTAAAGGGTTAAACCGATTCACAAGGAGGTAGGTACCTATTATTAAACGGGTACCCTAAGAAAGGTACCTACTACAATCTTGCGATAATAAGTCTTTTAAAAAAGCATCATAGGTCCTTTTACTAGACTACTGTTCATTAAAAATGTTTCATCAATATATTATACATATGTATCTTGAGGAGCTCGATGGCGCAGTGGCTAACGCGCCCGGTCTGCGAGTGCTGAGGTTAAGCAACTTTCGCAAAGGCCGGTCATCGGATGGGTGACCAAAAATTTATCATCTCCAGCTCCTCCGTGCTTCGGAAGGCACGAAAAGACGTTGGTCCCGGCTGCATTAGCAGTCGTTAACAACCACCAATCCGCACTGGGCCCGCGTGGTGGTTTATGGCCCGTTCTCCCTATCCATCCAAAGGGAAGGCTCGTGCCCTAGCAGTGGGGACATAAATGAGCTGATGATGATATGTATCTGAACGAACGAACGAATATATGAACAGGGACGTTTTTTCTGAACTAACTCAGTAGCGCGCGGGTCGCATGAAATACGCGCGGGGGTGGGGGGAGGGGGGGGGTGGAAGGGGGGGCTTTGCAGATACAGAACAGGTTTTTTTGGAAAAAGAATTATTAATTATTTTCTACGAGATCTTACTACTTATTTCCCCTTGATTACCTCATAATAATATACGTTAACATCTCTCTCAAACTCGCACTCGGTAGACACAAAGACAGTTCTCTCCAATGTGAGCGCTGTATACCCGGCGCCTCCACCAAATGTAACAACCGGCTGGGTCGTTACTTAGGTACCGGGGGGTTTATTAAATGAAAAGGCTTCCAAAGCACTAATTATATATTATCTTTTCAATATTACAATTACAAGATCAATCGTTGTCGCGGTCTGTCAATCGAGTCCGCGATGTTCTTTCTTTTTGCTTCCATCTCTTTTTTCTACATCGTTTGAATTCAGGCCACGGCGGCTGCCAGTCAGCATGCCCGAGCAAGGAGTCTCGGTTACCACAGTATGCATAGTTAATTCATTAATTAACAATTAATGGTAATAGAAGGCCTTGCACGAACAATGATGAAATTCAAGTCGTAGAACTCGTTAACGTAAAAGTGGAATATTGTATGGCAATTAAAACAGCGCCGCAACACATTTTATTTAATGGAACTAAAATGTAATTTAAAGAATTTATGACGTTTAGTTAATCTACGATTTCGATATAAGTTCGTGCTAAGTCCTCAAGGCCTCAAGTCTGCTAATTTAATAACGTTCAGTAGTGTGGACTATTTCAGACTCAGTCTAGTTCACCACCATTGTTGACGTTTAAACATAGCTCGCAGAATCGGGGAATGTTCTTTTGAAGTTTGGGAGTGGCACCACGAAGCTATAAATAAAAGTCAGTGATCAACACCTTTTTCCTTCAATCTTGAAGGGCCAGTAGATGATTTTATTTTTTAATTGACTTAAGAAACAGTTGAAACAGATCAGCTGCTGTTATCCAGTAAAACTTCAATGATATTCTGTTGCTAAGCTCAAGTGGCATTGGGCAGGGCACATTGCTCGCAGGACTGATAGCCGCTGGGGCGGATTAGTTCTTGAGTGGCGACCGCGTACCGGAAAGCGCAGTGTAGGCAGGCCTCCAACAAGGTGGACCGACGATCTAGTGAAGGTCGCTGGATGCGAGCAGCAAAAAACCGGTCGTTGTAGAGATCCTTGGGGGAGGCCTTTGTCCAGCTGTGGACGTCTTTCGGCTGAGATGATGATGATGATGATGATGATATTCTGTATTATTTTATGGTGATGAAAACTGGTGTCGGTGCTATTACGATGTGTGATGTACCAATTAGAAAAAGCTCTTCAGTTAATACTTTTGAATTGAATCTCAAGAGATACTTATTGGACCTACAAAAGACGGATCATCATCATCATCATCATCATCAGCTCATATATATCCCCACTGCTGGGGCACGAGCCTTCCCTGTGGATGGATAGGGAGAACGGGCCATAAACCACCACGCGGGCCCAGTGCGGATCGGTGGTTGTTAACGACTGCTAATGCAGCCGGGACCAACGGCTTAACGTGCCTTCCGAAGCACGGAGGAGCTCGAGATGATAAATTTTTGGTCACCCATCCGATGACCGGCCTTTGCCAAAGTTGCTTAACCTCAGCACTCGCAGACCGGGCGCGTAAACCACTGCGCTGCAAAAGACGGATAGTACATAACAAATAATAATATGTATTACTCGTAACAGACTTCTGATAACTACACTTGTAGTGTAATTATTGTTAAATAAGATTATTTAAGACGTTTTGTTTATTTGCGTATGTTTTCTGTTAAATGTTGTAAGTTGTTTGCCCAGCGCCATGCGCACATTTCTATACATATAATGACTTGTCCTGACTAAGTGATTCATCATCGCCAAGCCGAAACCGCTGAAGCTAATTAGATGAAATTTGGACTGTAGGTTAATTGAGTGGCGTAACCAGCCACTAAGAAACCATTTAACGGAAATCGTACCTTAAGAGGGTCAAATAGGGGGGTGAAAGTTTGTATGAAAGTCCGTCAGTTTTGAAGTAAAATACATGAAAATTGGTATTTGACTTTATAAAAAGAAATTAAGAATGACGTGTCTCAGGAATTTTGTATTTTTTCTTTTAAAAGAGTTACTAAGAGAAGATAGTTTTTTTAGGGAAATCGTTTAAAGTAATTAATATAAAAATGAATAATTTAATCGATCTATAAATTTTTAATAAAATAAAGAACGACGTGTTTAAGGATTTTTCGAAAAACCTCCCCTAGAGGGCTGACATGAGGGTCAAAAGTTAGTATGGAAATCTTGTCATTCCTTACATTTAATTTTCGGTATTTGGCCTGGTTACAAATTATGAAGTGTTTCAAGGTTTTTGGAAAGTGATCCCTTTTATTTGGCTTTTATTTACGAATAAACACAAGTCGTGTAGCCCACGTGAGCAAAGCCGCGACCAAAAGCTAGTTTTATATAAAACTAGGCATACGCAGAATACCAGTGTCGCGGCACTTCGAGTCACGTCTTAATGCTGAGCGGAGACGTTTTTGATACAACCCTTATTCTAAGTTATGTTTTTTAGTATAATGTGTACTTTTTTTTATGAAAAAAACATTTTTCTATTCTATTCTAATGTAAAGAAAAACAAAAAAAACAGATTACGTCAGGTCCAACTTTGATCAATTGGGATCTGACGTATAAGCAATTTATTTCCCTTTCCGGGGAAGTGCGGGATTCACCTAAGGTCTCCAAATTAAATTTAATCGTGTCCGTCCCCCCGTCCCCTCCCTCCTGCTCTCTACACACTCCAATGAGAAAATTGTCGTTCACAGTCGGTAAACATCGTAACGAGTTTGTGCCCTCAACATAACCTTTTGGAATCAAACTGATTTCGGCATTTCGGCATGGAGTTGCGACATTATTAAAAGGTATAATAGAATAAATATTTATTCAGTGACGCTGTTTACAACGTCATCTCTATAGACTGGGCAACGATTTTCCCATGCCAAAAAGTCTTGGTGGATGATACCCCACCAGCTCATTTTATGCCCCCATCGCCACCACTGCTGGGGCTCGAGCCTTCTCTACAGATGAAGAAAGAGCCATAAACCACCACTCGGGCCCAGTGCGGATTGGTAGTTGTTAACGACTGCTAGTGCTGCCGGCACTTAAGCTGCTTTCCGAAGCACGGATTATATCGAGAGGATAAAGTTTTATATTGTTGATTACAGGTAGGTCCAACTTCAGCAAAGAGGTCAATCGTCGAATTCAATTAAGCTGGGCAGTGTTCGGTACCTAAGCCTAAGCTACGAAATATCTCATCGTCCTATATACCGCAGTGTCTCAAGACGAAAGTCTTTGACCAGTGTGTGTTGCCAGTAATGAGATGACTTACTGAGACGTGCTCGCTCACTATGGGCATTATCAGAAGGCTCAAGGTCACTCAAAGAGCAATGGAGAGGGCTATGCTCGGGGTTTCTCTGCGAGATCGAATCAGAAATGAGGAGATCCGTAGAAGAACAAAGGTAACCAACATAGCCCGAAGAGTTGCTAAGCTCAAGTGGCAGTGGGCAGGGCACATTGCTCGCTGGACTGATGGCCGCTGGGGCGGAACAGTCCTCGAGTGGCGACCGCGTACCGGAAAGCACAGTGCGGGCAGGCCTCCAAAAAGGTGAACCGACGATCTGGTGAAGGACGCGGGAAGCCGCTGGATGCGAGCAGAACAAAACCGGTCGTTGAGGAGATCCGGGGAGGCCTTTGTCCAGCAGTGGAAGGCTTTTGACTGAGATGATGATGATGATGATACAGTTTTGGTCACCCATCCGACGACCGGCCTTTGTAAAAGTAACATCAGCAATTCCAGACCACGCTTACCACTGCGCCATCAAGCTCCTCTTGATATTGTATGGTATACCAAATCGAAATTCGAGGCAAAAAATACTTGCTAAAACAACGATACATCCCACACATCCATTCCTACCTACTATAATCAGATAAGACGATTTTTTTAGTCCCCATGGATATGGTCAGACGACTTCCGAAAAAAATAGACAATTTCTGAAGGAAACTGATATCTGTACCGCTCGTCTCCCATGAGGGTATCGCGTGACGAAAGTCATTTAATGCTGGCAACTATCCATCTTGCCTTTATGCCTTTGTGGTGTAACGAAATAAAAAGAATACATTTTATTTGAATTTGCGAAGGTTCCGGCATTACGCACCTTTTTATTTTTGAATAATGAATCGAAATAAAATCGCCACATTATTTTTACTGTGCGTACCCAGACTAATCAAGTTATACGTAAGTCATTTGAGTCTTACCAACATTACCTTCGGTAACTGAACTTGACTTAATCCTACTGTGATCCCACTAATCGCACTTTCACTTTCAGCCCTGTCTTTATCAGAGCCAAATGTGCAAAGTTCAAAGTCTCCAAGTTATAACGGTTTGCGTGAGAAGCGGCCTGTCTTACCAACCCGGCTTTATTGCATTTTGAAGTCTCATTATCCGCGGTAATGCCAGACAAAATATTCGGAACAATATTAATTGCGATGAAAAAGATAAAATATGCTTGTAAATCGGATCATTATTTTGACAACCTTCTTCGAGATAAACCGAAGTAATAACAAGCAATCTAATCTAATAGCAATTCTTGTATATGTCGGAGACGTGGCGCTAGCATCGCTTAGAAAAGACAAGTATAGTCTATACTTAGTGTGGTCTGCGCAGCCTATGCTCTATGGTACGCGAAACGTCAACGTCAGTTGACGCGACAACGGACGGGGGACATTTGAACGGGAGCGGTCGGAGAGTACGCACGCGTAGAACTCACTTCGTTTCTAAAATCCATTAGCATCGGGCGACTGTTTCTAAATAATTTAATTGTGATGTTAAAATAACATTAAAGTGACTGTAAGGAATACGACTGCGCTTTTATTTTGAAGATCCAAGATGAACAGTGTTATCGACGAATCAGAGTTTGCTCGACCGTCCTATCTACAAACCAACCTCGCCGCCGACATATATTTATATAATCTGAATCTCGGAAACGGCTCCAACGATTTTCATGAAATTTAGTATGCAGGGGGTTTCGGGGGCGATAAATCGATCTAGCTAGGTTTCATTTTTAGAAAACATTATTGAAAAAAATAACGAGCAAAGCTCGGTCATCCAGGTACTGTTAGTATAATAAGAATGTAATCTGTTGTGTTCAGCAAGTGGCTTTTAATATTTTTTTATTTTGTTTTTTATTACATGTTCTGATTGTCTTTTTTTTTGTGTGTTTATCAGTAATGGAAAGTGTCTTAAAATGATAGGACATTTTCCAATAATTCGCCGCTGTAAGAGAGAAAAGAAATGCCCTTGATTTTCTTGCCGGTTCTTCTCAGTACAAGGTCTTCCGCCCAGAGTATACTTACGAACCTATGACATAGTGACATTCACAAGAGCTATTTGTAGCCTAAACTGAATAAATGATTTTGTATCTTGAACTTTAAACAGTCGCGTTGTTTAAAAGGAAGATTTTTTTATAAAATGTTGAAAATAATTTTTAACGCAAATTTTGTTGCGAACAAATTACAAAAACACAAATGTTGAAAAAATTTCCACGAGCAGCATTTGAACCTGCACCCTTCTGACATTCCAGGTCAGGTGCTCTTCCAATTGAGCTATCGCCCTGACCCTGACGCAACAAAATTTGCTTTAAAAATCATTTTGAACATTTTATAAAATAGCTTGCTTATTTCTTAACTGATCTTTAATATTTGTAAAAATATTATGATCGGATGTTAATGACGGTAGTTGTTGACATTGAATGGGGGCCTTTGGCTTACCAAGTAAAAAGTGTTGAATAATTTCGGCGGGCTGGTTAGAATCGCGATAGCTCAATTGGAAGAGCACCTGACCCGGAATGTCAGAAGGGTGCAGGTTCAAATGCTGCTTGTGGAAATTTTTTCAACATTTGTGTTTTTGTAATAAGATTTTTTTACTCCGAAACATAGTAAATATAGAGGTAAGTAATTCACGTAAATTAGCTTTCAAACTTTACTTTTCGAACATTATCACCATAATAAAATATACATGATGTTTGGTCAAACCAGAAAAGCACCACTTGGCCGAGATATTGAAGGTGTTAATTACAAAGAAAAATTTTAAGTGACCCAATTGATGCTAAGTTATTAGTATTCATCCTCGTGGTTTAAAAAATCAGAAGTGAAAACATGTCAGAGTTAAACAAAAATAATGTAATATGTAAATATGGTTTTGCATATTATCACGGTGTCCTTTTTACATGGTTGCATGACTATGTTTCGGGATAATACACATATATTACGAAACATCCTGTATATAAAAAAGTGCATTTAACTAATTTGATTTCACGAACATAGTGCACAGTAACAAACCGCATAAAGGCGAGCACCACTCACGATGTTGAAAGCTAATATTTATGAACGCACGTTTTTTACTAGTGCACATCCATATAAAGCCAATATTCAGGCCGTCAGCATGAAACTGAGGCAATTTGCTTTATACGTGATGAAACCGTTTTTTAATATAAAACGTTTATGATCATAAAAGCCTAGACTTATTATAGGGAATTTATCAAAATTAGAAGAAAGGGAGAAAAGAAATACCCTGGCTACGTTTCTCGCCAGTTCTTCGACCCTACGTTCTTCGTTCTGACGCAGAAACCGGTCACGCGCACGGCAGCGTCTCTGGCCTTCATTAGGTGTCTTTTGTCCAGGTGATTGGGCACAAGGGACATAGTATCTAATTTTTTAAGTAGGTTTTTTAAGTATTTTAAATGACACCCATCTACCAGTATTTAAGCGGAAGCGAAGACAGCTAGCAGCGCAGAATTATAACCCTCAAGTTTTTAAAGCCCGAGTGAATAGGCTGTTTCTGGGCAAGCTCGTTCCATCGTCGGCCTCTTCTTAGCCCTAGGGATTAGAATGAGGCCAAGAGCAAGCCCATCATACAATAAAATAAAATAAAAAAATAAAAAAATTATGCCGCCCCTTATTTATTTTTGTAAAACTCAACATCCACAGTAAAAACTATATTTTTTTAAAGTTGGCAAATGCGGGAGGCATACCACCAGACTGTAAGCGGAAGCGAAAACAGCTAGCAATAAAGGATTATGCCGCTCCTGTTTTTGATCATCATGTTCTTCTTTCCAGATCCTGCCTCACTGCCCAGGCCCGAGGGTTTCGACCGGAAATCGGGATAAGGGCCTACCCACTAAAAACAACATTCCCTTCACGTGCCGCTAGGGTGACAGGGATCACCGGTTTGGCAATCACCAGTATTCACCCTAGCGGTGGCTCGCTAGAGAGAGCACGCCCAAGGATGTTCGAGCTTGAGCGTCCTCCAGGCGTCCTGAGGCTAGTGGACGGCTAGGGATTTTAAGACACTGTGCTTTATAAAATAGTGGCGTATCTTCCTTTTCTCTCGTAAGCTAAGCTGCAGTTCCTTTGAAGCTGGCCGCGGTGCCGCGTTAACACTAATGAGCTTGGTCGCCCTTTGTGAACGCTAAATAGGAGATTTGTGGACCGCCAGCAGAAAAGTATCGGCGGAATAATCAAAAAATTTACTTCTTGGGAACGAATGAGATCGCTGGTCAGAAAGGATGTGGAATGTATTTAATTTTTGATATGATATTAAGTCGGACTAAGAATAAAAAATTTACAAGCTGATTGCATAAATGCTACCAACCTTTATTCCCGTTCTGTCTCTGCGGCGCGGAAGTTCTCTAGCTGATGATGGCACTTCGTGGGATTCGTGGTCGATGACGTCACAGACAAAAGTCCAGTCAAAGTTAGTTAGAATACGAAAAGAGACAATAGACTGCAATGTCGCTCTAGCGTCATTGCAGTCTATTACTCTATTCTTCTATTCTTAGTATTCGGTCTACCGAACAAATGGAAAACTGACGACTCTATCTACAAATGAATAACTTTTTCAGCTGATTTCACGTAGGTGCGTTTATAATTTAACATCTGTATCTTAGCTTCATTCACGATCATTCACGTTTCTTCATCATCATCATCTAAGCCAAAAAGACGTCCACTGCTGGACAAAGGCCTCCCTCAAGGATAAATAATTTTGAGGGGAACTTACCATAATCGCCACGCTTGGCAGGCGGGTTGGCGATCGCAGTAAGGTGAGAATAATAAGAGAGACGCTGCTGCCCATCCTCTGGAATGGTCCCATAGTCGCCTTCTACGACACCCACGGGAAGAGATGGAGTGGTGCAATTCTTTATCCCCGGCACCACACAGGGAATTCACATTCACGTTTATTCAGTTGTATTTAGGTTTATTCACTAATGTTGAATAAGTTCCCTACTTTTTTTCGCACCGTACAGTAATTAGGACGGTCGTTCGTACGTGCGAATCGGATCAAGTTGTAGGAACAAAACCTATACAGATTGTTGTACAGTCGGCGACAAATTGTACGAAGCAAACTTAATAGTCGGAAATACCTTTATTTTGAAGATTTTTTTATTTATTTATATTAGTATGACTTATTTATTTATGTTAGGATTATATAAAATATTAGTATGCTTGTTTGCACTTTTGTTACTTTCACTTACACCGCCGCTCCGGTCCCATTCCATCTTAGGTTGGCTGGATGAGATCTTTTTCAGAGATAAGTCCACCTTTGTTAGATTTTATATATTCTTAATTTAATATTCTCTTATTAATTTAACAATTCAATTAGTTTTTAAGAGTTAGAAAAATATAATATACAACTTGTGTTGCTTCCATCAATTTGAATAAATGAACAGTTAATAAAACGTTTTTCAGAATAAACAGGTACATACAATTTTTCAATTAAATTCAATTCAATATATTTATTTTACAAAGTATTGGTAAAACAACTTAATTAAGGTATAACATTTATTTTTTGATTGATTGATTTAGAAACAGTTATAACTTTACTTATTACATTACGTATTACAGTACAAACAAACCAACGCGATGTTATAAGACAATAATAAATAAATAAATTATATTATAATATTATATTATTATGTATATTATAATAAATTATAATAAACAATAAGTATTTTTTTTAAACACAAATATAAAATTAATAAGCATTAAGTAGATAGTTCAGATTCATTAGATGGTATCATTAGTTTCCGAGACAACTTCTCAACATATACGAGTAATGAGGATATAATATAATAAGATATATATGATAATTAATATACAAAATTTATATTGTAGCACACAAGACACATAAATTGATTTCGCTGACCGTACCAAGTATAATAAAAAAACAACCGTTCCAGCTTCCGACGCTGTAAAAGAATAAGAAAAAAACGCTCTTGCAGAATTTCGTGCTGACTTTTATCAGCACAAAGCGTCGGAGCAGAGCCACGATTCTGCTTTTTGATAACGTCGACAATCGTATCCCAGGATATTTGTCTAAAGAACTTTATAAGGTTAAGGATAACATTAAAGACTAAGATATGTTCGATTCGCGGTTGTTCAACGATTCACCTACCAACAACTGGGAATTGAATTGGAACGCAAGTTTAATTTCAATAGTTGATAGTGTTGTAATATAAGAAATCCTTTTTAGTTAAAGTTTGTAAAGTTATTCGAGACAAATATATACTACTAGCAGACCCGGCGGACTTCGTACCGCTTTGACAGTTTCCATCATTGAGTTAAATATATATCAATGGTTTCCATGACAACAAAACAAACAAATCATTTTGTATTGGAAAATTGAATTGTCGTTTTTTTTTTAATATAGAGAAAAGGGTTATTTGACACTGACGGGTATTTATGTGTTAGAGATGGCTGTTTTTATAAAAAGCAATATTCAGTATTTTAAACGTAAAAGTACAAATAATTGTAATTTGCGGAAGAGATATACATATGACTTGTCTTTACCAAATATTAATAATGCCCTGTATCACAAAAGTGCCTATGTAACTAGTATCCAAATATTCAATCACCTGCCCACAGATCAAAAAGCCTCAGTAAATTTAAGTTGTTTTAAAATTAAATTAAAAAGATGGCTTATAAATCAGGCATTCTACAGTCTGACTGAATATTTCGGTACAAAAACAGCATAGCGGCTGTTTCTATGTATTATATACCTACCTACTAAAAATTGCATGCCCGACTAGGGTAAATTGTTTGTTCCCATTATTATGCTCAACACCTGCTATGTATTTTACACAATTTTATGACAATAATAATTTATCTTATCTTATCTTATTTATAGCCTATGTTACTCAGCGCTAATGTAGCATTCTAATAATTTTATAAATCGGTCCAGTAGTTTTTGAGTTTATTCGTTGCAAACATACATACATACAAAAATACGAAGATTTCCTCTTTATAATATTAGTATAGATGATAAGTACAGTCAGGTCTTTTTAAAACAAAAGAATCCGTCGATTTGTGACTTCATTCTGAGTTCTGGGTCTGGTTTTCATTCGCCATTCAATCACGTTAACGAAAACGACAATTTGTATAGCATTTTAACTCGTCTCGTAGGTCGCTAGGAGGCGCTGCTTCAATCCCATACTAATTTTCGTTTTCGTAAACGTAATCGAATGAATACGAATAGTACCTAAAGAAAACTCAGACGAGGCACCCAGATTTGAAGAACAAATATGAATATGAATAGTTACCTACCAAACGTGAAGAACTCCAGTCGACTTTCGCGCTAGAACAATTCAGTAACAAGGTTTGAGACGACGACGACGCCAAATGAAGTTTCAAGTAAAAGCTGGAATTCGCTATTGTCACTGCAGCTGAATAACTCTTCACACTTTTCACTAGTCTGTTGTCCCAACTGGGGAATTCATATCGAATAAACTTATTCAGTCTCACGTGAAAATATAAGTAGAATTTTTTATTTCATATTGACAAAATAATTTCTACTAACAACCGTAAATTGAAATGGAAAAACATCGACTTATCGCATTCTTATTTTTTAATCGCCTCTGTGGTCTAGTGGTTAAGACCACCGGCTTAGACCCAGAGGTCCCGGGTTCGATTCCCATCATACATCTTTGTGTAGGTACTCGGTTTGGTTGGTGGTAGGACTTATTGGTCCGCCTGGCCATCTACCACCATCTTATCTAAATATGTCGCCATAACATCAATGTTTGTAGCATTGTTGTGTTCCGGCAGCTAGAGATAAGATAGCCAGTACCTCACTAGTTGAAGGTCCCGGGTGAAGTGCGCTTCCATCATTGGCTTTATCATCACTTAACATCAGGTGAGATCAAGGCACTGTGCTTACCCATGAATATAAAAAAAAAAATCTTTCGATAAATAAATATTCGACTGAATGAACCATCGCACAAGTGTTTCGCACAAACGTACAGAAGACCGCACATCAGCCTATCCAAAACTCACAAATTTCTTCATTAAATGTTCAAACCTTATGGCATAACCGCCTCTATGGTCTAGTGGTTAAGGCCACCGGTTTAGACCCAGAGGTCCCGGGTTCGATTCCCAGCGGAAGGTACATAGTAGTAAAGCAGCAGAGTGTAGTGCGGTGTCGGTATTTTTCTATATTTTAAAATGTATTTTGTCTCTCGCATCTTGGTTGTCGCAGACTGTAACGAAGTTTGTGAAAGTGAAAATTCATCTCGGAGACAAAGGCGTTGACAAAATTGTTTTGAAACGTTGTTTTCGCCTAGTTATTCACAAGTATGTCTGATGTATTTACTTACCTTATTTCTTTCATAAAATTATAAACGCTTTCATCGTTTGGTTTTCATCAAGGCGCCTAATGTGAAAATTTACCATTACAAAATTTTTATTGTCTTTGTGGTCATCGTCCGCCTAGCACTATCGATATCGTACAATAACTTATATATGACCTCAAAGCTGCTTCGGTGTCATCGCGATCGTCCTGACACACCATCCCAACCCTCTACTAGTAGTACCTACTAGTGGTATCAGTGTCCCATTCCACTACTATAGTATGGAGGAGAAAAGACGACAGAGTCACGGTAATAATAGTATTACCGTGACTGAGTGCATCTGCGTTTGCGTTTACGTTTGTGCACCTGCGCATTTGACCGCTTCCAAACTATGGACTCTGATTCATTAAAATAAGGGTTAAAATTAAAATAAATCCCGGTCCCCGCTTAACAATTACAAACATCGCCGTTGATCTTTGAACATTGATCATTCTGTTTTAGATCATAAAGGTTATTTTGGTATTGAAAACATATATGTTTTATCCTATATTCTATGTCTTATCCCCGGACCTAACCTATAGATTAGGTCCTGGAACCTAACCTATTGTACCAAGTTTCATCTCGATCCGTCCAGTGGTTGAAACGTGATTGAGTAACAAACATCCAAACTTCACATTAATAATATTACTTAGTAAGATTTCGTTTCATTTCATCCATATATGCAATAATATTTCATAGTATAGATTGTTACGTTCCTAGTAAATTGCGTTTGCAAAACGCCGAGCTGCATATACATATATAGATAGCTATAAAAGTACAATATGGTCACGTCACGTAATTCACTAATGAATGACGAACAAAGATACGGTGAGCGCAAGAGTAAAAGAAATAGCTATCACTAAGCCATTGCGCTTCGAGTGTGACGACAGGGACATACATAGATTAAGAATTGTAACCGAAATCAGAGAGAACGGATATTAGAAAGTAGGTAGGAAATAGACAGAAATAAAGCAGGTTGTTTGTGTTAAATGAAAAAATGTTTTAATTTTGTAAGTATGTATCATAAAATATACATTTGAATTAAGTGAGTTACACGGGTCACAATTTCGAGCACAAGCATTTATGTACATTTTTCACAAAAGTATATTAAATAGAAACAACTTAAGAAGTTACCTAATACTATATAATTTCCGAATTTATTTCGACTTAATAAAACAACTGCTTAAAAAAATTAAAAGAAAAAAACTTTTAAAAACAAGCTTTTATTACTTGTTAATAAAAAAAGAACTAAAAACGTTTTTATCACAGACCCAACTTTTTTATAAATAAAAGCGTGTTACATTTTGATGGAATATTAAAGAACATTTAGTATAATTATTACACCTTCATTATTTTTCTTTTTTTTTTACTACAAGTGATTGAAGACTTTTTTTTTGTAAATGCCTTTAAATTGCACTACGTTTGGGTTATTATTGTAACCAACATACCTGCGGATAACACCAAAGAGAATTTCGATATGATCTTGGCTCAATCTATACGTCGCAATGTATAGATCACGCCAAACTTCTAGTCTCCTCTGAAGTTGCTTCGCGCAGCTGTACACAGCCAGGCCCTGCCGCTCGACCCCGCCTTCGTCCTAGTGACGCATATTTTTTACTACTGCGACGCGAATCGCGCCAATTTCAGAGGGGACTAGAAGTTTGGCGCGATCTGTACCTCAACAAAGGAGTTGGTTCAATGACATATGACGTATAAAGATGCTTTAAACTTTAAATACACACCAATAAACCTAAGAAGTCAGTTTTCGATTTGGATTCAACAATTGATTTTTTCGTTAAATTTATTATTATTCGTTATCTAACGCTACGCTTTGTTTTATTGTAGATCCGCAACGATAAAATATATTCTTTTCCTTTTCTCTTGAAATGTAATTACGTTTTTTTAATATTTTTAGTATGTCTGCCATTCTGGCAACCTTTTTTTTCAGTCTTTTATTTTGTTGAATTAACACTTTGTTCTTTTTTTGTAATTTTTTCTTCTCAATGGTCAATTTTTTTATACATTTCTTAAGCGCTGCCTTTCTAGGTGACTCCAGAATTTCTTCCATATCAGATATACTGACGTTGTCGAGACTCGAGGGGGAATTGGGAATATTTTGAGTTCCGTGTTTCTGAAAAATAAGGTATGTATAATGTAGTATAATGTAATGAATATACACATTGTAACAAAAATCTCATAACGTTATACTTATTAAGACGGTGATCGTACTCATTAACATCATCAGCCTGGTAGGCTACTCTTGAACGCAAACTCAATCTCAATACAATTCCAATGCGATTAATATGTATCGATATTAGGATAAGTTTCGCAATTTTGGAACGCCTCATTTCGATAATAATTTGTTCACTCAATTTCCACGCAATTTAATTCCAATGTGGCTCTATTATCCCTTTTAAGAGTGCCATTTGACATTTTTTAGATTTGTGATTAGAAATTGATTAATGCAATTGTGTTTCAAGAGTAACCCTACTGACGTGGTGTACTGCTGGACATGCCAAGTCCTCATAATCATCAAATAGACTTTATAATAAAAGCTATTCATGCTTGATTCTATTACGTATTTCGGGGGTAGGGGGATTTTATTATACCTACCCTGTATGTTTAGTATTATTTCAAGTGTTTTAGATAAGTACCTCAATTACAGGCAGAGCATTTTTCTTTATCAGGGTTCGGCCTTTATTGGAAGTGTATATATCATCACTCTTAAAGTGGATACTGCAGATTCTGCTGCTATTCGATGGCATCCAATCTAATTCACTTCGTTGCTTACGCACAATTGCGATCCATTCTTCTTTACAGACCTCATTAGAAGGAAATCTATAAAAAAAAGTTGTGAATAGTTAATAAAGCAAAAAATGAAGAGTCATGTCTGCGGTTTTGTTTTATTTTCTAAATTGTGTGTTATGTCGAATATTAATGTGAAATAATGGTGGATTACTAACCGTTATGTGTTTTGAGTGTGCATGAGTGTTGGCAAATGAAACAAAACAGCGCAACGTCACTTTTAATTCTCTCAAGAAGTCAACCCGAGGACTTAGTAAAGCCCCACATCTTTACTGAGATACTCGAGGGGTTGGGGGGTATATCATTTCTTACTTCTCATTTCTATTATCATTCCTCATCACGACGACCTCCGTAGTCCGAATCGCTTGAACACCGGACTTTAGGCAGCGCTAACTTTGAGGTCCCGGGTTCGATTCCCTGTTGGGTCAATGTCAAAAATGAACTTTTCAATATTGTGTCGGGTCTGGGTGGTTGTGGTACCGTCGTTGTTTCATATTTCCATAAAACCAGTGCTTTAGCTATTTACCTTGGGATCAGAACAAATGTATGTGATGTTGTAGGCAACTTAGAATATTATATTATAATTATATTATATTATATTATATTATATTATATTATATCATCAGACAGGGAGGAAATATTTTTTATTTATGCATTACTTGTAAGAAAAATTAATTTGACACTGGCTAAATGTGCTAATCGCACGAAGCCATCAACTAAAGAAAAGGACAAAACACTGACGATACTAACGTTCCACATTAGCTACTACAGACATTCAACATCATGGTCCAAACCATTTCTGTACCGAATTTCATTATATCAGTTTAGCCATAGTAGAATGAAACAAGTAGGCCATCTTCATACATACGCACCGAGCGCGGCTTGTATGTGAGCGCAGCCGAGCCAACCCGTCCGTACGCATCGTCGCACGCACACACTGACAAAGTTTATTGCTAATAATGCTGCGCCAGTCGCGACTGAGCCACGTAATGCCGCGCGCGCCTGCTTGTTTCGTCGCTGCGCCCGCCGCGCCGCTGCCGCTCGTAGGTTATATATACTTTGTGAAATGTAAGTCAACGATGGCTACAAAAAAATTCAGGAGATATTGCAGTGTTTACGGATGTCTAAATAGCAGCTTGTCAAATCCAGAATTGTCCTTCTTTACCTTACCTACCGAACAAGAACGGTAAGTACCTCCTGCCTAACCTAATTACATTATTTTGTGTTAGTTATTTACTAGGTACCGAAAGAGTTAAGTTCTGCTTCAGATTTCGTGGATTAGAGAGGTAAATACATGTACCTAAGGATTTGTAAGTTTAATTTATTAGATTACACGGTACACCCTACCGTGAAAACAAGGGACTAATTAGGTACAGTCAGACTAAACACTTTGGACTTTGTACCGCTCTTATGTTGTGGGCATAAGTACTAATATCGAACTGCAAGTGTTTACCGTGATGTGCTGTTGACCGTACCTACTTACCTATTGTAAGTTGTTGTGTTGTACAGTTAACAAACTACGTTTAGGTAGGTCGGGGGTTCTCTGGAATCCATGAATTCATATTTCTAAGTATGTTCTTATTTTATATGTAGATACCTACCTCATTCTAATTAAAAGCGACAGCCCTACAAGTTTAGGTGATTATCGCTTGCTCGGGGGCCGAGTCGGCCTACTTGTTTCATTTTACTATGGTTTAGCTTAGCGGTTTGTCCGTGAAAGCGTAACAGACAGACATACCTACTAACAGAGATTCCAACATTACTTTCACATTTATAATAGTATAGCATACAATGTACTTATATATAATAGTATATATTATATAAGGACTAGGGTTCATGATTTCTCGAGCTTATCAATTTCTCGGGTCTCGAGAATTCTCGAGGCTGATTTCTCGGGACTTCTCGGGTTGTCGAGAAATTTACATTTACGTACGTTTTTGAATATTTTTTCGGTTCCAATAATGTGAATTAATCACCAAATGCAGTGGTTTTCATTTGCATTTTTGGCTGATTAAATAGAAAAAAAAACAACTTAAAACTTATTAACAAAATTAGCTTCTATTAAACAAAACAAACAAAAATTTCAACATGAAAACGTTAACATTATCTTAACTTATAATTAAATTACAATCACAGCATCATTTTTGGCATGTTCATTAGAAAAAAAATCAAATGAAAACTTTGCAAGATCAAAGAAACATCTCAAGCTGAACATACAGGTATGTACGTAACAATTAGGTCAGCTTACGCTGTCTGATAAAATATGCCTTTAGAAAAACTAAAGCATTTATAGCTTTATCAGACAGCCGGTTCCTTATTTTATTAACTACATATCCTGAAATTGAAAACACTCTTTCATTTTCATAAAATATGATTTCTCGAGTTCTCGACTTTTCTCGAGCTTAATTTCCCGGGAACAAAGCCCAACAATTTCCCGGGAATTCTCGGCTCGAGAATTCCCGGGAATGAACCCTAATAAGGACGGAATTATTATTCAAATGAATACCACTATGTGTGCTATGGTACGTTGTCGCATCTGTTTTTTTAATCTATGTCGTCGTCTTGGCACTTGTATTTTTTACCTTAAAAAAAACTTAGAAATTAACTAAAAATACGTAGTAAAAACAGATATTTTTGTATACTTACATGTGATATGTGATCCCTTGAGCTTTATTCACTTTAGCACAATAATTTGTGCACTTTCGAAACACACACGACGGCATTTTACTTATTTTTGTTCAACTGTCACGGACGACTCGCTCTGTGGCTTGTTTGACGCAAACTGATTGCGACATGAGACAATTGGGCTATAAATGAGTTTTCAACTCAAGCCGCGTAGTAACATATCTACTTCTTTTTTTAATGTAATATCATTGCATATATGTATCCGATTCACTCTCGTATACTTACTTCAAAGACATTTAACTACTTAATCTTTGACTTACTTGCTCTCTTTATTTATACCTTTGAAGTCGTTTATTCACAATATCAATAAGTTTTATATACGCGATTGTATATTTACTATGGGGAAAAAAGAAGTTGATATAACTTTTCATAAAAGCACCGACAAATTCTGGCGTTTGTCGACAAATTCCGACAAATTATCCACAAATTATTGGTGTAATCAGATCTTCGCTACGACCTGTAGTTTTAGAGATACAAGGTGGCCACGCCAGGATGAGCGCTCATCCTGGCGGGGCCACCTTGAACCCCTTATAACTTTTGAACGGTGGACCGACAAATTCCGACAAATTATCGACAAATTATTGGTGTAATCAGAGCTTCGGTTTCAGAGAAAAAAGGTGGCCACGCCAAGATGAGCGCTCATTCTGGCGGGTTTGAACGGTGGACCGACAAATTCTGAGATTTCACGACAAACTCCGACAAATTATCAACAAATTATCTATAAAGTCAGATTTCCAATTGGTGATGGTGGCCACGCCAAGATGAGCCACATGTTTTATGTTTAAGATATATTATTACCGATCCGATCCGAACCCTTCGGAGAATCTTCCGAAGGTGATTCGTTTCGACCCTTTAAGTTGAAAATGCCGTCTGAGGCAATCGGCATTCTCAACAAAAAAACTAATTTATTACTTTTCTTACTCTGGATTAAACAGCTGTCATTGAATTGTATACGCATTCATATGCATATCCATATCGTGATTTATTACTTAAAACTACGATGTCTCATGATTATGCTAAAGCACAGACCAATATCTAACCTCTGTCCCTATTCTATGGCTTAAGTGTTTAAGCCGCAATTTCAACTTCTGCCAGGGTTTAAATAAATAAGCGGAGGATATAAGTATTTATAATAAAAATATCAAGGTCGTGTTCATATTACACTTTATTTTCACAAGATAGAGAACATCAACAAATCTCTTAAAAATTACAATAACGAAAGACTAATTAGAGCACAGCTAAATACCTATAGCTGCATTATACAATATTTACAGTGTAAGCTCTTTGGCCTTTACAAAACATTTCATTAAAAAAACATTCCTAATAAAATAATAAACCAAATACAAGGTAACGAATTTAAAATTAGCAATAAAATTTCAACAATTCAAATTATCAAAAATCATACATTTACGATTGTACAGAAACAGTGCGCGCAATGTGCAATGTGCATTTTATACAAATTCACGAATACTGACGTCGGTAAAACATTTATTGCTAAATTTACAACTTAATACATTTTTTTTATAATTATAAAAAAAACAATGAAATAAGTCACGAGTCGTGAAGATATCAAGAATCGAAGAATCGAAATTATTTTTTATTTATTATTAAGGTCAATTTAAACAGTTGTTTCAAATCAGAAAAGTATGTTGTTTTAAAATGTTATCCATCGCACAAGACATTCTTTAACACACATGAGGGGAGCACTATATCTTAATAAATAGCAAAGGTGTCGATTTTCGGTTATGCTCTTCAATGACCGAATAAATTTAAAAAAAAACATCCTTACAAAGTGCTCAGTGCGAGTTTCATTCAGCATTCCATCAAGTTTATAACAACCAGAATTTATATATATGTAAAAGATTGATGATTGTATGTAAAAGAAACTACACCAAGTTTTCTACCAGAGGGTGCTGCTTAAATTCCATACAAATAAGGAACTTGACAGCAACAATAATTATTTTCCAAAACTTACGCACAAATAAATGACGTCACGTAACAGTTCTTAAAACATTGACCTTTTTTTATTTGTTGAATTTGTTTCTGAACAAGTTTTTAATAAAAAAAACGACGGGTTGCTCTCTGGGAGTGCCGGCAGAAGTGAAAACTTGAATATTAACGTTGTGCATTTTTGATATTTTGGAATGGTTAGGGAATAATTTTGCACGAATTGCTTTAATTATCAGTATAAAAGTACTCTCATTTATGTGGTAGAATACAATATTTATTTATTGGGCTATCGTACACAAACATGACAATTTATTATATTACATTAAAAAGTTATATTAAGTTATATTAAAAATTTATATTACGCCGCGCCAGCTGTCTACTCTCCATCCGTCTTACGAATTTTCGATCAGCCCCCCAACCGCCTAACACTCTCGCTTTCGATTGCTTTGAAAGCGAGGCCCTCGCCTCGCTTTCTAATATAATATCGAAATATAATATCGAATAATATCGAAAGCTATAGCCTATAGCTTTTGATATTGCTTTCATATTGCTTTCGAAATGACAAGATGACGCCTCCTCCTCGCCTCGCCTTCAAAGCGATTGAAAGCGAGAGAGTTAGGCGGTCGACCCCCTGGTCACGTGTCCTGACGCGAGTTTAACATTTTTTACCCATTCCTCTACTCTCCATCCGTCTTACGAATTTTCGATCAGGTCACGTGTCCTGACGGTCACGTGTCCTGACGCGAGTTTAACATTTTTTACCCATTCCAAAAAAAGTGCACAACGCCGCTAAAGAAGTTTTCACTTCAAAAATTAATTGACGGAAAACAATAAATAGTGACATCATAGTTTGTCAATCCCATAGAATAAAATTTTTTAAAAATCGTTTTGACAGTTGCCTAAAGAGAAATCTTTCTCTTCTACCAAAAGAGAAATCTTCTCTCCAGAATGGTGAATAAATTTCGCACTAGGCACACAGGTATAATTTGTATAAAATGTTTCCATAATTTAAGAACTCGAGAAAAGCCAACATATACGAAAACCGAGTAGCACCCTATATAACTGACTGAAAGAAATCTGTGAACTAACTAAATAATACACAAGTGTGCCACGTATGAGTGGCGAGAAACACTAATAGACGCGTACGAAGTAACACTTTACACCGGATAAGTATCCAATGATAGGCCGAGAGCTGTTATAAAATACCAATGTCTCGTGGCTCCCGGCCTATCACCGCGTAGAGAAGCGTAACTACCTAAAGTAGGCACAGAAGGGTTCAGTACATTTGGCTTATTACGGGAAAACCTCAGGAATATCACATCAACTATATTTCGCCCTTGGGTGGTGATTACAACTAACATTAATTGGAATGTATACGTAACTTATATTTTATTTTTTACTTCCTATTTTTTTTCTCTATAATATGTGTTTCGTCAGTGATTTGCAATAAAGGTAGATTGTTAAACGATAAAACAGTGTAACGCCACTTTCAAAATTTTCTCAAAAGTTCTGCGTGAGATTCAGTTAAATCCCACATACCGACTAAGACTTCACTATACACTATCCATTCATGTCACAATTAAACATCTCAGAAAGATTTTACTAATAACAAATCACAAACATGAAACTGGCCATTTTGATTCTCAAGACGCAGGATTGCCATTCACAAAAAACAAGTGGCACTTGGTACATTTTGCATTTCTTAAGTAGTGTAGTGTTGTAAGCCGTAAAAGGGATGCATTTCAAACATTATTACCTAAAAAGTGTTGCATAAGTTGAGATTAGAAACATGAATCCTCATTACCAGTCTATCACTTAAATCACCCAAGGGCTCAGGGTAAAGCGACAATAATTACATCTAAAATTATCCTAATTTACCCTACAAATAGCGTTGAGCTGAGATCTCGCACCTGACGTTATAATTTATGTATACCTATTAACATTATCCTAATTACGTTGAGATAACGTATTCCGAACATTCCGGCATTATCGGAATGGAGCTGAAACCAATTTTACGGAACTGTGGCTGAATTGTAAAAAGGATCAACGTGGAGTCGGGGGTCTTAACGATCTTCACAATCTTGTGACCGTAATATCGTCGAACATGCTTTGTAAAGCACCGAAGTTTTAACTAAAGTATTAAAGCAGGTTTTGTCGAGTAGTGGGACGATATATAAACTATTACTTTTCTTTACTTTACAATTTCTAAGACATGGATTAATCATTTTACTTTAAAGTTTTATTTTAAATTTACGACTCTCCTAAGAAACTTGTCACACAGATAAATTGTTAAACACAAATCTTGGGTATACAAATCACAGTTTATTAATTGCCGATGAGTGACTTAAGATGATATATGTCAATATAAAGTGACCCTTTCTACTCTGCTGCGACAAATGCAAAATGCAAAGTACATTTACAGGCATTTGAAGAACAAATCAAAACTTTCCCATTATCTTAAGTTAACATAAAGAGGTTGATATGATTCTTTTTTATCTTAATTTTAAAACGATAAATTAATTAATTAAAAAAGAGATCGGTAAATTGATCCATAACGACAGTTCCGTAAAATTTAATTTCAACTCAATAAAATGTAAACTCTGCGAGTTCGGGAACCTATATAATGTAATTGCTCTACTCACTACTCTCTACAAAAAATACAACAAATTTGAACTATTACACTGGATATGTGTAAACAAAGTACCATTCTCGATTAGTATACATTTCCTAATTGAAATTAACACGTAATTTGACATAATAGTATCATTCTACTAATTTTTCGATCATCAAATGAGGAAATCACCAATTCAGTTTGAATTTTATCGTTAGGACTTAACAAAAAAGATGGCGGCTGATAATGTATTAAAAAGTGATGCAGCAAAAATCCTTTTCATTTACAAAGTTTTGAATTTTTATTATTTCCGTCAATCCATTATGTACTTAATTTATATTTTTTTTATTCCACTACGGGCCTTCATCTTACCTGATAGTGAGTAACGATAAGATTTATTTTAAGTTTGAATTTTATAAAAGTGAATTTGTGATTCTAATGAAAAAAATATTCTTTATTTTTTTCTTTATTTTTGGTCGATAATAAAAGCATGTAACAATGTTTAACGAATGTCGGCGTTCGTTGCTATACTATAATAAATGATTCAGCAACATTAACTTTAAATCAGTTGTAAAATGGGTGATTTCCTTCGGTTTAAAAATAAATTATTTCGCAAATGAGATTTTTAAAAATACTCTAGGATTTCGTTAAATAAATTTTACTAAACACATATGTATTCTCATAACAGAGAGCCTAAACAACAACTTCTACACCATGTAGTCGTAAGATGTTAACATTTTCAATCTATTAAACACTTTAATAATTATTGGTCTTTTCTTTTTATTGACCAAATTTAAGTAAAACTAATCTCAAATATCTTACGACAGTCATCGAATGAAGTATCGACATTTTAGTTTATTGAGTGGCAAAATCGATTTATCGATACCAACATCGATTTATCGATAACGTATACAGGGTGTTTGGTGCATTGACTGACTTAATTTTTTGGGGATCGTGGAGTCATTTGTTAGTTTTCACTTATAAAGCCAACGTCACAATAATAGAGCATAAATCATTTTCTTGAAACCAATTGTACCAAAATAATAAGTATAATTTAGAATAACAACACATTATGAAATTCAACAAAACGTTATTTCGTGTACCACTTATAAAAAAGTCATGATTTAAAAGCAATATTTACGCTTAAAACAAAAGATCTTTTTATGAGAGACTAGAAATTTCTATGATCGTGACAATTATAAAATAGGGTCTAATATCGACGTTATTTATATTAACGTAAAGCTTAGAACGTCTATAGATTAAAACTAGGAAATGACCCAAACGTTGCCTCAAAAATAATTTGTCACTCCATACGTCAAACATCCTGTATAATATCCAAACGTAGCGTTTGGCCCACACTCCAATACGTATTCGTCTACGCCAACGATTGTCGACACAATCTACGCGAAACGTTCCATTTCACGTGTGACATATTTATCGTTATACTGTGCAACAACATTATACATAGAAAGAACGTCTGCGACAATGCAATATAGTGCACACAAACACACCTCGAACATCGATACAAGTTTAACATTGCGTTTAAAACCGTTACATCACTATTACTCCCTAGTCAAGTATAATTTGGTAACTATATAACACGGAATCTCTCTTATTCAGTCACAATTTTATCTGGTTACGTATAACATAGGTTGTGATATCATTCGGTAGGTAACGAACACTCAATTCGCACTTAATAATTTAAGTTACGACAATGTACGAACTATCTATATGTTCATTCAGAAATTGCAGCGAGAGGGTACTAAACGTTTCGTTTATCCTCTGTAAATGAAAAACGTCAAAGCGTTTCGTTCAACGCCGTCGTTTAAAAAAGTTGTGTCGCAACCTTATAAGATTTTGCTAGTTTACACAATACTGCCGCATTTTCCGTTCGTCAGGGACAAGTTGGGGCCTAATGGCCTTCCAAGAGTCGCGTGGCTGAAGGCCGCCATCGACCCATTGAGACCGTCAAACCCGTTCATGTACTGGTTGTTCTGAAGGCCTATAAGGAGTTCGACTAAAGCGTTCGCCGCGCTCTGAGCGTTGAGGAGTTCGAAGATGATGCAGTTGCATTCTGGCTCAGGGTTTTTGAGGGAGCTCTTGCTGGAGTTGGAGCTTGAGGAGTTGGTGTTGGACCCGGTGGGGGGGTTGGGGTGTAAGGGGCAGGTGAGTTGGAGGGTTTTGGGGTATTGAGGGGGGATACCGGAGAGGTGGTTGGCGGCGGCGCGCGCGTAGAACACGCACGTGTGGCCGTCAGCGTCAGGGAAGTTCGGGTTGCCGTTGTGCTGTAACAAATAGTACTGTGAGATACAATGAGTCTATACAACGTGTAACAGAAAGATGTGGTCAAAATGAAAAGATTCACCGTGTATCCAATCTAGATGTTGTATGCAGAGTTACTAAGGGCTGATTTTTCAATCATCGGTTAAAACTTATCCTTCTGATAAAGTATTACGCAATCAAGCTAAAATGTCACCAATTTAAAGAGAAATAAACTTTAAAATGGTTATCTAATACTTATCTTATCTTATCTCAGCTTAAGTAATTTCAGCCCTATTGGTTTAGTAACTTCTGGTACTCACATTTATGGTCACTGTACTTATGGTTGCTTGTGCGCGCCTGACGCGCATCACTTTACAAATATAAATATTTCAACAACCATTGCATGACAAATTAAAGTTAATAATTATGTCTTAATAATAACACATACAAGTTCTAGATGGGATACACTTTATATCTTTTATATATATTTTTATTGTTTTTTTAACAGAACATTAATGTTTATGGGATCACAGCAGTGTTTTTTCTTAAATGCAAAATTGACTAGTATCCAATAATATTGAAAGAGAATATTCATAACTTTTCGAAAAATTTTAAGTTATAATAATTAATAAAAATAAATAAATACTCTGTCCTTCAAAGGTTGCTAGATTTCATGCATGTGTAGAAACATCGTGATCCTGTTTGTGGCGAATTTTAAAGCTACAATCGCTTGTGTTCGATCTTATTAGTGGGAGGGGCTAATGCCTCTCACGACTAGGATCGGGTAGTAGGATTTGCAGGGGGCGTTAGCCTCTCCTACTATACCCTTGCAGTCTCGGTTAGTTCTTACCATGATTTTGATTGTAAACCTGCATTATCGCCAACATTCTCGACTGTACAGTGGTAAGGATTACTGTACGGTCGAGAATGTTGCCTCAGCCCTTTTTAATACCAAAAAACGGCGG